>JAQPPZ010000160.1:1800000-2162136 GCA_028583015.1 Wollemia nobilis
GAGGTCCCCGTCCCAGCAATTGCCTACTCCAAGAACTTCCAGCGCAACGCCGACGAGCAGTCAAGTGGGCCCAATGCAGCCTCCAGCTCCTGAAGCAGCACCCGAAAGGGCGCAAGGGTCAGAGAGGTCAACTCCTGAGGTGGCCCCCCAAGCAGAAAAAGCGCCAGCACAGCCAGCTAGCAGACCGGCCACGGCAGGCATCCTCCCAGCTAGACCCAGGTACAAATTTACCGTGGGGACATCGCTGCCTGCAGCCCCAACATCCTCTCCGTCCTTTGAACCAGCCGCAGTGCCGAAAGAAAAGAAGAAGAAGAAGAGTGAAAAGGCCAAGCGGCCTAAAGAATCCATACAGCAACCGACCGCAGCGCAGACAGGGATCGCCGCGCCAGAAATCGTCTCACTAGACAGCCCTGAAGCAGAAGCAGACACTTGGGCTGCAAGCGTCCTCCAAACAACGGCTCAGGCGGAGCCCGCAGGTACGTCCACTTCTCCGCTCCCCAAAGTCCCAGTCGGCCCTGCCATAACGCCGTCCCCCATCTCATCAGGGCAAGCCGTAGTTGCATCTTCATCTTCCCAGACTGTCCAAACATCCCACAACCCCCATTCCTTCGACCAGTTCGCCCAGGACCCTAACGCCTTCCAGTCCCTCAGCCAAACCCTGGAACCCTCGCCCGTGGCCAGTGTCGAAGCTGCACATACATCGCCGCGCCGCTCACCTCATCTGTTCAAAACCCCGCCAACGCCGTCCACTCAGCCGCTCGCTTCCCCTAGGACCCGGTCGCCCTTAAAAGCGGCCACTCCTTCTGGAATACCTCCCGCTTCGCTGTTTGCAGGGAAGATGCCGCAGCCGACTTCATGGGCGACTTCATGCAGATCGCAGATGACCAGCCTTTGGCAGCAAGAGCCGTAGGATGTTCCGCCTCTTTCCTTCAGGGCGTCAAGCGCAGGAGAGCCGAGGAAATAGCTGCCCCAGTGAAGCGCACCAAGTACGACTTGGACAGGAGAGTGCTCAGAACTGAGAAGCTGATTCCAAAAGTAAAGAAGCCTCTCCGGGAGATGACCGAGGAGGACTATGAGCACCAAGTCAAGGAGAAGAGCTTTGATGACATAAACGAGGAATACGAGATCAATGGTATTCGTCGTAGAACCCATAATCTCCTTGTCAAGCGGCTTGAGAATCAGGAGGCGCTGTTTCAACTGCAGAATACTTCAAGACAGCTAGAAGAAGATTTGGCTAGGGCCACCGCGTAGCTGGGGTCTGCACAGCAGGAGATAGATGAACTGAAAGCCCAACTGGCCGCCTCTCAACAGGAGGCCGCAGCGCAGAAACAGACAGCCGAGCAGCTGTCAGAGGAGAAAAGGGCAGCACTGGAGCAAGTTTCTCAGCTCCAGGATTCATTGAAACAGGCTCAGTCCAGCTTAGAAGAGAAAACATCACAGACGACGGCCTTTTCAAAGAATAAAGTTAAGGAGATGCGGGCTGGTCTGCTGCAGGGATGCAGGCCCAACGTTGTCAGATCTATATCGGTCCTGGATTTCGCATCCAGGATCCAAGAAGTATCTGCCCAGGGAAAGCCTGTGGTAGAGGAGGCCGAACACCAAGCGAGGCAATGGCTAGACTTGGCTATGAAACTTGAGGAGTATGAGCGCAAAGGCCTCCGATTTCCCCCGATGTCCCGACTTGCCTCAGAGTGGGCAGATGCAAGGGTAACCTTGCATATTTATTTTGATAAGACAGAGAAGATAAGGGCCGCCAGGAAGATGCTGGACGCATTAGAGCATGAAATGAGCATTTGCCTGGCCCCCTTCAACACTCTGTCTGAACACGGGTGCCCGAGCTTCGTCGAGAATGGCGAGTTTCTGACCCTTGAGCAGGTGAAACTGAATTGGCTGTCGTTCGAGGCAGACACAGCAGAAATTGATAGCTGGGCGGAGCCAGTCCAGGAAGCTCAGGTCACCCAGATGGTGTCAAGATACTGCAAAATCAATACCTCCCTCAAAGAGTTGGGAGAAAGATACAACACCATCGACCTGCATGCAGTTGTTGCATTCCACGCAGCACTAAAAGAGGTCAGCGACCTAGGGCCCTTCCAAGCAGCAGTCTGGGACCAAGCCAAGGCTGCATATGATCGCATCCGCGAGCGGGAGGCCGACAATGAAGAACATTCAGGTTCAGGAGGAGAAACAGAAGAGGCAACTGCCGAAAGTGAACCTGAAGAAGAACAGTTGCCCGGGAAGAAGCCGTCAGAGCAGCGGAAAGTAGGGGAAGGAAGTTCCTCTGCGCCCAAAGGATGAAGGCCTGGTTCTTTGCGTCGAGGCGAGCTCGACACCCCGCGAGCCGCCAGGAATGTTGTCACATTTTGCACGGGGTGCCATGTTTTCAAAATTTGTAAGTATGCTGCTCTTCCTTCCCTCCTCTTTCTTCCCTTTCTCCATTTTTCCCTTTCTCCCTTTCCTGCAGTTTCATTCCTCCCTTTTTCCCTTGTACTTTTCCCCTAGTCAAATTCCCAAAATAGAGCAAGTATTCCCTGAAAAATTCTAAGTGTCGGCGCAACCCGACTTCGCAGAAGTCGGGGTGCGCCCCCAAGTTGGAGCGCACTAGGGGATGCGAAGTGCGAAAGCAGGCTGAAAAGGATCAGAATTTGGCTAAGTGTCAGAGCGCAACCCGACTTCGCAGCGAAGTCGGGGTGCGCTCTTCTTCCTGTGCGCACTTGGGAAAGCAGTGATTGCAGAATTTAGCTAAGTGTTGGAGCGCAACCCGACTTTGCAGCGAAGTCGGGGTGCGCTCCCCTTTTTGTGCGCAGTCCGAACAGCGGTCAAAACAACCAAGTGCCGGTGCGCAACCCGACTTCGCAGCGAAGTCGGGCTGCGCCCTCTGACCGGTGCGCAGTTGGGCAGCATTCATCAAACAAGCCCAGAAATTGGCTAAGGCACGGAGGCCTCCCCAACTGCGCTGTTTCCCACCTGCGCTACCCGATGGCGCTCTGATCCCGGGCGAAGTTGGACAAACTGCCTTTCAAGGCAGACATGTGTCACTCATCAGAATTCGACAAGTGTCCAGCCTCGGGATTCGAGCCGAGATGTGACGGGATAAAGGACAAGCATGGACCGCATTACCTACGCCAGCTGCCTCCATTTAAGCTGATGTAAAGTTCCATCTACCACAGCTACCCGCATTCCTCGCCGACTAGAAGTTTCACCCGACGCGCCGCCACGTAGCCGTACAGACTTTCACGGAGACCTTGCTACAAGTACAGTCCTCGCCGACAGAAGTCAGCATCAGTAGCTCTTCTGCCGCTTTTGTCAGCTATTGTCTGGTCTGGGACTTTGTGCCCGTAATTGTAATCGGGGGGAACTTGGGCTATAAATAGCCACACCATTTCATTGTAAAAGGGTGGAAGGGGAATATACTGCTAGGGAACCATTGTAGCTATACGTTTGCTTCTGAATGCAAGACACATACTTGGCTCTGCTTACTGTCATCATCTTGTATGCTGCCTCTCCTTGTCATTTCTGCCTCATGTTTCTTATTTCATTGCTTACTGTTATACTGAACTCTGGATTCCAGTATTTGATGATTAAGTATTCCTGGAATGCATAGATAGAGGATACATAGGATGCATGATAGCTGTAGTTTCTATGGTGTGTGTTGTATTTAATTGTTGTTAGTAGTGGTGATTGATCGTTGTCGTGCTGCTTATTCCCCCCACCCAACTCCAATCACATTTGGATTCTCTTTCCGCAATTTATCTCTTTCCCTGCACTCTTAGCTAAAACACTAAAAAACCCACAGGAAGCCGGCCTTCTCCGGAGATTGGCACGGAAGGCATTCCTTCCTTCCGGCCTTTCAATCTGGTGGGCGAATCTGGGGCGCATTATACCAAATCCTTTCCTCATGGCAGATTCGTAACCAACAAGTCCCAACAAATATGTAATATATATTAGGATCTGCATCACTTTTGGTGAAGTCTACACTATGCAAGTATCCATCTATCCTAGAATACCATGCTCTCGATGCCTATTTGAGTCCATATAAGCCTTTCTTAAGCCTAAAAACATGGGACTCCTTCCCATTTACTTCAAAGCCTGAGGTTGCTCTATGTACACTTCTTCCTCAATGACCCCATTAAGGAAAGTTATCTTCACATCCATTTGATGAATCCCATAGATGAAGCTAAAGACATAACTGCTCTAATGGAAGTGTATCTAGCGACTGGAGAAAAAGTCTCCTTGTAATCCACTCCTTCTTTTTGGGAGAACCCTCTCCCCACAAACCTTGCCTTAAACTTTTCGATGTTGTCATCTGCAGCATGCTTAATTTTGTAGAGCCAACTGGAACTCACAATTGACTATGATAAAGCTCTTGAAAGAGGAAGAGAACTCCAACCAGATTATAAAATAGTTGCTCGGGCATTGACTAGAAAAGGAACTACATATGTTAAGATGGCCAAGTGCTCTAAAGAATTTGAGCCAGCAATTGAGTCATACCAAAAAGCCCTAGTAGAACATCACAACCCAGATACTTTGAAAAATATTAATGATGCTGAAAAGGCAAACAAGGAATTGGAACAACAAGAGTATTTTGACCCAAAGTTAGAAGATGAAGAGATTGGGTGCTTTGAAAAGCACACCAAAGGTATTGGATCCAAAGTAATAAAAAAATGGGATATGATGGCAAAGGTTTGGGAAGGAATGGGCAAGGCATAAGAAAACCCATAGAGCCAACCATAAGGCCAAAGAATGAAGGCCTTGGTTATGTTGGTCAAACCGAAAGTGGTAAAACCAAGTTTGTGAAAGGAGAAACCTATGAGGTGAATGAACCTTTTAGAATAAATCATTGCAGTCATTGTGGTCGGTCAGGACATGAGGTTACTGTTGGTTACGAATCTGCCATTAGGAAAGGATTTCGTGGAATGCGCCCAGATTCGCCCATCATATTGAAAGGCCGGAAGGAAGGAATGCCTTCCGTGCCAATCTCTGGAGAAGGCTGGATTCCTATGGGTTTTCTCAAGTGTTTTAAGCTAAGAGTGCAGGAAAGAGATTAAAATGCGAAAAGAGATTGAAATATGATTTGAGTTGGGTGGGGGAGATAAGCAGCACGACAACGATCAATCACCACTACTAACAGCAATTAAATACAGAACACACTACAGAAACTAAAACTATCATACATCCTATGTATCCTCTATCTATGCATTCTAGGAATACCCAATCATCAAATACAGGAATCCAGATTTCAGAATAACAGTAAGCAATGAAATAAGCAACATGAGGCAGAAATGCTAAGTAAAGGCAGCATAAAGAATGATAACAACAAAATAGAGCCAAGTGTATTCTTGCATTCAGAAGCAAACGTATAGCTACAATGGTTCCCTAGCAGGATATCCCCCTTCCACCACCTTTACAATGATGTAGTGCGGCTATTTATAGCGCAATTTCCCCCCGATTACAATCCTAGGCACAAAATCCCAGACCCGACAATAGCTGACAAAAGCTAACAAAAGCGGCAAAAGAGCTGCTATGTAATGTCCCAAAAATAAATATTTTTTGTAAATGTCTCCTACACTTAATTATAAAAGTGAAAAAGGGGTTCATGTGACTAGGAGACATAACTTAAGTTGTGTTTATTTATGTTTTATGTTTTTATGTTGTAATAAGGCACTTTAAGTGATTTTAGGGTTGGGAGATGTCAACTCCAAATTAGAACCTCACCCTATATAAGGGAGTGAGACGTCCCATTTTGGGCATGTTATGTTGATATCGGAATTGAATATTGAAACCCTAGAGGTTCCATGAGTTGAGATTGCAGGTCTTGCTCATTCCCATAGTGCATTGGAGGTGCATGGTTGGGGTCTTGGCAATATCATTGCAGGTGTTATTGCCCTAAAATATCAAAAATACAAAAAGAGGCATCTTTGAGGAGTTCGTGGCATTTTTGGGAGCATTTGTGTCATGTGTTTCAGATCTGTTGGCAGCCCCAAACCCTACGCTTGTATTTGGGGTCATTTTTGAGGAGTTTTTGCATCTGTTCAGCCTTGGGGTTAGTTCGTCCCACTTGTGGGAGTTTGTATCTGCATTTTGAGTTCCTTGAGGACCCATTTGTCCATTCCAGGTTGTTATATTGGTTTGGCAATATTTAATATATGATACTTGGCTGATTTCTCCTCATACTTGTGTTATTTTATGAGCAATTTCTGAGTTATTTCCTTGTTGTACTTAATTTCTGCATTTTCGTAGTAAGGGTTTGTTGTTCCTAAAAAAGGGACATTACAAGTGGTATCAGAGCTGGAATCTTGCCAGCCTGTGATTCGTGGTGATAAGTGTGTTTCTGTGGTGAAAAGTTGTGCCCTAGTGAAAATCGCGGATTTTTAGGGGATTCGCGGATTTTTAGGGATTTTTTTTCAGAAAATAAAAATTGCAGATTTGGATACCCTTTTGACCAATTTGCAGTTCTGTGGTTTCAGAAAAAATTTTTTGGTGGTCAGAATTTTCAGAATTTCAGATTTCCATCTTTTTAGGGTTTGATAGGGTTTTATGCATCGTCCTCCTGTTCATCAGTATTTTACTAGGAGAAACAGACTCGCTTTGGAAATGTCAAACAGGGAAGAGGTTGAGGAGCCCCAAAGGCCAGTTGATAGGATTGAGCAAAAATTCGATGCCCTACTTGACATGCTGCAAAGAATGGTGTCCTTACAAGAGACAAATCAGCAAGAATTGAGGGCAGCTTTGGGCAACCCAAATGGCACAAGGAGGGAAGGAGAAAGGGGAGGCAACAACAATGGGCATGAGTCATCATCTAACTCACACCCTCCCTTGCCTAGGCCGTCCAAGCCTATGTTCCTTGTTCCACCACCTCCACCGGAGGAAAATGAGGTAACTGATGAATTAGATGAATGGTTTGCTGCTTATAGTAATAAATCTGAGGGTTTTAGGGCAGCAGTTTCTTTTGATAAATATTTGAAGATTGTGGGTAAATCTGTTGTTGAGGCTAAAAAAGAGAAAAAGAAGCCCTTTTTGCATCAAAAGGTGACCATTCCCTCATTTAATGGTCAAGATGGTCTTACAGCTAGGGCATGGCTTCAAAAATTGCAGACTTATTTTACCTTGGAGCCTATTTCTGAAGCTGATGCAGTTCAGATTGCTACACTCCACCTTGAGGGTAGTGCTTACTCATGGTGGCATCATGGGTTAGTAACCCAAGGGCATGGTGATATTGATACATTTGATGAATTTTGTACCAGGGTTTTGAACAAGTTTGAAAGGAGGAATGTGGAAGAGTATTTCAAGGACCTTGCCACTTTGAAGCAAACTTCATCCATTCATGCCTATGTGGAGGAGTTTGAACAACTTTCGGTTCAGGTACAAAATATTTCACCCAAGAGGGTAATTTCTCTTTTTATGGATGGTTTGTTGGAACCCGTGAAGGGATTAGTTAAAGCTTTTGAACCAGCCACTCTTGAAGATGCCATTAAGAGAGCTTTAAGCTTAGAATCTGTTTTACCTCCTAGACAGAAATATTTTGCACATAATCCACCTGCTAGACCACCTTTTGCAGCCAGAAAAACAGTTTTTGGACAGCAGTATGGGCAGCAAGGAAACCTCACGCAGCAAGGTGGAAATGAGAGAAATTTTTATGGCAGGAATCCCACGCATGGAGAAGGTTTCAGATCTGGTTTTCAGCCACCTAATAAGCCCCCAAATGGCCCACGCTTGACACAAGAAGAGAAAGATGAGCTAAGGAAACAAAACAAGTGTTTCATTTGCAAGTCTCCTTGGCAAAGAGGTCATAAATGCGAAGAAGGAGGTATGAAAATCATTGAATTACATTCTGATTCTAATTCTGATAATCTTGATTTTTATGAGGCGGATGAGACACCCTTGGAAGAGGAAGCACAAAGGGAGTATGAGGAAGTTCCTGAAGGTTCCCTAGCCACTTTAAGTGGGCTGAATCAGTTTCGCACTATTAAGGTACCGGGTAGATCTTTTGATGAAAAGGTTATTGTTTTAATAGATGGTGGTGCTACTTACAATTTTGTTGATGAGAAGTTTGCCACTAGAAAGAATCTTCCTACAACTATCATTCCTGGTTTTAGTGTTGCTATTGGCAATGGTGATCTTATCACATGCAACAAAGTGGTAAGAAACATAAAAATTAATTTTGGCAACATGGAAGTAGATGAGCAATTCTTTGTTTTTCCCTTAGGAGGTATTCCACATATGGTTTTGGGTGTGCAATGGTTGTATTCACTTGGTGATTATGTTACTAATTATCAGAAATTAGAACTGAAATTTGTGCTTGAAGGGAAAGATGTGGTGTTGCAAGGAATCAAGGAAAATGGGTCAAAAGATTCTTGCAAAATTTTGGAGGTTTCATACAAAAGAATGGAGAAGATGATAAGGCATAAGGACGTTGAGTGGGCAGCTGTAATTTTCAGTTCAGAAGGGAAAAAATCAGCCACCTATCATCCTCAAATTCAAGGTTTACTACAAAAACATCTTAAGGTATTTTCTGACCTACCTAAAGGTTTGCCACCTAGTAGAGGTTTTCAGCATGTTATTGAATTGGAAGCAAATAGTAAACCTGTCATAATTAAACCTTATAGGCATCCTAAGGTTTTCAAAGATGAGATTGAAAAGACCATTGCTGATTTACTTGAGAGTGGGCACATTATTTGCAAAGATGGGGTGAAGGTTGATCAAACTAAAGTTTCAGCTGTACAAAGATGGCCTATACCATCCAACCTAACGGAATTGAGGGGTTTTGTGGGTTTATGCGAGTTACTACGGGAGGTTCATTAAGGGGTTTTCTTCTTTGGCTGCCCCCTTACTGAATTAACTAAGAAAGGGGCCTTTTCATGGTCCAATGAGGCTCTTTTAGCTTTTCTAAAGCTGAAAGATGTAATGACTTCCACTCCTTTACTTGCTATTCCTGATTTTTCTGTTGCTTTTACTATTGCTTGTGATGCTTCAAGTGTTGGAGTTGGAGCTGTACTTATGCAACAAGGACGCCCCATTGCTTATGAGAGTAGAAAGCTCTCAAATGTGGAGAAAACTTTCAGCATCTATGATAAAGAGATGCTAGCTATCATGCATGCCTCGACCAAATTCAAGCAATACTTAGTGTGTGGCAAGTTTGTGGTCAAAACTGATCATAACGGTTTGAAATACTTCTTGGGGCAAGTTGAACTGAATGAAAGACAGCAGAAATGGGTAACAAAGTTGCAATCATATGATTTTGAAATTGAGTTTGTAAAGGGTAAGAAGAATTCAGCTGCTGATGCACTTTCTAGGCACCCTACTTTTCATTCTCTTTCCATTATTTCTGCTGATTGGAAGGTGAAAATTATGGCTGAATATGCAAAGAATGATTTTTGTTCTAAACTAATAAATGGGCAAGTTGAAGATGACAGGTTCAGCCATAAAGAAGGACTGATTTTTTGCAAGGGAAGAGTGTTTTTAGTACCTGAATCAAAGCTGAAACAAGCTTTAATTACAGCCATGCATGATGCTCCACTTGTAGGCCATCCAGGTTTCTACAAGACTTACAAACGAAGTTAGAGAAAGATTCTATTGGAAGGGTTTGAAAAGGGATGTCTTCTTGCATGTTCGGGAATGTGTTATTTGCCAAGAAAACAAGGGGGAACATGAATTTGCAGCTGGTTTACTTCAGCCACTTCCTATTCCCAATCGGAAATGGGAAAGTATCTCCATGGACTTCATTACTGGTTTGCCCAAGGTATACATGAAGGATTGCATATTTGTTGTTGTTGATAGATTGAAAAAATTTGCTCATTTCTATGCCATTTCAACAACTTGTACAGCCATACAAGTTGTTGATTTGTTTTTTAAAGAAGTTTTCAGATTGCATGGTTTGCCTAAATCCATTGTGAGTGATAGGGACAGCAGATTTTTGAGCATGTTTTGGCAAGAATTGTTTAAGCTATGTGGTACTAAATTGACTCCTAGTACTAGCTACCATCCCCAAACCGATGGGCAAACTGAAATTGTTAACAAGTGGCTTGAAGGATATTTGAGAAATTATGTTTCAGGTCAACAAAAGGCATGGGTTAAATGGCTGCACCTTGGTGAATATTGCTACAGTTCTACTTATCATATATGTCCATAAAAATGTCTCCATTCAAGGCACTGTTGGTTACGAATCTTCCATGAGGAAAGGATTTGTTGTTAATGCGCCTAGATTCGCCCACAAATTGAAAGGCCGGAAGGAAGGAATGCCTTCCGTGTCAATCTCCGGAGAAGGCCGGCTCCTATGGGGGGTTTGTGTTAAGATAAGGGTGCAAGGAAAGAAATAAAAGTATGGAAAGAGATAAAAGTGCAGAAAGAAATTCCAAATGTGATTGGAGTTGGGTGGGGGGAATAAGCAGCACGGCAACGAATCAATCACCACTACTAACAACATTCATCTACAAACATACTTTGAAACTACAGCTATCAGCGATCCTATGTATCCTTTATCTATGCATTCCAGGAATACTTGGCCACCAAATGCCAGAGTCCAGAGTTCAGTACAATAGCAAGCAATGACACAAGAAACATGAGGCAGAAATGACAAGGAGAGGCAGCATACAAGATAAAATACAGTAAGCAGAGCCAAGTATATGTTTATATTTGAGGCAAACGCACAGCTACAATTGTTCCCTAGCAATATATTCCCCTTCCACCACTTTTTACAATGAATTACATGGCTATTTATAGCCTCAGGTTCCCCCCGGATTACATTCTAGGGCACAAAGTCCCAGACTAAACATTAGCTGACACAAGCAGCTGAGGAGCTGCTGATGCTGACTTCTGTCGGGCAGGACTATACTTGTATCCCAAAAATAAATATTTTTTGTAAATGTCTCCTACACTTGATTATAAAAGTGAAAAAGGGGTTCATGTGACTAGGAGACATAACTTAAGTTGTGTTTATTTATGTTTTATGCTTTTATGTTGTAATAAGGCACTTTAAGTGATTTTAGGGTTGGGAAATGTCAACTCCAAATTAGAACCTCACCCTATATAAGGGAGTGAGACATCCCATTTTGGGCATCTTATGTGGATATCAGAATTGAATATTGAAACCCTAGAGGTTCCATGGGTTGAGATTGCAGGTCTTGCTCATTCCCATAGTGCATTGGAGTTGCATGGTTGGGGTCTTGGCAATATCATTGCAGGTGTTATTGCCCTAAAATATCAAAAATACAAAAAGAGGCATCTTTGAGGAGTTCGTGGCATTTTTGGGAGCATTTGTGTCATGTGTTTCAGATCTGTTGGCAGCCCCAAACCCTACGCTGGTATTTGGGGTCATTTTTGAGGAGTTTTTGCATCTTTTCAGCCTTGGGGTTAGTTCGTCCCACTTGTGGGAGTTTGTATCTGCATTTTGAGTTCCTTGAGGACCCATTTGTCCATTCCAGGTGTTGTATTGGTTTGGCAATATTTAATATATGATACTAGCTGATTTCTCCTCATACTTGTGTTATTTTATGAGCAATTTCTGAGTTATTTCCTTGCTGTACTTAATTTTTGCATTTTTGTAGTAAGGGTTTGTTGTTTCTAAAAAAGGGACATTACATGCTGATGTCGACTCCTGCAGACAGGGACTGTACTGGCAGCAAGGTCCACCTGAAGTCTTGGCAGCTACGTGGCAGTGCGGTTGATGAAACTTCGAGTCAGCATGAATGCGGGTAGCTGCGGTAGATGGAACTTTGCGTCAGCTTAAATGAGGGCAGCTGGAGGAGGTGATTTGGCCCATGCTTGTCCTTTTTCCCATCACATCCTAACTCGGATCCCGAGGCTGGACACTTGTCAAATTCTGATGAGGGATGCATCTGCCTTGGAAGGCAGTTTCTCTCTCATGTCCTACTTCGCCTGGAAACGGAGCGCAACTTGACAGCGCAAGTGGGGAACAACGCAGTTGGGGAGGCCTCCGTGCCTTAGATAGTTTCTGGGCTGTTTGAGAGATATTGCCCAACTGCGCACAAGCTAGAGGGCGCAGCCCAACTTCGCTGTGAAGCCGGGTTGCGCACTCTGACACTTAGTCAATTTGGCCACTGTTCAGACTGTGCACAGGAATCAGGGCGCAACCCAACTTCGCTACGAAGTCGGGTTGCACTCTGACACAGCTGATTTTCTGGATACTACTTCCCAAGTGCGCATAGGAAGAAGAGCGCACCCCGACTTTGTTGCGAATTCGGATTGCGCTCCCATACTTAGCCAAATTCTGCTCATTTTTTGTCTTCTTCCGCACTTCGCATTCCCGAGTGTGCTCGAACTTAAGGGCGCACCTCGACTTCGCTGCGAAGTCGGGTTGCACTCTTAGACTTAGAATTTTTCAGGGAATGTTTGCTCTGTTTTGGCCGAAGAAAGAACAAGGGGAAAAGGGAGGAATGCAACTGATAAAAGGGGAGAAAGGGAACAGTGGAGAAAGGGAAAGGAGATGGAGGGAAGGGAGAGTAGCATACTTACAAAATTTGAAAACATGGCACCCCGTGCAAAATGTGGCAACATTCCTAGCGGCTCGCGGGGTGTCGAGCTCGCCTCGACGCAAAGAACCAGGCCTTCATCCTTTGGGCACAGAGGAACTCCCTTCCCCTACTTTCCGCTGCTCTGACGGCTTCTTCTTGGGCAACTGCTCCTCTTCAGATCCGCTTTCAGCAGTTGCTTCTTCTGTTTCTTCTCCTCTTTCTGAGTCTGAATGGTCGCCACTGTCACCCTCTTGCTCGGCCGGCTGCTCCCGCTCACGGACATGATTGTATGTGGCCCTGGCTTGGTCCCAGGCTTCTGCTTGAAACGGCCCTAAGTCGCTGACATCTTTCAGCGCTGCTCTGAATGCCGCAACCGCATGCGCATCGATGGTGTTGTATCTCTCTCCAAATTCCTTAAGGGAGGTGTTGATCTTGCAATATCTCGACACCATCTGGGTGACCTGAGCTTCCTGGACTGGCTCGGCCCAGCTGTCAATTTCTGACGTGTCTGCCTCAAAAGATAGCAAATTCATCTTCACCTGCTCAAGGGTCAAAAATTCTCCATCTTGGATGAAGCTTGGGCAACCGTGCTCAGAAAGAGCATTGAAGGGGGACAGGCAAATGTTCATTTTTTGGTCTAATGCGTCTAGGATTTTCCTGGCGGCCCTTATTTTCTCTATTTTTTCAAAATAATTGTGCAAGGTTACCCTTGCATCTGCCCATTCTAAGGCAATTTGGGACATTGGAGGAAATCGGAGGCCTTTGCGCTCATACTCCTCAAGTTTTAATGCCAAGTCTAGCCATTGCTTCGCTTGGTTTTCGGCCTCCTCTACCACAGGCTTTCCCTGGGCAGATACTTCTTGGATCCTGGACGCGAAATCCAGGACGGATATGGACTTGACAACGTTGGCCCTACATCCCTGCAGCAAACCAGCCCGCATCATTTTGACTTTATTCTTCAGAAAGGCCGTCGCCAGGGATGTTTTCTCCTTGAGCTAAGATTTAGCCTGCCTTAACGAATCCTAGAGCTGAGAGACCTGCTCCAGCGCTGTCCTTTTCTCCTCTGACAGCTGTTCGGCTGTCTGTCTTTGCGCTGTAGCCTCCTGCTGATAGGCGGTGAGCTGGGCTTTCAGGTCATTGATTTCCTATTGTGCAGACTCCAGCTGTGCGGTGGCCCTAGCCAGATCTTCCTCCAGCTGCCTTGAGTTATTTTGCAGCTGAAACAATGCCTCCTGACTCTCGAGTCGCTTGACAAGGAGATTGTGTTCTACGACGAATACCATTGATTTCATATTCCTCGTTTATATCATCAAAGCTCTTCTCCTTGACTTGGTGTTCATAGTCTGCCTCGGTCATTTCCCGGAGAGGCTTCTTCATTTTCGAAATCAACTTCTCAGTTCTCATCACTCTCCTGTCCAAGTCATACTTGGTGCGCTTTACCGGGGCAGCTATCTCCTCGGCTCTTCTCCGTTTGACGCCCTGAAGGAAAGAGGCGGAACACCCTGCGGCCTTTGCTGCCAGGGGCTGATCATCTATGATCTGCAGCTGTTCTCCCATGAAGTCAAGGTCTTCCAGCATCGGATCTTGCTATGGCATTTTTCCTGCAAATAGCGAAGCAGGAGGTATTCCAGAAGTCGTGATCGCTTTTAAGGGCGACCGGGTCCTAGGGGAAGTGAGCGGTTGATTGGAAGGCGTAGGCGGGGTCTTGAACAATGGAGTTGAGTGGCACGGCGATGTAGGCACAGCTTCGGCACTGGCCGCAGGTGAGGGGTCTAGGGTTTGACTGAGGGACTGGAAAGCGTTTGGGTCCTGGGCGAACTGGTCGAAGGAATGGGGGCTATGGGAGGGTTGGGTGGTCTGAGAAGAAGATGATGCAACTATGGCTTGCCCTGATACAATGGGGGACGGCGTTATGGCAGGGCCGACTGGGATTTGGGGGAGCGAGGAAGTGGATGTACCTGCGGGCTCCGCCTGAGCCGCTGTTTGAAGGACTCCTGTAGCCTAAGTTTCTGCTTCCGCCCCAAGGCTGTCTAACGAAATAATTTTTGGCATGGCTGTTTGCTACGCAGACTCCTTAGGCCATTTGGCCTTTTCGCTCCTCTTCCTCTTATTTTCTTCTGGCGCTGCAGCTGGTTAAAAGTAGGGAGAGGAGGTTGGGGCAGCAGGTTGCGACGTTCCCATGGTAAATTTGTACCTAGGTCTAGATGGGAGGATGCTTGTCGTGGCCGTTCTATTAGCTGGCTGTTCGAAGGACGCCTTTTCCTCTTGGTGGGCCACCTCAGGAGTTGACTTTTCTGGCTGCTGTACCCTTTCAGGTAAGGTTTCAGGAGCTGGAGGCAACATTGGGCCCACTTGGCTGCTCGTTGGCATTGCGCTGGAAGTCCCGGGAGTAGGCAATTGCTGGGACGGGGACCTCCTTCTATACCTTTTCCTGGCGCCTCGGGGAACGCAATTTCGAAATGCGAAAGGTTGCCATGTGTCAGCGTATTGATCATATAAGGCCGAAAACTCATCATCGATGGGCGGCACCTCATCTTCTAGCATTCAATGATTTTGTCCTTTTGCCAGTTGAGGGGCGCCACCTTGGAGAGGAATTTCTTGAAGCCCGCTGAGTCTAACCGGTGATCCGGGTTTCGCTCTGGATCATACGCCACTTCTTCGCAGTAAAAATCATGCCATGGTGGCCATGATTGCATCCGCTCAATGTGCCATTCCAGGTTTGCGCCTGTTTTATTGCCCCTTTCTTGCATGATCTCTGCTCGGGGGCAGATATGCACAAACTTTCCCCTGACCCCAATCGGGTCATACTTCCAGCGCTGAGGCAGCTGGATCAGGCCCATGTCGATGAGCTCTCGTTTGAGGTAGACATGCTGTCCTATCTCGCGTACTTGGATGTTCGCCCAGGTAATAGGATATTGGAAAATATGGCCTCTCTTCTTTCCCTGGCCGAATTCTTCCTCGACATAGTCCATCTGGCGTGATAGCTCCATTCCGAACTGATGGTCAGTGTAGAAATAGGGTAGTAGGAACGGCTTCCCCTTGAATCCATAGATTCTGACTACAATACCTTGCATCATGCAGAAGGTGTCCCCGCACTTGTACCTCCTCAAATAGCTTGTCATGGCCTCTGGCGGGCGGGATGCCTCACTGTTGAACAGCGCTAGGACCATACCTAGAAATTTGAAGTTGAATTCGTAGTATGACCCTTTTCTAGGCAAGGAATACAACATTAATGGCGCAAGGGGAGGGGTTAAGGTGATTTGCCTGAAGTTGGTGGAAGCGTTATAATCTTTGGCGGCTGTGTGTGGGTTTATCCTTGGAAAGCGTACCCTGGTTGTGGTTGGCTCTAATGCGCCTGCTTTCTTAATGACATCCTTTTTGAAAGTCGCGCAATCATTTTTTAGAATTTTTTCGGACCTCGCGCTTTCGATGACGTCATAGCCGCCACCGGGCACATGCTTCGAGGGAGAACTTTTGGCCTAGGGTTTTAAGGAGGGACGCAACCCAACTTCGTACTATGCCAAACAGCGTTGTTTGGGCCTGCACTTAGAAATATTTTATCATTTTTCCTCGTTTCCCGTGACGGGTTATCCAAGGTGCGCTCGAAATTGAGGGCGCACTCGGACTTCACCCAGAAACCATGAGCACTCAGACTTCGCCCAGAATTGCTTGCGCAGTCAGACTTTGCTCAAAAAAGTTGCGCAGTCTGTCTTTGACACTTAGCCGATTTTTTGCTCTGTGTTCCCCGACTGCGCTCCCAAGACGGTGCGCAGTCCGACTTCGCTGCGAAGTCGGGTTGCGCACCCAGCACTTAGTCAAATTTTTGGCTTTTTTGTCAGCTGCTTTCTTTCAAACTCCCGATGTCGCACTGTTCCGGGAGCGATGCCCGACTTCGCTGCGAAGTCGGGGTTTGCTCTAGGCTTCACTTAGGCTCTTGAAAACTAAAAGCTGAAATGCTGAAATAAATATATACAATCTGATAAAAAAAATGCAGAAAAGAAATATATACAAGGAAGGACCCGCCTGGGGTGCCTTCAGTGGTGGTAAATCTTCAGGTGGAACCCATTGACGGGAATGGGGAGAAGCTGTCCCTCCATGTCCCGAAGCATGAATGCATTAAATTGGTTCACCCGAGCAATCTGATAGGGACCTTCCCAGAGGGCATCAAATTTACCATGGTTGCCCGACTTTGCTTTCAGTGAGTCCCACTTCAGCACTAGGTCCCCGATTTTGAAAACTCGGGCGGTGGTGCCTTTCGCAAACCAGCCTTGGGTCGCTTCAGCATGTTTAGTAAAGGCCTGGTATGCTTTTTCTCTTTCTTCTTCTAACCGCAGCAGTTGGCATAGCCTGGCGTCCACTGGATCCTCGTTGCCTCTTTCTTCATCCAGCATCCAGAGTGCGGGTATCTCTACGTGGGTAGGCAGAACTGCCTCCTTGCCGTACACGAGCGCGTAGGGGGATGTCTTGATAGATTTCTTGAATGATATGCGATCCGCCCACAGCGCCCGATTCAGGAGCAGGTGCCATGTCCTCTTGTTTCTCTCTACTGTCCTTTTGACAATCTTCAGTAGATTCTTGTTGGTGGACTCGGCCAGGCCATTCCCCTGCGGGTAGTAGTTAGAAGACATCTTGTGATAGATGCCGTATTTGCTGGTGTACTCCGTGAGTACAGCGCCTGCGAACCCCGGACCATTGTCTGTCACTATTGACTCCGGGACCCCGAAACGGGTGATGAGGCTCTCGAGGAACCCAATGACCGTTTCTTGGTCCGCATTCTTAGTGGGGATCGCCTCTGCCCACCGGGTGAAGTAATCGGTGGCGGTAAGGATAAACTTGTGTCCCGCTGCAGAGTTAGGCGTGATGACCCCAATGAAGTCTAGACCCCACTGCTGAAATGGAGTCTCAGCTTGGATTGGCTGGAGGGGCAGGGGTGCTTTTCTGTTCCTGCCAGCAAACCTCTGGCATTTATCACATTTGACACAGACCGCATGTGCGTCTGTGAAGAGAGTGGGCCAATAGTACCCAGCTCTGATGATTTTCAAGGCCATAGGCCTTCCAGAATGATGTCCCCCAGGCATCCCGGAGTGAAACTCTCCGAGGACCCTGGGTTTGTCTGTATCTCTGACGCATCGCAACAGGATGCCGTCAATGTTTTTAAAGTAAAGCCCCTCGGGGCGAAGTACGTATTTCAAGGCGTTTAGCCTAAACCTCCTTCTTTGTGAGGCATTGAGGTGATCTGGACATCTTCCGGTGCTGAAATACTGCACTAGGTCATTTGTCCAATCACTTTCCTCTGATAAGGAGTTGGCTAGGTTGGTGGTTGCTATCGGATCTTCCCACTTGCAGGAGGATATTTCAGCTGCCGCGCTTCGGGCCAGCTCTTGGCACAAGGCTCGGCCTCTGATCAGCTTTGTTGGCCGTACCTCGATGTCAAACTCTTGGATTTTGGCAATCCATCCTGCCCTCTTGTGACCAGGCTCTCCTTGTATGATGAAGTTCCTGACGTCCGGATGTATCACGAAGACAGTTATCCGGCTCTGGGAGACGAAGTGCCTGAACTTTCGGAGGGATTTCATGACTGCGTGAACTTTCCACTCAATAAAGTTGTACTTTTCTTCATGTGGCCAATCACTTGGCTTAAGAACGCTATGGGGTGTTCTTCGCCATCATCTCCCTTTTGAGTCAGGACTGCGGCGTAACTCTCGGGTTCTCCCACGATGTACAGGATGAAATATTTGGAATAGTCTGGATTGATCAACACCGGAGCTTGCGCAATTCTAGCCTTGATCTCCTCGAAGGCCTGCCTTCTTTCTTCAGTCCACAAGAATTCGAAATCTTTCTTTAATAGTTCGGCCATGGGCTTGATCACTTGTGCGAAGTCCGGTATGAACTTCCTTACAAAGTTGATCTGGCCGAAGAACGACTGTAGCCCCTTCTTGTCGACTGGGATGGGCAAGCGGAGGAGGGCTTCTGCTCTGTCAGGATCCACTGCAAGGCCTTTCTCGGAGATGACATGTCCCAGCAGCTTACCTTCTTTTACCGCGAAGACTGATTTCTTCGGGTTGATGGAAATGCCGAATTCACGACATCTCTCAAATATCTGCCGCAGGTGGGAAGCATGGTCCTCTCTTCTGTGGGAAAATACAGTCATGTCATCCAAGTAAATGACAATGACCTTGTTGAGCAGCTCTCGGAAGGCCAAGTCCATGGCTCTCTGGAATGTAGCGCCGGCATTGGACAGGCCAAAGGGCATGCGCGGATATGCAAACGTTCCCCATTTGGTGGTGAACGCTGTCTTGTGCTGATCTTCGTCCTTTACCCATATCTCGGTTGTATCCAGAGAATCCGTCCAAGAGAGAGAACCTCTGCGCTCCAACAACTATGTGGAGGATCTGATCGATTTGGGGAAGCGGGTAATGGTCCTTCAGCGAGGCTTGATTAAGATTTCTGAAATCCACGCAGAGACGGATGTCTCCATTCTTCTTCCTCACAGGAACCAAATTCGCGACCCAAGATGAATGCTTGATGGGGTAGATGATTTTGGCTTCCAGCATCTTCAAGAGCTCAGCTTTCATCATGGCTTCAATCTTCGGGTTTACAGCCCTTTGCTTCTGCCGGAAAGGTTTTGCATTATCTTCTAGCTCTATGGTATGCTGGATCATTTGTCTGTCATACCCCTTCAAGTCCTGGTAGCACCAGGCTACGATATCGGGGAACTCTCTGCATAATGATCTGATCTGCCCGAGTTCCTCTTCAGTGCAGTCCGTCCCGACCTTGATTGTTTTTCCAGGTTCCAGCTCCAGGTCTACGTACTGCTTGGGGTCTACTTTGATCCTGTGTGATATTGCTCTATCGTTCTGGTCAAAGAGACTCTCTAAGGTAATCAGTCCTTTCGGGACATGATTATTCTTCAACTGTATCAACCCCTCGTACTGCTCGTCATCAGGGTCTCTACCTTCGATTGTACATGCTTCGGTAATAAAAAAAGTGACGATATCCTCGTCACAATCAAACACCTGCCAGTGGGTGTCTTTATCAGGCATAGAAGGCCTATAGATGGTACGAACCGGCTTTGGCTTCTGGACAGTGTCATCAGCCGAAACGTACCTGGCTCCAACAGACGCCAGAATGTCAGTGTGCTTGTTCTTCTCACGTGATATGGCTTTGACATTCAACGAGTCGAATGACTCCATCAGGTCCCAGACACGATTACGATACGCCTTGAGATAATGCTTCTTGGAGGCGCACTTATTCGTAATCTGGTTGCACACCAGCTCTGAGTCGCCAAAGATCTGCAAATGCTTTATCCCCAGTCTCTCCGCTTTTCTCAAACCCAAGCATAGGGCTTCATACTCCGCCGCGTTGTTAGTACAACTCCAAGCCAGTCTGTAGGTGTAGTCCTTCTGGATCCCGGACGGGGAAACTAAGAGTACACCTGCACCGGTGCCATTTTTGCATCGGGCGCCATCAAAGAAAAGCTTCCATAGCTTTTCTGGTGCTGGTCCTACCTCTTTCTTGGCTGACTAGTCCAGTCTCTCAGGCTGAGTGACGGTGTAGCAGCCTTGCTCGGTCTCGATCATGGCGTTGAAGTCCAGCAAGGAGAACTCATCCTCCACTTGTAACAGCTCAAGAGCTTGCTCTATCATGTCCACCACCACCAGTTCCTCAGTCGTCAGCTGAACCATGCAGTTTCGTGACTCTTCTCCGGGTATCTTCTCTACTAGAAATGTGGAAGGCTTTTCATTGTAGATCTTTAGTCTCCTTCCTTTGAAGGGCACTTCCATGTGTGAGTAATCCAGAGACAGATACCCACCCAGCTTTGCAGTGAACTCCTTGGAGAGACACATGCCGAAGTAGGGTTCCAAGTCGACAACCACGACTTCTTGTATGACCACTATGTCAAGAGCTTTGTGCAACTGGATCGGAATATCCTTGATGACACCAACTGTCTTGATAGGGGTGCCGTCTAGTTGCAGCACACCTTGGCTGCTCCTTGTATACTCCATACCGATCTCGTCGCAGACAGCTCTCGGCATAACAGTCGTGGAGGCACCAGAATCCACCATGCAGTTGTGAACTATATAGCCTTCCATCCGCAATGACAGATAGAAAGGAGGTGGTCTGTTTTTTCCGGTGGCGGAGACTGTCAGGGGTTGAGCTAACACAGCAGGCTGTGTCGGCTTCCCGTCTTTTATGTTCTTCAAAGATTCCTGCAGCAGATCAACTTGCCCGGGGAGCAGAAGAGCTTCGTACATGCTTATCTTTGTGGGAGTCCTCTTTAGCTCATCAACTATGCTGTAGCTTGAAGTGCTAGCTCCCTCCGTTTCTTTCGCAGGCTCATACTTAGTCCGGTATTGCTGTGTGGCTTCGACTCTCTGTCTCTTTGTCAGCGACGGATATCTCAGCTTCTCCTGAGCTTGCTCTTTTGTTTCAGCTGGAGATTGAGCTGCGGGGGCTTTTCGGGAGCTTTGGGCACAGGAAACTTTTCCTTGGCTGTATGGGGCCATAGTGACTTGCCAGGTGGTAGCCCAGCAGGTCGCGCCTTTTCTCTTCTGGCGTATACCTTCAATGGCTTTGGTTGGGCCGCGGCAGCTTCAATGGGCTTTCTGCCTTCCTTAGGCAGGAGCAACGCAGGATCTTCTTCTGGGATGGCAAAGTTGCCTTCATCGTCCAGGATCATGTATAATTCATCCTCTATGGCGCTGCCTGCCAGGGTCTGGAGGTAATGCTGATGCAGCGTGCACCCTTCTTCTGAGTGTGGATCGTTGCACGTGGAGCACCAGTTGACCTGATCAGAAGTGCCAGGTTGATCCTCAATGGCAGCATTTCTTGCAGGGGGTTGCCTTTGAGCTTGCCGTTCTGCGGCTTGGTCTTTCGTTAGCGCCGGAGGAGGATACGATCTTCTTGGAAGGAACTCCATCTGGGCTTGTTTCTTCTTCATTATCGTCATGTCGTTAGACATGGTATGATACCCAGATGCCAGAGCCCGTACCTCTTGGAGGATTTTATTTTGAATATCATTGTCAGCAGGTGCCAACTGAGCCGGCGGAGGTAATGCAGCCAATGGTGGGGGCGCAGAATACGCCGCGTATTGAGGGGGAGCTGGGAGTGTGGGATACTACGGAGGAGGAGGCGGCGGGTTAGGATAATGTATTTGAGGAGGGCCGTAGGGATTTACAACTGGTGCCGGATTCCATGGCTGCTGGGGGTGCTGACTTGAAGATGAAGGCATCACACCAGAGGCCGATGGGTACTGGGACTGAGGAAAATCAGGATAAATAGGGGGCTGCACTCTATGCGGGAGTCTGCCTATGGAGATTATATCTAATTCCGCTTGTTGGGCAGCTTCGTATAGGGCAGGGAAGGAGTCGACTCGGGCTATCTTAGAAGTAGGCAAATATCTGAGTTGAAAGACCTCAGGTAGTAGTGTGCAGCCTGACCTGTTGAAGGTCACAGTTCGCGAGGTACTTGTTGGTTACGAATCTGCCATGAGGAAAGGATTTGTTGTTATTGCGCCCGGATTCGCCCACCAGATTGAAAGGCCGGAAGGAAGGAATGCCTTCCGTGCCAATCTCCGGAGAAGGCCGGCTTCCCGTGGGGTTTTTAGTGTTAAGATAAGAGTGCAGGGAAAGAGATAAAAGTGCGGAAAGAGAATCCAAATGTGATTGGAGTTGGGTGGGGGGAATAAGCAGCACGACAACGAATCAATCACCGCTACTAACAACATTCCTTTACAAAGCACACATTGAAACTACAACTATCATTAATCCTATGTATCCTCTATCTATGCATTCCAGGAATACTTGACCATCAAATACCAGAGTCCAGAGTTCAGTACAACAGTAAGCAATGATACAAGAAACATGAGGCAGAAATGACAAGGAGAGGCAGCATACAAGATAAAAGACAGTAAGCAGAGCCAAGTATATGCTTGTATTAGAGGCAAACGCACAGCTACAATTGTTCCCTAGCAATATATTCCCCTTCCACCACTTTACAATGAATTACATGGCTATTTATAGCCTCAAGTTCCCCCGATTACATTCTCGGGCACAAAGTCCCAGACTAAACATTAGCTGACACAAGCGGCTGAGGAGCTGCTGATGCTGACTTCTGTCGGGCAGGACTGTACTTGCGGCATGGTATCCCTGAAGGCTGTACAGCTACGTGGCGGTATGTCGGGTCAAACCTTTGGTCAGCAAGAATGCGGGTAGGTGCGGCAGATGGCACTTTACATCAACTTAAATGGTGGCAGTTGGCGCAGATAGTGCAGCCCATGCTTTGTCCTTATCCCGGTCATGTCTTGGCTCGATCCCCGAAGTTGGACACTTGTCGGATGCTGATGAATGACACGTGTCTGCCTTGAAAGGCAGTTTATCCAACTTCGCCCAGGATCTGAGCGCTGTCAGGTTGCGCAGGTAGAAAACAACGCAGTAGGGAGGGTCATCTTGCCTTAGTCATTTTCTGGTCTTGCTTCCCCAACTGCACACCGGTCAGAGGGCGCACCCCGACTTCGCTGCGAAGTCGGGTTGCGCACCGGCACTTGTCTGTCTTCTTTGTTGTTCGGACCGCAGCACTAAGAGGCGAGCGCACTCCGACTTCGCTGCGAAGTCGGGTTGCGCCCCAACACTTAGTCAATTTTTGCCTCTTTCCTGTTTTGTCACACTTTGCACTATCCCTACTGCGCTCCGTCTGGAGGGCGCACTCCGGCTTCGCTGCGAAGTCGGGGTGCGCCCTGACACTTAGCCATTTTCAGGGAACGCTTGCTGGAAACTTTGCTGGAGGAAGTTTAAGGGGAAGAGGGAGGAATAAGACTGCAAGGAAGAGGGAGAAAGAGAGAAGTGAAGAAAAGGGGAAGAGAGGAAGGAAGGGAAAGAGCAGATTACTTACAAAACTGAAAACATGGCACCCCGTGCCAAATGTGGCAACATTCCTGGCGGCTCGCGGGGTGTCGAGCTCGCCTCGACGCAAAGAACCATGCCTTCATCCATTGGGTGCAGAGGAACTTCCCTCCCCTGCCTTCTGCTGCTCTGACCGCTTCTGACCAGGCAACTGTTCTTCTTCAGGTTCGCTTTCACCAGTTGCCTCCTCAGTTTCGCCTTCTGAATCTGAATGTTCTCCACTGTCAGCCTCCCACTCGCTGATGCGTTGGTATGCAGCCTTGGCTTGGTCCCAGACTGCTGCTTGGAAAGGTGCGAGGTCGTTGATCTCTCTTAGTGCCGCGTGGAACGCAGCGACCGCATGCGTGTCGATGGTGTTGTATCTTTTTCCCAACTCCTGAAGGGAGGAGTTGATTTTGCAGTACTTCAACACCATTTGGGAGACCTGAACTTCTTGAATTGGCTCGCCCAGCTATCAATTTCTGCTGTATCTGTCTCGAAGGACAGCCAATTCTTCTTAACCTGCTCAAGGGTCAGAAACTCGCCATCTTTGACGTAGCTCGGGCACCCGTGTTCGGACAGAATGTGAAAGGGAGCCAGGAGAATGTTCCTTTCATGCTCTAGGGCGTCCAGCGCCTTCCTGGCAGTTCTGATCCTCTCTGTCCTGTCAAAATAAGTATGCAAGGTTACCCTTGCATCTGCCCACTCTGAGGCAAGTTGGGACATAGGGGCAATTTGGAAGCCTTTGCGCTCAAACTCCTCAAGTTTTATAGCCAGGTCCAGCCGTTGCCTCGCCTGGTGTTCGGCTTCCTCTACCACAGGCTTTCCCTGGGCAGATACTTCTTCAATCCTGGATACGAAGTCCAGAACTGATAGGGACTTAACAAGGTTGGGCTTGCAACCTTGTAGCAGACTAGCCCGCATCTCCTTGGCTTTGCTCTTGGAAAAGGCCGTCGTTTGTGATGCTTTCTCTGTAAGCTGCGACTGCGCCTGTTTCAGCGAATCTTGAAGTTGCGAAACTTGCTCCAGCGCCGCTCTTCTCTCTTCTGACAGCTGCTCGGCTGTCTGTTTCTGTACTGCGGCCTCCTGCTGAGAGGCGGCCAGCTGAGCCTTAAGCTCTTCTATTTCCTGTTGCGCTGATCCCAGCTGCGCAGTAGCCCTAGCCAAGTCCTCCTCGAGCTGCCTTGTGTTATTTTGCAGCTGGAAAAGCGCCTCCTGGGTCTCGAGATGTTTGACAAGGAGATTGTCTGTCCTACGACGAATACCACGAATTTCGTATTCCTCGTTGATGTCGTCAAAGCTTTTCTCCTTCGTCTGATGCTCGTAGTCCGCCTCGGTCATCTCCCGGAGAGGCTTCTTCACCTTCGGGATCAACTTCTCTCGTTGTGAGCACTCTCCGGTCTAGGTCAAACTTTGTGCGTTTTACCGGAGCGGCTATCTCTTCGGCCCTTCTGCGCTTGACGCCCTGGAGAAAAGAGGCGGAACCCCCACGGCTCTTACCGCCAGAGGCTGGTCCTCTGTGATATTCATGAAGTCGAGGTCCTCCAACGTCTGGTCTTGCTGTGGCATTTTCCCTGCGAACAGCGAAGTAGGAGGGATTCCAGAGGGGGTGGCAGTCTTTAAGGGCGACCGGGTCCTAGGGGAAACAGGAGTCTGAGTGGATGGCGCCGGCAGGGCTTCGGACGGCTGGGGCGAGGAGCGCGGTGATGAAGGAGCAGCTTCAGCACTGGCTGCGGGTGAAGGCTCTAGGGTTTGACTCAGTGACTGGAAGGCGTTGGGATCCTGAGCAAACTGGTCGAATGAATGTAGGCCGCTAGACGGCTGGGTAGCTTGGGAAGCGGAAGACGCGGCTACGGCTTGCCCTGATGAGGTGGGAGATGGGGCTTTTGCAGGGCTGACTTGGACTTGGGGAAGAGAAACAGTGGACGTACCTGCGGGCTCCGCCTGAGCCGCCGTTGGAGGGATGGTTGCAGCCCGGGTATCTATGGCTGGTTCTGGGCTGTCCAAAGAGACAACCTCCGGCGCTGCTGCACGAGGTTGTACTGCGGCTGTCTGCTGCGCTGGCTCCTTAGGCCGTTTGGCCCTTTCAATCTTCTTCTTCTTCTTCTCTTCTGGCGCCGTGGCTGGTCCAGAGGAAAGAGATAATGTCGGGGCGGCAGGCGCTGATGTTCCCACGGTAAACTTGTACCTGGGTCGGGCTGGAAGGATGCCTGCCGCACTTGGTCTGCTAGCTGGCAGCGCGGACGCTTTTTCTGCTGGAGGGGCCAGCTCAGGGGTTGACCTCTCTGAACTTTGCGCCTTTTCGGGCACTGCCTTAGGAGCTACAAGCTGCATCGGGCCCACTTGGCTGCTTGTTGGAGTTGCGCTGGAAGTCGCGGGAGTTGACGATGGCTGGGGGGTGGGCCCCCTTTTATACCTTATCTTCGCGCCTCGGGGAACGCAATCGCGAAATTCGAAGGGCCGCCACGTGTCGATGTGCTGGTCATATAGCGCTGAAAATTCATCGTCAACAGCCAGATTCCTCCGGTTGGATTTATCGTGCTGCGTGCGACACCTCATCTTCCAGCATTCAATGATTTTGTCCTTATGCCAGTTGAGGGGCGCCACCTTAGCGAGGAATCTTTTGAAGCCCGCCGACTCCATCCGATGGTCCGGGTTTCGATCTGGATCGTACGTCACCTCTTCGCAGTAAAAATCATGCCATGGTGGCCATGATTGCATCAAGTCAATGCGCCAGTGGAGGTCTGCACCTGTCCTGTTTCTTCTTTCCTGCATGATCTCAGCTCTGGGACAGATGTGAGTGAATTTTCCCCGGACCCCGATTGGGTCGTACTTCCAGCGCTGCGGCAGCATTATCAGGCCCATATCAATGAGTTCCCGTTCAAGGTAGACGTGCTGCCCGATTTCGAAAACTTGGGTATTTGCCCAGGTCATAGGATACTGAAATATGTGACCTTTCTTTTTGCCCTGGCCAAATTCCTCTTCAATGTAGTCCATCTGCCGCGCAATTTCCATCCCGAACTGATGGTCAGTGCAGAAGTAGGGCAGCAAGCACGGCTTCCCCTTGAACCCGTAGATTCGGACTATGATGCCCTGAGTCAGCCGGAAGGTGTCCCCGTACTCATTCTTCCACAGGTACTTTGTCATGGCTTCCGGTGGGCGAGACGCGCCACGGTTGAACAACCCCATGACCTGGCACAGAAATTGGATATTAAATTCATAGAACGAGCCCTTCCTGTACAGAACCTCAGTCCATTCGTACACGGGGAGCGGCTCTCCTTTTTCGTTCACTTTCTTCAGGTCAGGGACGTTCATCCGGTAATGCATGTGATATAGGCACAACCATGTGAGGAAGGAGCAAAACCGGAAATCCGTTGACTGCTTTGTCTGCAGTCTAACCAGGCTTGAATGTATCGCATACGCCAGCCAGTCCGCCCAGTCGAAGAAGATAGGGCGTTTTCCACTTTTCTGCGCCGTGGAGTCGTAGAACTCCCCGTGCAGGATACATTCAGCCATTGCCAGCTGGTAAGGCCGTACCACTCTGTCAGAGTCGCAGCCGAGGACCCACGCCAGGATGATGTAGATATACTTGTTTTCAAATCTGTCCAGCGGTATGGGGCCAGTTGGCCACTGTCCAGCCGTCAGCGGAGTCTTCAGCTCTGAATCCAGAAACTCTCTCATCCGCTTCGTCTGTGTAAATTTGCTGGTCTGCTCATCTAGGTTCACCCTTCTGATAATTGCGCCGGGGTCGTACTGAAGCCCTGGGGCGAACGCTGGCTGGACGCTCTCCCGGAAAAGAGTGAACAACACCTTTCCTTTGTTGGCGCAGACCTGCCGGGCAGCTGGTTTGTAATGTTCTACAATTGCTTCAACCAGCTCCGGGCACCAGTGAGTCGGAGGGCACAAGAACCAGTATAGGTTTGATTTATACGCAGCTCCGAGGTGATGGGAAGGCGAAACCTTATCCACCCACTTTGCAATGTTCAGCCGCAGCTTGGAGAGACTGATGGAAAAAGAGCCGTCCTTGTACCCGGACAGGCGATTAACTGGTGGCGGCGGAGTCTGGCCAACTACGCGCCTCCTTGTCCGGGATTTTCTTTTTTGGTCCTTCTGCGGCGCTTCGCTCTCATGAGCGCTTGACTCTGGTGATTCCTCAGCTTCGCGCCGTTCTTCACTAGATTGCGCCTGTACGGGCGCTTTCCCCTTGTCCATCCTTTTCGAAACAGCAGAGGCAGGAATTACGGCTTCTGAGTTTGTCAGCTTTATTCCTTGCGGTCAGGGAGTCAGCTTGAACAATTTGAATTTTCTGGCTGCGCCAGGGTCCTTTTTGTAGACAATGACTGCAACATTAATGGCGCGAGGGAGGGAGTTAGGGCGGTTAACTTGGGGTTGGTGGAGGTGTTATGATTTTGGTGGCTGTGCATGGGTTTATTTTTGAAAAGCGCACCCCATTAGCCGTTGGTCCAAACGCACCTTACTTTTTTTAATGCATCATCTTTGAAAGCTGTGCAATCATTTAAACCTCCTTGGACGTTGTGCCATTGCTGACGTCATCGCCGCCGTCTGGGCACACTTTACAAGGAAGAATTTTCTGGCCCATGACCCAACTTCGCCTCGTGCCGAACTTCGCCCTGGGCCCACACTTAGAATTTTTTGTGTTCTCCGCGGTGGGTTATTCGGACTTCGCCCGAAATTCAGGGCGCACTCCGACTTCGCCCGAAAATGGGCGCACTCCGACTTCGCCCGGAAAATGGGCGCACTTCGGATTTTACACTTAGCCGTTTTCGGCTTCTCGCGCCGGATCATCCAGGGTGCGCCCGAGAATGGGAGCGCACTCGGACTTCGCCCGAAAAATGGGCGCAATCCGACTTCGCCCGGGTTTGCCTGCGCAGTCTGACACTTGGCATTTTCTTGCCGTTTCTTACCCAACTGCGCCCTTTGGAGGGGGCGCAGCCCGACTTCGCTGCGAAGTCGGGTTGCGCACCCATACTTAGTCATTTTAGCTCCTCTTTTCAGCTGCCTTCTTCCGAACTTCGCACCGTTCAAGGAGCGCTACCCGACTTCGCTGCGAAGTCGGGGTTTTGCCTTAGATTTTACTTGGGCTATTTGAAAAATTAAAACTAAAAAACTGAAATATTTACATTCTGAAAACTGAAAATGCAGAAGGGAAATCTGTACAAGGAAGGACCCCTTCGGGCGCCTTCAGTGGCGGTAAATTTTGAGGTGGAACCCGTTGACGGGAATAGGAAGAAGATGTCCCTCCATGTCCCGGAGTACAAACGCGTTGAACTGATTTACCCGGGCAATCTGATAGGGGCCCTCCCATAGGGCATCAAACTTGCCGTGGTTGCCCGGCTTCGCCTTCAGTGAATCCCACTTTAGCACCAGGTCCCCGGTTTTGAAAACTCGGGCAGTGGTGCCTTTTGCAAACCAGCCTTGGGTCGCTTCAGCGTGCTTGGTGAAGGCCTGGTAAGCTTTTTCTCTGTCTTCCTCTAACTGCAGCAGTTGGCAAAGTCTGTCATCTACCGGGTCCCCGCTGCCTCTTTCTTCATCAAGCATCCAGAGAGCGGGAATTTCGATGTGGGTCGGCAAGACTGCTTCTTTGCCGTATACGAGCGCATAGGGGGACGTTTTAATGGACTTCTTGAAGGATATCCTGTCCGCCCATAGCGCCCGATCCAGGAGTAGGTGCCAAGTCCTCTTGTTTTTCTCTACTGTCCTTCGGATGATCTTCAACAGATTCTTGTTGGTGGACTCGGCAAGACCGTTCCCCTGCGGGTAGTAGTTGGAAGACATTTTGTGATAAATGCCGTATTTGCTGGTGTACTCCGTGAGTACAGCGCTCGCGAATCCCGGACCATTGTCCGTTACTATTGACTCAGGGACCCCGAAACGGGTAATCAGGCTCTCGAGGAACCTGATGACCGTCTCCTGGTCGGCGTTCTTTGTGGGGATCGCCTCTGCCCACCGTGTGAAGTAGTCGGTGGCGGTAAGGATAAACTTGTGCCCCGCTGCAGAGTTCGGCGTAATCACCCCGATAAAGTCCAGACCCCATTGCTGAAACGGAGTCTCGGCTTGGATCGGTTGAAGGGGCAGGGGTGCTTTTCTATTTCTCGCCAAGCAAATCTCTGGCATTGATCACACTTCGTACAGACTACATGCGCGTCTCGTAAATAGAGTGGGCCGTAGTACCCAACTCGATTATTTTCAAGGCCGTAGGCCTTGCGGAATGGTGACCCCTGTGCATCCCGGAGTGAAATTCTCCGAGGATCCTGGGTTGGTCTGTTTTTCTGACGCACCGCAACAGGATGCCGTCAATGTTCTTAAAGTACAGCCCCTCGGGGCGAAGAGTGTATTTCAATGCACCTAGCCGAAACCTCCTTCTTTGTGAGGCATTCAGTGGTCTGGACATCTTCCGGTGCAGAAATATTTCACCAGGTCATCTGTCCGGCCGCACTCCTCGGGTAAGGAGTTGGCTAGGTTGGTGTTTGTTGCCGGATCCTCCCACTTACAAAGCGGATATCCGGGCTGCCGCGCTTCGGGCCAGCTCCCGGCACAAGGCTCGACCTCTGATAAGCTTGGTTGGCCGCACTTCGATGTTGAACTCTTGGATTTTAGCAATCCATCCCGCTCTCTTGTGACCCGGCTCTCCTTGTATGATGAAACTTCGGACGTCCGGGTGTATCACAAAGACAATGGTTCGGCTCTGGGAGACAAAGTGCCTAAACTTTCGGAGGGATTTCATAACTGCGTGAACCTGCCGCTCTATAAAGTTGTACTTTTCTTCATGCGGCTGAATCACTTGGCTCAGGAACGCTATGGGGCGCTCCTCGCCATCGTCTCCCTTTTGGGTCAGGATTGCGGCGTAACTCTCGGGTTCTCCCACCGCGTACAGGATGAAATCCTTGGAGTAGTCCGGGTTTATCAACACCGGAGCCTGTGCAATTCGGGCCTTGATTTCCTCGAAGGCCTGGCTCCTTTCATCAGTCCATAAGAATTCTGCATTCTTTTTCAGCAGCTCGGCCATGGGCTTGATTACCTGTGCGAAGTCCGGTATGAACTTCCGCACGAAGTTGATTTGGCCGAAGAAGGACTGCAGCCCCTTCTTGTCAATTGGAGCGGGCAAGCGGAGGAGGGCCTCTGCTCTATCAGGGTCCACGGCTAGGCCTTTTTCGGAGATGACATGCCCCAGCAGCTTTCCTTCTTTTACCGCGAAGACAGATTTCTTCGGGTTTATGGAGATGCCGAATTCACGACACCTTTCAAATATTTGCCGTAGGTGGGGAACATGGTCTTCTCTCCTGTGAGAGAATACAGTCATGTCATCCAAGTAGATGACAATAACCTTGTTGAGCAGCTCTCGGAAGGCCAGGTCCATGGCTCTCTGGAATGTGGCGCCAGCATTGGATAAGCCGAAAGGCATGCGCTGATAGGCGAACGTTCCCCATTTGGTGGTGAACGCCGTCTTATGCTGGTCCTCATCCTTGACCCATATCTCGGTTGTACCCATAAAAGCCATCTAAGAGGGAAAATCTCTGGGCTCCAAAAACTATATGGAGGATCTGATCGATTTGGGGAAGCGGATAATGGTCCTTGAGGGAGGCCTGATTCAGATTTCTGAAGTCCACACAGAGACGAATGTCTCCGTTCTTCTTCCTCACGGGAACCAAGTTCGCAACCCAAGATGAATGCTTGATGGGGTAGATGATCTTGGCTTCCAAAGATCTTCAGGAGCTCGGCCTTCATCATGGCCTCGATCTTCGGATTTACGGCCCTCTGCTTCTGCCGGAATGGCTTGGCGCCATCTTCTAGCTCAATGGTATGCTGGATAATATTTCTGTCATACCCCTTCAAGTCCTGGTAGCACCAGGCTACTATGTCAGGGAACTCTTGACACAATGTTCTTATTTGCTCGAGTTCCTCTGTGGTGCAGTCTGTCCCGACCTTGATTGTTTTTCCGGGTTCCAGCTCCAGGTCGGCGTACTGCTTCGGGTCTACTTTGATCCGGTGTGATATTGCTCTGTCATTTTGATCAAATAGACTCTCAAGTGTAATCAGTCCTTTTGGGACATGATTATTTTTCAGCTGTATCAACCCCTCATATTGCTCGTCATCGTGGTCTCTACCTTCGATTGAACACGCTTCGTTAACCAAAAATGTGACGATCTCCTCGTCACGCCGAACACCCGCCAGTGGGTGTCCTTATCGAGCACAGAAGGCCTGTAAATGGTACGAACCGGCTTCGGCTTCTGGACAGTGTCATCAGCCGGAACGTACCTGGCTCCAACAGACGCCAGAATGTCAGCATGCTTGTTTTTCTCGCGTGATATAGCCTTGACATTCAATGAGTCAAAAGACTCCATCAGATCCCAGACCCGATTACGGTACGCCTTGAGATAGTGCTTTTTGGAGGCGCACTTATTCGTAATCTGGTGGCACACCAACTCTGAGTCGCCAAAGATCTGCAGATGCTTAATCCCCAGCCTCTCCGCTTTTCGCAAACCCAAGCACGAGGCTTCGTACTCCGCCGCGTTGTTGGTACAGCTCCAGGCCAGCCTCGTAGGTGTAGTCCTTCTGGATCCCGGTTGGGGAAACCAAAAGTACTCCAGCACCGGCGCCATTCTTGCATCGTGCGCCGTCAAAGAAAAGCTTCCACAGCTTTTCAGGTGCAGGTCCCACTTCTCTTTTGGCCGACTTGTCAAGCCTCTCGAGCTGAACAACAGTGTAGCAGCCTTGCTCAGTTTCAATCACGGCGTTGAAGTCCCGCAAGGAGAATTCATCTTCTACTTGCAGCAGCTCGAGAGCTTGCTCTGTCATGTCCACTATCACCAGTTCTTCCTCCGTCAGCTGAACCATGCAGTCCTCTGACTCTTCTCCGGGTATCTTCTCTACTAAGAAGGTGGAAGGCTTTTCATTGTAAATTTTCAGTCTCCTTCCCTTGAAGGGCACTTCCATGTGCGAGTAGTCCAGAGACAGATACCCTCCCAACTTCGCAGTGAACTCCCTGGAGAGACACATGCCGAAGTAGGGTTCCAAGTCGACGACCACAACCTCTTGGATGACCACGATGTCGAGAGCTTTGTGCAGCCGAATAGGGATGTCTTTAATGACACCGACTGTCTTGACAGGGGTGCCGTCCAGTTGCAGCACGCCTTGGCTGCTCCTTGTGTACTCCATCCCGATCTCGTCGCAGACGGCTCTCGGCATAACGGTCGTGGAAGCACCAGAGTCCACCATACAGTTGTGCACTATGTACCCTTGCATCCGTAATGACAGATAGAAGGGAGGTGGTCTGTTCTTCCCGGTGGCTGAGACTGTCAGGGGTTGCACCGTAGACGACAGGTCGTATCCGCTTGCCATTCTTCATGATTTTCAGAGATTCCTGCAGCAGATCAACCTGGCCCGGTAGCAGAAGAGCATCATACATGCCGATTCTTGCGGGGGTCCTCTTCAATTCGTCTACTATGTCGTAGCCCGAGGTGCTAGCTCCTTCCGCTTCTTTTGCCGGCTCATACTTCGTCCGGTATTGCTGGGTGGCCTCAACTCTCTGTCTCTTGGTCAGAGATGGATATCTCAGCTTCTCCCGAGCTTGTTCTTTGGTTTCAGCCGGAGGCCGAGCAGCGGGAGCTTTAGCCGGGAGAGCTTTGGCTATGGGAGGCTTGACTGCGGGAGTCTTCGTCGGAGGAGTCTTCTCTTTGGCCGTGTAGGGCCACACCCTCTTGTCAGGTGGTAGCCCAGCAGGCTGGGCCTTATCTCTTCTGGCGTACACTTTTAAGGGTTTTACAGCGGCTTCAGCAGACTCTCTGTTTTCCTTGGCAGGAGGCGGCAACGGATCTTCCTCTGGGACGGCGAAGTTACTTTCATCGCCCAGGATCATGTAGAGTTCTTCGTCCTCTATGGCGCTGCCGGCCAAGGTCTGGAGGTAGTGTTGATGCAGAGTGCAGTCATCCTCGGCATGCGGGTCATTGCACGTGGTGCACCAGTTGACCTGGTCAGAGGTACCAGGTTGGTCCTCAATGGCAGCATTTCTCGGAGGGGGCCGCCTTTGCAGTTGTTGCTCGGGGGTTCGGTCTTTTGTCAATGCCGGGGGCGGATATGGCCTCCTTGGAACAAGGTCCATCTGGGCCTGTTTCTTCTTCAGGATGGTCATGTCGTTGGACATGGTGTGATACCCAGAGGCCAGAGCCCGTACCTCCTGGAGGATTTTGTTCTGAATATCATTGTCAGGAGGCGGCAATTGAGCTGGGGGAGGTAACGCAGCCAATGGAGGAGGTGTTGAATATTGTGCATACTGCGGGGGAGCAGGAAGTGCTGGAAAATGCGGAGGAGGAGGAGGCGGATAATGAATTTGTGGCGGGCCGTAAGGATTCACGACCGGCGCCGGATTCCATTGTTGCTGGGGTTGCTGTCCTGAAGTGGACGGCTCTGGACCGGAAGCTGATGGATACTGAGATCGGGGAAGTCAGGGTAGATGGGCGGCTGTACTCTGTGCGGAAGTCTGCCGATGGAAATGATATCCATTTCAGCTTGTTGGGCAGCCTCGTACGGAGCGGGGAACGAGTCGATTTTGGCTACCTTCAGCAGCAGGCAAATGTCTGAATTGAAGGATCTCAGATAGTAGTAGACGGCCTGACCTGTTGACGGTCGGAGTTCGCGAGGTACTCGCTTCCAAGACCTCGCAAACCCGATGTTGAAGTCCGACACCTCCTCTTGGGGGTGTCTCTGTATACTTTGGAATTGATGCAGCAAAGAAGAGGGATCAGCAGACTCGTTGCATCCTTTCACGAGCCTGCCGGCTAACTGTCGCCACCCCGTGATAGATCCCTCTGGCAGATGATCTCCACCAGTAGAGAAGCTTTCCCCTTAGGGAAAGGGCCAGCAGACGGGTCTTCACACCTTCGTCAGTGATGGAATGTAGCGCAGCCAGGGCCAGAATGTCCTGGATGTGTTCATACGCCGTCTTGCCGTAGCCGTCATACGTAGGGATAGACTTTAAAGCGGCAGGGGGCACAGCTTGTTGTCCGACTAGGGCCAAGGGCCCCGTAGAGTCCACCGCCGGGAAGAGGTCATCATCATCCTGCTGGGCAGCCATGTCTTCTTCCTCGACCCGGTGGTGTACTCGGTGTCAGAACCGTCCGAAGATGTAGATTCTTCTTCGGCCTCAACTTCTTCAATTTCAGCCTCGGCCTCTTGAATTTCAGCCTCGGCCTCTTGAATTTCTTCCACGCGAGCTTGGTAATCAGCCAGCCTGACGCGCTCGCCTGGAGCGTCAATGTCAATTTCGTAAAAGTCAGGCGGGTTTCCCGGATTCCTTGCTCGCCACCTTCTTGTTTGCATGAAGGCGTTAGGACCGGTCTTCACGGACTCAGAGAGTGTTCAGATATTTGCAGAGTCGCCAGGTGCTCTGATTTTTAACAGCAATGAAGCGAGCACTCGTGCTTCGATTCTCGTTTGGGGGTGGGAAACTACCATGTCCCACCGGGCGTGCCGTAGAAACCGTTGGTTACGAATCTGCCATGAGGAAAGGATTTGTTGTTATTGCGCCCGGATTCGCCCACCAGATTGAAAGGCCGGAAGGAAGGAATGCCTTCCGTGCCAATCTCCGGAGAAGGCCGGCTTCCTGTGGGGTTTTTAGTGTTAAGATAAGAGTGCAGGGAAAGAGATAAAAGTGCGGAAAGAGAATCCAAATGTGATTGGAGTTGGGTGGGGGGAATAAGCAAGACGACAACGAATCAATCACCGCTACTAACAACATTCCTTTACAAAGCACACATTGAAACTACAGCTATCATTAATCCTATGTATCCTCTATCTATGCATTCCAGGAATACTTGACCATCAAATACCGGAGTCCAGAGTTCAGTACAACAGGAAGCAATGATACAAGAAACATGAGGCAGAAATGACAAGGAGAGGCAGCATACAAGATAAAAGATAGTAAGCAGAGCCAAGTATATGCTTGTATTAGAGGCAAACGCACAACTACAATTGTTCCCTAGCAATATATTCCCCTTCCACCCCTTACAATGAAAATGAGGTGGCTATTTATAGCCCAAGTTCCCCCCGATTACATTCTCGGGCACAAAGTCCCAGACTAAACATTAGCTGACACAAGCGGCTGAGGAGCTGCTGATGCTGACTTCTGTCGGGCAGGACTGTACTTGCGGCATGGTGTCCCTGAAGGCTGTACAGCTACGTGGCGGTATGTCGGGTCAAACCTTTGGTCAGCAGGAATGCGGGTAGGTGCGGCAGATGGCACTTTACATCAACTTAAATGGTGGCAGTTGGCGTAGATAGTGCAGCCCATGCTTTGTCCTTATCCCGGTCATGTCTTGGCTCGATTCCCGAAGTTGGACACTTGTCGGATGCTGATGAATGACACGTGTCTGCCTTGAAAGGCAGTTTATCCAACTTCGCCCAGGATCTGAGCGCTGTCGGGTTGCGCAGGTAGAAAACAACGCAGTTGGGGAGGGTCATCTTGCCTTAGTCATTTTTCTGGTCTTGCTTCCCCAACTGCGCACCGGTCAGAGGGCGCACCTCGACTTCGCTGCGAAGTCGGGTTGCGCACCGGCACTTGCTGTCTTCTTTGCTGTTCGGACTGCGCACTAAGAGGCGGGCGCACTCCGACTTCGCTGCGAAGTCGGGTTGCGCCCCAACACTTAGTCAATTTTTGCTCATTTTCCTGTTTTGTCACACTTCGCACTGTCCCTACTGCGCTCCGTCTGGAGGGCGCACTCCGACTTCGCTGCGAAGTCGGGGTGCGCCCTGACACTTAGCCATTTTCAGGGAACGCTTGCTGGAAACTTTGCTGGAGGAAGTTTAAGGGGAAGAGGGAGGAATAAGACTGCAAGGAAGAGGGAGAAAGAGAGAAGTGAAGAAAAGGGGAAGAGAGGAAGGAAGGGAAAGAGCAGATTACTTACAAAACTGAAAACATGGCACCCCGTGCCAAATGTGGCAACAGCCCCGGGGGGCGAGGGGTGGACCGGCATCCTTTTACAAGCCCCACCACCGTGATAGATCCTTCTGGCAAGTATCTCCACCAATAGAGAAGCTTCCCACTTAGGGAAAGAGCCAGTAGACGGGTCTTGACACTCTCGTCAGTAATAGAGTGTAGCGCAGCCAAGGCCAGGATGTCCTGGATGTGTTCATACATCGTTTTGCCGTAGCCATCATAAGTAGGGATGGCCTTCAGGGCAATGGGGGGTACAACTTGTTGTCCGACTAGGGCCAAGGGCCCCGTGGAGTCGATCGTCGGGAAGAGATCGTCATCATTCTACTGAGAAGCCATTTCTTCCTCTCCTTCGGTAGTGTATTCGATATCAGTACCGTCTGAAGATGGAGATTGCTCTTCAGCTTCGGCCTCTTTGATTTCAGGCACAAATTCGTCTATGCGAGCTTGGTAGTCAGCCAGCCTGACATGCTCTCTTGGAGTGGCAATGTCAATTTCGTAAAGATCAGGCTGGTTTCCCGGATTCCTTGCTCTCCACCTTCTTGTATGCAAGAAGGCGCTTGGACCGGTCTCACGGATTCAGAGAATATTCAGGTACTTGCAGAGTCGCCAGGTGTTCTGATTTTAACAGCAATGAAGCAAACATCGGTGCTTCGATTCTGTTTTGGGTGGGAAAATTTCGGGTCCAACCGGGCGTGCCAGAGAAACTGTTGGTTACGAATTTGCCATTAGGAAAGGATTTCGTGGAATGCGCCCCAGATTCACCCACCATATTGAAAGGCCGGAAGGAAGGAATGCCTTCCATGCCAATCTCCGGAGAAGTTCGGCTTCCTATGGGTTTTCTCAAGTATTTTAAGCTAAGAGTGCAGGAAAGAGATTAAAATGCGAAAAGAGATTGAAATGTGATTTGAGTTGGGTGGGGGAGATAAGCAGCACGACAATGATCAATCACCACTACTAACAACAATTAAATACAGAACACACTACAGAAACTAAAACTGTCATACATCCTATGTATCCTCTATCTATGCATTCCAGGAATACTCAATCATCAAATACCGGAATCCAGAATTCAGAATAACAGTAAGCAATGAAATAAGCAACATGAGGCATAAATGCTAAGTAAAGGCAGCATAAAGAATGATAACAGCAAAATAGAGCCAAGTGTATTCTTGCATTCAGAAGCAAACGTATAGCTACAATGGTTCCCTAGTAGGATATCCCCCTTCCACCACATTTACAATGATGTAGTGCGGCTATTTATAGCACAATTTCCCCCCAATTACAATCCTGGGCACAAAATCCCAGACCCGAAAATAGCTGATAAAAGCTGACAAAAGTGGCAAAAGAGCTGCTGATGTTGACTCTTGCAGACAGGGACTGTACTGGCAGCAAGGTCCACCTGAAGTCTTGGCAGCTACGTGGCAGTGCGGTTGATGAAACTTCGAGTCAGCATGAATGCGGGTAGCTGCGGTAGATGGAACTTTGCGTCAGCTTAAATGAGGGCAGCTGGAGGAGGTGATTTGGCCCATGCTTGTCCTTTTTCCCATCACATCCCGACTCGGATCCCGAGGCTGGACACTTGTCAAATTCTGATGAGGGATGTATCTGCCTTGGAAGGCAGCTTCTCTCTTGTGTCCTACTTCGCCTGGAAACGGAGCGCAACTGGACAGCGCAAGTGGGGAACAACGTAGTTGGGGAGGCCTCCGTGCCTTAGATATTTTTTGGGTTGTTTGAGAGATATTGCCCAACTACGCACAAGCTAGAGGGCGCAGCCCGACTTCACTGCGAAGTCGGGTTGCGCACTCCGACACTTAGTCAATTTGGTCACCGTTCAGACTGCGCACAGGAATTAGGGTGCAACCCGACTTCGCTGCGAAGTCGGGTTAAGCTCTGACACTTAGCTGATTTTCTGGATACTGCTTCCCAAGTGGGCATAAGAAGAAGAGCGCACCCCAACTTCGCTGCGAAGTCGGATTGCGCTCCCATACTTAGCCAAATTCTGCTCATTTTCTGTCTTCTTCCGCACTTCGCATTCCCGAGTGCGCTTGAACTTAAGGGCGCACCCCGACTTCGCTGCAAAGTCGGGTTGCGCTCTTAGACTTAGAATTTTTCAGGGAATGTTTGCTCTGTTTTGGCCGAAGAAAGAACAAGGGGAAAAGGGAGGAATGCAACTGATAGAAGGGGAGAAAGGGAACAGTGGAGAAAGGAAAAGGATATCGAGGGAAGGGAGAGCAGCATACTTACAAAATTTGAAAACATGGCACCCCGTGCAAAATGTGGCAACAGTTACGTAGTGTTGGGATTTGCATCCATGTGAAATTTGTGGGACAAATAATAACTCTAAGAATTATTGTCGGCACAAAGATGAAATAACCAAAAAAGTATATGTTGATTGTGGATGGCTAGATGAGATAAAATGGAGCAAAATGAAACAAATGTTGAATGGATTTTATAGGAGGATGTCCTATTCTCAAAAGAGCAGGATAAGATGTAAAAGCAGCATTGCATTGTATTGATTGATAATGACTATAAAGTCTCATGTGTATGTTTGGTTGAGTATTTGAGAGAGACCATAGCAATGGGTACAATTTATAAAAGCCTTGTTGTAAATGGGTACCTAATCAGACATGTCTTCAAGAGGCAGGCAGGACCCATATTTCCTTTGTTGTGTTTTTTAGAGAGAATAGACAAAATGAATTTATGGGGGAGTGTTGAAAATAAATTCATTTTGGTCAACAAAAGACAATGCAGATCTTCTAGAATGTTCTAGCATCGACAATTCTAGCTTGACTTTCCAGAATGTTCCGACACAACCGAATTTTTAGATTGTTCTCATAGCTGACTTTCCAGAATCTTCCAGTACTACCGACCATCCAGAAGCATCTTGTTGGGTCTATAAATATAGACCTTTCCTCTTGCATGAATGAGGCGGTCCTCCTCTGTTCAAGTAATAAAAGCAATGTAATAGGTTGAATAAAGATTGTTAATTGCAACAACAATTAAAGTGCCCTAGTTTATACTCTGTTTTTTATGATCTATTTTATACTGTGTTTTTATCCTCTGTTTTGTTTATTGGTTTTTTGAAAACCAAAAAATAATGTATTTAGGGATAACATCTATAAATTAATTCCTTAGCTTTGTTTAATATTCCATTCTCCACCATAAAAATCACATGAGTTCAACCGGTTAAATTCCTCAACTTCAAGGCCGAGGTTCAAATCTTGACAAGTTCCATACATGCATATTTGCCAAGTTGTTCTAATACGACTATGTGGTCATGAGGTAATCTAGGTGGGGCCCATTTCAATCCCATATAACCAATTAGTAAAAGAAGAAAAAAAAACAATTCCATTCTCCACCAGCCTTGGACTAACTTTCTTCTTGGTCTTGCCTTTCAATAATTTCCAATGTATCTGCAATGAACTAGTGCTTACTCAGCCCTTCCATTATCCCTTTCAGACTGTTTTTATAACAAGGAACCAGAATGGTGTTTTCCCCATCACTGCCTTCCTCACCCTGCTCCCCAAACTGCATGCATTTACAGTGTATATGAATACCTTTCATGCCAATCATTCATTAAAAAGTAGTTTTAGATCTTATGATATTGTTAAAAAGAGATTTACACCAAAGGCAAAGTAATGGAGGACAATATTGGGTCATTCCAGGTACCTTGGAAACAACACTTTAATAGGAAATCTTGAGCACCCACTATGGTCATATGATTCCGACATCCGATACATGTAAGAATCTCTCTCTATTTTTTGGAATAAACATCTTACTACATGCATGAGTGTAGATGTTTGTGTATATATTCATAAGCAAAGTAGAAGCTGACACATGTAATATTTTTGGAAAGCTAATAGTTGTTTCTTAGTGAAAAACTTATAATAATCACCATCAATTGTTCATAGACTATATGGAATTACAGAGTCATTGAATTTGTTTAGAGTGTGGTGTTTGTCTTCAATTTCATGCCTTGCATTTCTTGTCATAGTGATTGGCACTATGTGAATAAAATACAAGTCTGCATTTGGTCTTCTAGTTTCATTGTTATGTTATAAATTGGAATAAAAAAAAAACCATGAAAAGTAATGAAAATTAACCTTAATGTTATGGGCTTTTAACATTAATATAGAAACGTAAAAGGTATCAACTGAAAATAAACCAACTACATTTAGTGATGGAGATTCAAGGTAATCACCAAATCTACTTGTCTGATTCTAAAAGGAACCCTAATTATTCAAAATATGAAGAGTCAATAAGAAATCAGAAATCAAGTATCATACCACCAGATCAACATTTGCCTAAACCCTGTTGAAAACATTAACTCTGAGATAGTGCAATTTTTACTATTTCAAGCTTCACTAAATGAACTTACAAAATGCACCTAGTTTGGCACATAGAAGGCCTCATTGTTCTATGACTATGCGTTTTAGAATGAGGTTCATCATGTCATTTTGTTTTTCTAGCCTAAAATGTAGCTAAGTTGCTTAGCAAGAAATCATATCTTTCTGCAATATGACTTTGTCATATATTTATGTTAAAACTAACTTACAATTCCTAGATAAGGAAAGAGGAAAAATACATTTATACATTTAAATGGATATGAGTTTGCTCAAGTAGTGAGGATTTACAGTGTGCAAAATCTAATACTGCTTATGCAAATAGACATGCCTTTAAGAATATATTTCATGACAAGAAAGAAACCCATGAAGAGTCTTCTACCATTATCATCAACAAATGGTGTTGGTACACTAACTGCAGATGGTTGAACTTCTCTGGTGCACTGTCACAGCAAGGAAAGAGAGGATCAAACAAAATGAATATACAAATATGAAGCTACAAAGTTGTTATGAGTAGAGAATGAGTCTTTCCCAATGAGGGAACTCATTTCTAGGCATGAAGTGCATGTGGCCGCCTCAAGACAAAGGAAATCCTTATCTAGAAGGAGGCTTTTTATATAATAGGGAGCAAAGTATGTAGAGACTGAATCATGCACAAGGAGATGTACCATATTACACATTGCAATATAATTCCATTATTTAATAAAGACAAAACAATGGAAAGAACCCATAGATACATGTAAGTGTTGGTTACGAATCTGCCATGAGGAAAGGATTTGGTATAATGTGCCCCAGATTCGCCCACCAGATTGAAAGGCCGGAAGGAAGGAATGCCTTCCGTGCCAATCTCCGGAGAAGGCCGACTTCCTATGGGTTTTTAGTGTGTAAGCTAAGAGTGCAGGAAAGAGATAAATTACGGAAAGAGAATCCAAATGTGATTGGAGTTGGGTGGGGGGAATAAGCAGCATGGCAACGATCAATCACCACTACTAACAGCAGTCCTATACAGAACACATAATGAAACTACAGCTATCATGCATCCTATGTATCCTCTATCTATGCATTCTAGGAATACTTAATCACCAAATACTGGAGTCCAGAGTTCAGTACAACAGTAAGCAATGAAATAAGAAACATGAGGCAGAAATGACAAGGAAAGGCAGCATCCAAAATGATGACAGTAAGCAGAGCCAAATATGTGTCTTGCATTCAGAAGCAAACGTATAGCTACAATGGCTCCCTAGCAGTATATTCCCCTTCCACCCCTTTACAATGAAATGATGTGGCTATTTATAGCCCAAGTTCCCCCGATTACAATTACGGGCACAAAGTCCCAGACCAGACAATAGCTGACAAAAGCGGCAGAAGAGCTGCTGATGCTGACTTCTGTCGGCTAGGACTGTACCTGCAGCAAGGTCTCCCTGAAAGCTATATAGCTACGTGGCAGCGCGTTAGGTGAGACTTCTAATCAGCGAGAATGCGGGTAGTTGCATTATATGGAACTTCTAATCAGCTTAAATAGGGGCAGTTGGCATAGGTAGTGCGATCCATGCTTGTCCTTGATCCCGTCACATCTCGGCTCGTATCTCGAGGCTGGACACTTGTCAGATTCTGATGAGTGACACTTGTCCACCTTGAAAGGAGTTTGTCCAACTTCGCCCGAAATTAGAGTGCTGTCGAGTAGCGCAGGCGGGAAACAGCGTAGTTGGGGAGGCCTCCATGCCTTAGCCAATTTCTGGGTCTTGGTGAATCTTGCCCAACTGCGCACCGGTCGAAGGGCGCAGCCCGACTTCGCAGCGAAGTCGGGTTGCGCACCGGAACTTAGCTGTTTTGACCACTGTTAGGACTATGCACAAAAAGGGGAGCGCATCCCGACTTTGCTGCGAAGTCGGGTTGTGCTCCAACACTTAGCCAAATTTTGCAACCACTGCTTCCCTAGTGCGCACAGGAAGAAGAGTGCACCCCGACTTCACTGCGAAGTCAGGTTGCGCTTCCACACTTAGACGAATTCTGATCATCTCCTATCTGCTTTCGCACTTTGCATTCCCTACTATGCTCCGACTTGAGGGCGCACCCACCCGACTTCGCTGCGAAGTCGGGTTGTGCCTTGACACTTAAAATTTTTTAGGAACACTTACTCAGTTTTGGGAACTTGACTAGGGGAAGTACAAGGAAAAAAGGGGGGAATGAAACTACAGGAAAGGGAGAAAGGGAAGAAAGAGGAGGAGGGAAGGAAGAGCAACACACTTACAATTTTTGAAAACATGGCACCCCGTGCAAAATGTGGCAACATTCCTGGCGGCTCGCGGGGTGTCGAGCTCGCCTCGACACAAAGAACCGGGCCTTCATAATTTTCGCGCAGAGGAAATTCCTTCCCCTACTTTTTGCTGCTCTGACGGCTTCCTTTCGGGCAACTATTCTTCTTCAGGTTCACTTTCGGCAGTTGCCTCTTCTGTTTCTCCTCCTGAACCTGAACGTTCTTCGCTGTCGGCCTCCCGCTCGCGGATGCGTTCATATGCAGCCTTGGCTTGGTCCCAGACTGCTGCTTGGAAGGGCCCTAGGTCGCTGACCTCTCTTAGTGCTGCGTGGAATGCAACAACTGCATGCAGGTCGATGGTGTTATATATTTTCCCAACTCCTTAAGGGAGGAGTTGATTTTGTAGTACTTTGACGCCATCTGGGTGACCTGAGCTTCCTGGACTGGCTCTGCCCAGCTATCAATTTCTGCTGTGTCTGCCTCGAAAGACAACCAATTTTTCTTTACCTGCTCAAGGGTCAGGAACTCGCCATCCTTGACGTAGCTCGGGCACCCGTGTTCGGACAGAGAGTTAAAGGGGGCCAGGAAAATGCTCATTTCATATTCTAATGCATCCAACATCTTCCTGGAAGTCCTTATCTTCTCTGTCTTATCAAAATAAATATGCAAGGTTACCCTTGCATCTGCCCACTCTGAGGCAAGTTGGGGCATTGGGGGAAATTGGAGGCCTTTGCGCTCATACTCCTCAAGTTTCATAGCCAGGTCTAGCCATTGCCTCGCCTGGTGTTCGGCCTCCTCTACCACAGGCTTTCCCTGGGTAGATACTTCTTCGATCTTGGATGCAAAATCCAGGACTGATATAGATTTAACAATATTGGGCTTGCATCCCTGCAGCAGACCAGCCCGCATCTCCTTAACTTTGTCCTTCGAAAATGTCGTCGTCTGTGATTTTTTCTCTTCAAGTTGTGATTGCGCCTGTTTCAACGAATCCTGGAGCTGAGAAACCTACTCCAGCACTGCCATTTTCTCCTCTGACAGCCGCTCGACTGTTTGTTTCTGCACTGCGGCTTCCTGCTGAGAGGCGGCCAACTGGGTTTTCAGTTCGTCTATCTCCTGCTGTGCAGACCCCAGTTGCGTAGTGGCCCTAGCCAGATCTTCTTCTATCTGTCTTGCGCTATTCTGCACCTGAAACAGTGCCTCCTGGGTCTCAAGCTGCTTGACAAGGAGATTATTGGTTTTGCAGCGAATACCGTTAATTTCTTGCTCCTCATTTATGTCATCGAAGCTCTTCTCCTTGACTTGGTGCTCATAATCCTCCTCGGTCATCTCCCGGAGAGGCTTCTTTACTTTTGGAATCAGCTTCTCAGTCCTGAGCACCCTCCTATCCAAGTCGTACTTGGTGCGCTTCACTGGGGCAGCTATTTCTTCGGCCCTTCTGCGCTTGACGCCTTGAAGGAAAGAGGCGGAACCCCCTGCGGCTCTTGCTGCCAGAGGCTGGTCATCTGTGGTTTGCATGAAGTCGAGATCTTCCAGCATCTGGTCCTGTTGCGGCATTTTTCTTGCAAACAATGAAGCAGGAGGGATTCCAGAAGGAGTGGCCGCTTTTAAGGGCGACCGAGCCCTAGGGGAGGCGAACGGCTGAGTGGATGGCGTTGGCGGGGTTTTGAACAGATGATGGGAGCGGTGCGGCGATGTATGTACAGCTTCGACACTGGCCGCGGGTGAGGGTTCCAGGGTTTGGCTCAGGGATTGGAAGGTGTTAGGGTCCTGGGCGAATTGATCGAAAGAATGAGGGCTACTGGATGGTTGGACAGTCTGGGAAGAGGAAGACGTAGCTACGGCTTGCCCTAATGAAATGGGGGATGGTGTTATGGCAGGGCCGACTGGGACTTGGGGGAGCGGGGAAGTAGACGTACCTACGGGCTTTGCTTGAGTCGCTGTTTAAGGGACGCTTGCAGCCCGAGTTTCTGCTTTTGCCTCAGGATTGTCCAGCGAGACGATTTCTGGTGCTGCTGTCCCCGTCTGCGCTACAGCTGACTGTTGTATAGGTTCCTTAGGCCGCTTGGCCTTTTCACCTCTCTTCCTCTTCTTTTCTTCTGGCATTGTGGCTGGTTCAAAGGAAGGAGATGAGGTTGGGGTGGCAGGCAGTGATGTCCCCATGGTAAATTTGTACCTAGGTCTAGCTAGAAGGATGCCTGCTGTGGCTGGTCTGCTAGCTGGTAGCGCAGGCGCTTTTTCTGTTGGAGGGGCCACCTCAGGAGCTGACCTCTCTGACCCTTGTGCCCTTTCGGGTACTGCTTCAGGAGCTACAGGCTGCATTGGGCCCACTTGACTGCTTGTCAGAGTTGCGCTGGGAATCATGAAAGTAGGCATTTGCTGGGAGGGGGACCTCCTTGTATATCTTTTCCTTGCACCTCGAGGAACGCAACTTCAAAATTCGAAAGGCCGCCACATGTCAGTGTATTGATCATATAGCGCCGAAAACTCATCATCAATGGCCAGCATTTTTCGGTTGGATTTGTTGTGCTGCGTGCGACATCTCATCTTCTAGCATTCAACAACTTTGTCCTTTTGCCAATTGAGGGGCGCCACCTTGGCGAGGAATTTTTTGAAGCCAACAGATTCCAACTGATGATCCAGGTTTCGCTCTGGGTCATATGCCACCTCCTCGCAATAAAAATCATGCCATGGAGGCCATGATTGCATCTGCTCAATGTGCCATTCTAGGTTTGTGCTTGTTGCGTTGCCTCTTTCCTGCATAATCTCTGCTCGGGGGCAGATGTGCGTGAATTTACCCCTAACCCTAATTGGGTCGTACTTCCAATGCTGTGACAACATTATTAGACCCATGTGGATGAGTTCTCATTCGAGGTAGACGTGCTGTTCGATCTCGTACACTTGGGTATTTGCCCAAGTGATGGGATACTGAAAGATATGGCCTCTCTTTTTGCCCTGGCTGAACTCTTCTTTGACATAGTCCATCTTTCGCGCAATCTCCATCCTGAACTGGTGGTCAGTGTAGAAGTAAGGCAGCAGGAATGACTTCCCCTTGAATCCGTAGATTCTGACCACGATGCCCTACGTCATCCGGAAGGTATCCCTATACTCGTGCTTCCTCAGACATCTTGTCATGACCTCTGGCGGACGGGATGCCTTACGGTTGAACAGCCCCATGACCATGCACAAAAATTTAAAATTAAATTCATAGAATGACCCTTTTCTGTACAAGATCTCGGTCCACTCGTACATGGGCAGCGACTCACCCTTTTCATTTACCCTCTTCAAGTCAGGAACTCTCATCCAGTAGTGTATATGGTAAAGGCACAACCATGTGAGGAAGGAGCAGAACCGAAAATCTGTTGACTGCTTCTGCTGCAGCTTGACTAGGTTAGAATGGATGGCGTATGCCATCCAGTCTCCCTAGTCGAAGAAAATGGGGTGCTTCTCGCTCTTTTGTGCTGTGGAGTCGTAAAAGTCCCCATGCAAGATACATTTTTCTAGCGCCAGTTGGTATGAGCATACCACTTTGTCAGAATCGCAACCGAGGACCCATGCCAGGATGACGTAAATGTACTTGTTCTCAAATCTGTCCAGTGGTATGGAGCCTTCCGACCACTGTCCGGCTGCCAGGGGAGTCTTCAGCTCGGAGTTGAGGAATTATCTCATCTGCTTGGTCTGCGTGAATCTGCCTGTTTCCTCATCCAGATTAATCCTCCTGACAATTACGTCGGGTTCATGTTGAAGCCCCAGGGTGAACACTGGCTGGACACTCTCCCTGAAGAGTGTGAACAACACTCTTCCCTTGTTGTCACAAACTTGCCGGGCAGCTGACTTGTAATATCCTATAATTGCTTCAATCAACTCTGGGCACTGGTGAGTAGGAGGGCACAAGAACCAGTACAGGTTCGATTTATACGCATCCCTGACATGGTGTGAGGGCAAAACCTTGTCTGCCCACTTTGCAATATTCGGCCATAGTTTGGTGAGGTTGATGGAGAAAGAGCCATCCTTGTACCTGTTGACAATTTTGTCACATTGCATAGAGGGGTAGTAAAATCAAAATTTTTGTAAAGTATTTCTTTTAATTTCATGAATTTGTTCCCTTGTTTTTTTAGAAACAACATTTTCAAGCATTGCAACAATTTTGGCTTCCATCGCTATCCCCCTTGTACATAGAATGGAGATGCAAGAGCTTCGCTACTGAGTAGGCTAAGGAAAAGGGCTTCGCAAGAAAAGGAAGATAGCTTCGCCAAAAGAAAGAAGTAGTTGATGAAAAGAGCTTCGCACCCAAAGCATTTCAAGTAGCTACTTCGGGCGAAAGTTTTGCGAAGCGGCATTTGAGCAGTCCAAAAGAACAACTTCGCTGAAGAAGGGAAGTCTAGATTGTGATCCGAGTTTGCTAAGGTGAGAAAACTACTTTGGGCCTAAAGCATTTCAAACAGTTGCTTCGGGCGAAAATCTTGTGAAGCAGAAGTTGAAAGAGCGCGAACATTGGAAAGTACTTCGCCAAAAAACCATCGAAGCACCCACTTCGGGCCTCCCCACTAGTGAACCATTTCTACTTCGTTGAAAGTCGCCATGAAGCATCTACTTCGGCTAGCTTTCATGCGAAGCACTTTCACCCGAAGTGGTAGCGGCCTTAAAGAACAAGACATTTTTTGAAGGCAAGAATGTGCTTTGGCCGAAATGCCCCCGAACCATAGTTTTGAGGGAGGATCGCGATGAAGCATTTTGAAGACTCACCAGTGAAGCATCCACTTCAGATAGAGAACCTCGGCGAAGCAGTTTGGCATGTCTCTCCAGTGAAGCAGCGAGAAATGAAGAGCCCCATCTTGAGGAGGAATACCTACTTCGGCACTCGGCACCCCCGAAGCTGTCTTGCGAAGCTCCACCATGCGAAGTGTAAACCAAGAAGGAAGATCTGCTTTGGCTTAAGACCATTGCAAATAGGAGTTGCAAACAAAAATCTAGCAAAGCGCTCCAAGGGCACACACTCCAAGCCGAGTATTTTTTCGAGGCAATCAAGTGCCTCATAAATGCATTTTTACATGCCCGACAACCTTGCTACTCATTTTTGGCAATTGGAAATGAAGTATCAGTTCCTAAATGAGAGCCCGACGAGCATGGCGGCCACTCGAGCACTGCACCCAGAGGCCAAGGACGTTCAGGCAGCTCATTAATGAATGTTTCCTCGGCTGACCCAGTCGCAGCTGCTAATTTTGGTAAAGGATTTGAGAGCTCAGTCACGAGAGCCGCGAAGAGCCGACTTCTCGAGTTTTGAAGATGTACTCCTCCATTTTGTGCATTAATGGCTCAAAGGGTCGGGTCCTCTATAAAAACCCAGGCATTGTAATGAAAAAGGGGGAGGAAATTTCTGCTAAGAAAGCTACTGTAACTTGAATCCCTACGATTAATACTAAAGAGCTTTGAGCATAATTTCTCTCTTGTATGCTGCCTTCTATGTTTGTTTATTTTATCTCTTTCTTCATTTGCATACTGTAATTCTGCATTATGGATTTAGGTGTGCGATTGGGGATGGAACCCTGAAATTTCCCCGAAGGATACATAGGAGAGGAAAACGTTTTATTAGTTTTCTTGTATGCTGCCTGTGGATCTTGTTTCTGTTATATTCACTCTGTCCTAATCATCGTAACTCTGAACTCTGAATTTTGATGAAAGGGGAGGGTAATCATGGAACCCGTCCAAAGGATACATAGGAAGGCTAATATCGTGTTCTTTTTGTTTTATTCTTGGTGTTTCTTGCTGCTATTTCAAGCTATTGGCTAGCGATCGTGCTTCTCGTTCTTTCCCACTTTAAATTATCACATCTCTTCCCTTACCCCTTTTTATTTCTTTCCTACACCCTTACTGTTTTATCTCTTTCCTGCACCCTTATCTTAAACATCGAAGTAGTTTAGTATAGGAGTCGAACTTTCTCCGAAGATTGGCATGAGGGGCATCTCTTCCCTTCGCCCTTTCAATGTTGGTCCAGGTCTAGGGCACGTACACTTTCCCAAATCCTTTCCTAGGCATATTTGATGACCAACAGTTTCTAGCACGCCCGATGGGACTTGGTCAGTCTCACCTTGTGAGTGGTAGTGAGAGTCGATGCTCATCTCATTGCCGAAAGACTCTTAGCATCTGGCGAATCTGTTCAACCTGAGAATATTTAAGTTGTAGAGACCGGTACCTAATTCTGTGCCTTCATGCAAACAAGATGGAGATTTAGGAATAGAGGAGAGTAAACTGAGTTCTTTGAGCTTGATATTGATGCCTTCGAGAAATGTTCTAGGTTGGTCACCCCTGAGTCACTATTGCATGGAACATCCTCACAAGAGGCTGCTATTGACGAACAAGGCTTAACTTTGGATAGTACAACAACTAGCTTTCCTCCTAATCCTCCCAACTCACCGAAGCATCCCAGTGCATCTATTCACATTAGTCGCCCTGTTAGCAACCAAGGAGGAGCTTCGAGAATTCCTGTTTCTCAAAATCTAGGAGCAAATATGGCACAACAACAACAAATGCAGCAGCAGCAGCAACCGCCATCCAGATTGTTCTCAACATGGAATTCTTCGGGACCACTAAATTTAGCAAGACAAGGGCAGGTTCCACCTGCTGCTATGAAGAAGATCCCAACGTTCAACAAAACTGGGAAGACTGCTCTGGAGCATATCCAGGACATAGTTTCTCTGGTGGCGATTCATGATATCACAGAAGAGCGAGTTATGGTAAAGCTTCTAGTTCTATCTCTTAAAGGGAAACTCCTCTACTAGTATAGATCTTTACCACCCGGTACTATAACAGGATGGGACCAGTTAGCCGAACAGTTGATGCGAAGCTTCAATGAGTCTGTCGATCCATATTCTCTTATGCATTAGTTCACAACAATCCAGAGACATCCACAAGAAGAGATCATTGATTTCAATGTTAGGTTCACTCGAACCTGGCAAAGGATACCAGTTGGACTTCGGCCAACTGACGAAGCTGCAACATACTATTTCCTTCGGGCTTTCAACCCTGACATCAGTGTCATGGTAAGGTATTCGAACATTAATACCTTCCTCAAGTTATACGAGTTAGCCCAGAGAGCGAAGATGGATCTAATAGCTGTGGGCAAGCTTCCCCAAAGGATGTCGATGCCCATACTTCTCGATTTCCCTCAATCCCAGTGTGCAAGTGTAGCCGCTTCGCAGATCTCTGCGACCCCCGCATACCCGATCTCATATTGGAACCCGAATCCCATTGTATCACAGATTGCTACTCCACAAATCCATTTTCCTATGTTCTCGATTTCATAGCCCACTGTCTCTTTGGCATTCCTTGTATTGCCAGCACCACCTCAACACCCCGCCTTACCTCCAATACCAACAATGGCTCCATTGCCACCTATCCCTAAAATCGATGATATGCAAGACAAAATACTGCAAGAAGTTCGTCTTTGAACTCCACAATGCAGACCCTGTCTAATGACATGACCATCATGAAGAAGAAACAAGCGCAACAAGAGTTTCTACAGAGAAGATCTTATCCTACACCTGTGCTTACCAAATATCAAGCGATCCAGCAAGGGACAACATCGGCAAGAAATGTTGTGATTGACGAAGCTCCGAGCACTTCCGATTACATACATTGGTGCTCCACGTGTAATGACCCTCATGAAGAGAATACCTGCATGCTGCACCAACATTATGTGCAAACACTGGTGAGAAGTAGCCATGGTGGTCAAGTCAACATAATCAGGCAATTGGATTAGAACCTGGTAATTTCTGAAGAAGAGCAAGTTGCAGTCCTTACCAGAGGAGGAAAAGGTCGATAGAGGTAGATGCTACTCAAATGGCTCCTTTAAAGGTGCATGCTCACCATGAGAAGGGACAACAACCTTCTCAGGCCTCGAGCGAATATCCTCAGCCTGTACCAGTCAAAGAGAAGGCCTAACAAGCCCCTGCAAATCCACCTCAGGTGGAAACTAAAGAACAAGCTAGAGAGAAGCTCAAGCTTCCTTCGCTGACCAAGCGACAAAGGGTCAAAGCTACGGAGCAGTATCACACCAGGTACGAAGCAAAAAAAGAACCTGAGGTGCACAACTCCTTAGCTTACAATATAGTAGACGAGCTGAAGAAGATTTCGGCCAAGATCAGTCTGTATGACGCACTGCAACTACCCGATCAAGTGGACTTGCTGCAAGAATCATTGAAGACAACCAAAGAAAGAAAAGTAGCACCACTTGCCCTAGTGCAGACCCTGTCCACCTCCATTACGGGAAAGAACCGGCCACCTCCATTCTACCTGTCTCTACAAATGGAAGGGTATGTTGTTCACAACTATATGATTGACTTTGGGGTCGCAACGATAGTCATGCCCAAAGCAGTATGCGAAGAAATAGGTATGGAGTATGCACGAAGCAGTCACAGTGTACTCCAGTTGGATGGTACTCCCATGAAGACTGTAGGTGTGATTAAGGATATCCCTATTCGACTACACAAGATGCCTCAGATCACAATTATATAAGAGGTGGTGGTCATCGACTTGGAGCCATATTTCAGTATGTGCTTATCAAGAGAATTTACGACGAAGCTGGGAGGATATCTATCTATGGATTACTCGCACTTGGAGATTCCATTCAAAGGAAAGAAGGTAAAAATCTACAACGAGAAGCCTTCTACCTTCCTTGTATAGAAGATGTCCGAAGAGGAGAGCAACGATCCTGTGTAGGCGATAGTGGAAGAAATAGAGCAAGTGGACCTGATCGAGGAGTCCCTCGCACAATTAAGTTGTGAAGATGAATTTTCATTGGCAGACTTTAATGCCATGATAGAAACCGAGATGGGATGTTATGCCATCGCCAAGCCCGAGAAACACATCAAGTCGAAAGATAAGATCTTTGCCCAAGAAGGACTATGGAAGTTGTTCTTCGATGGTGCCCGATGCAAAAATGGCACCGAGGCAGGGATTCTTCTAGTATCACATTTTGGAGAGCAGAAGGAATATTGTTACCGGTTGGTGTGGAGTTGCACCAATAATGCAGCATAATATGAAGCATTATGCCTAGGACTTAAGAAAGCAAAAAATTTAGGCATAAAGCATCTCCAAATCTTTGGAGACTCGAAATTGGTATGCAATCAAGTCACCAACAAGTGCACTTCAAAGAAGCACTATCTCAAGTCATACCGTAATAGAGTATGGGACTTGTTTGACCAGTTCGAATCTCTCAATTTGCAGTATATTCCACAAGAAAAGAATCGACATGCCAATGTTCTAGCATCCATCGCAGCCAAGTACTCTCCAGCAGAATACATGGTGCATAAGCCTAAAGCTGTGAGGATGATTTATAGACCCTTTGTCCTGGACAGGGATCTACATTGGCAAGTCTTTGACAACGATGAGCAGATTGTGAATTTTATGATTCAAGAAGAAGCCACAGTTGAGAGAAGAAGCCCAGAGGAATATGATGGGCTAGTTCAATTGAAGAATAATCATGTACCTAAAGGATTAATTACCCTTGAAAGCCTCTTTGATTAGAATGATCGAGCAGTTTCTCATAGGATCAAGGTCAATGCAAAGCAGTATCAGGATTTGGAACTTGAACCTGGAAAAGCAGTAAAAGTTGGAACAGATTGCACTTCGGAGGAGCTAGAACAGATCCGATCTCTGTGCAAAAGGTATCACAACATTGTGGCATGGTCTTATCAAGACCTAAAGGGATATGATCGGCAACTGATCCAGCATACAATTGAATTGCAGGAGGTGATCAAACCCTTTCGACAAAAGCGAAGGCCTGTAAATCTGAAGATCGAGGTCCTGATGAAAGCCGAGCTTCTGAAGATGCTCGAGGAAAAGATAATTTATCCCATTAAGCATTCCTCTTGGGTGGTGAATCTAGTCCCTGTTAGAAAGAAGAATGGAGATATACGACTATGCGTGGACTTTCGCAACCTAAACCAGGCTTCTCTCAAAGATCACTACCCTCTCCCATAGATAGATCAAATCTTGCACTCAGTGGTTGGGGCTCAACACTTCTCCCTACTCGATGGCTTCTAAGGGTACAATCAGATTTGGGTTAGGGACAAGGACCAGCATAAAACCACATTCACGACCAAGTGGGGAACATTCGCTTACCAGTGAATGCCATTCGGCCTTTCGAATGCGGGGGCCACTTTTTAGAGGGCCATGGATCTAGCTTTTGGTGAGCTCTTGAATAAGGTTATTGTTATCTATTTATATGACATGACTGTCTTCTCCCGAAGAAGGGAGGATCATCCTTTTCATCTACAACAGGTATTCAAAAAATGCCAAGAATTTGGCATTTCAATCAATCCAAAGAAGTCCATATTCGCGGTCAGCAAAGGGAAGTTATTGGGGCATGTGATATCAGAGAAAGGTCTCGTTGTAGATCCTAAAAAATCTGAGGCTCTATTGAAGCTCCCACTCCCAGTGAACAAGAAAGGACTTCAATCCTTTTTCGACCAGATCAACTTCATGAGGAAGTTTGTTCCAGATTTTGCCCAAGTCATCAAATCGATGTCCAAACTTTTGAAGGATGCCAAATTCATTTGGACGCAGGAGAGGAAAGAAGCATTTGAAGAGATCAAGGCCCGAATCGCTCAGGCACCGGTCCTGACTAACCCTGACTACAACCGGGATTTCATCCTATACGCCATAGGAGAACCTGAGAGCTATGCTGCAGTACTAACACAAAAGGGGGAAGATAGTGAAGAACGCCCCATCGCATTTCTAAGTCAAGTGATAAACCCCCATGAAGAAAAATACAATTTCATAGAAAGGCAGGTGCATGCAGTAATGAAGTCTCTTAGGAAATTCAAGCAATTAATTTCCCAAAGTCAGGTTACATTCTTTGTCATTCACTCGGATTTGCGTAACTTCATTATCTAAGGAGAATTGGGAAGCAAAAGAGCCGGTTGGGTCAGAAAGATACAAGAGTTCGACATCGAAATCAAACCCACGAAATTAGTTCGCGGTTGCGCGTTACCAATGGTTATTCAAAGATATTAGATACGATCTACATATCTTTTATGGAATCTATAGAATAACAAATAACTATTCATGATTAAACTCATAGAATCCATGGAATGTCATCTTAAGCATGATTATGTAACTTTAAACCTCTTAAGACTTATTTGTCCATTCTTTCCTTTAGGTATCTAGTTTGCTATTCATAAGAGTCATTTAAAGACAGTACTTGTCCATCATGGGAGTACCCCTCCTCATGCACACTCAACTTCTTAGCTTTAGAATATAAGGTTTGTTTTGGTTTTTAATTCTAGATCAACTTCTCTTCTTGTGGGTTTCATACCACTCCAAATTCCAAGGTGTTCTAGTTCGAACCATCATGAGTGTTTATGAGGTGAATATAAATCAATGATGTTCTTTTATTATAAGATTCATTACATCATAACCTTAGATTTGAAATAAAACATGAGAGGTCTATTTAACCAAGAATTACATTCCATTATGATCAACTTTATAATTCCACATAACCATTGATTACATAGAGTAAAACTAACTAGTTGCATCATTCATAATCAGAAAGTAAATGGTACAATCGTAAGTCATTAAAACATCAACATTTTAGAAATTAAGCATACATTATTAGCATCATAAATGAATTGTTAAATAAATAGTATTCAATGTAAACATTGCAGTAATCTAGAAACATGCATATCTGTTCCATCTAAACATTTAACCATCTCATTCACATATAACATTCTTTATTTTGAAATTAAAAGCAAGAAATAACACATAAAACCAGAAAATAGTGTTGGCAATTTTGGGTACTTTGGGTACATTGCCTTTGCTCAAATGTATAAGTTGTCATTGATGTCAAAAGGCATTTTTGTGTTGATTTCAAAAGAGTGTGATGTCAAGAATATCTTGAGAAGCTTCATTATGTTAAAGGGTTTTTATTAAAACCATGGTGACAAGGCTAAAGGTTTTTCTTAAAACCATTTGGACTCATTAAGGGTTTTTATTAAAACCAAGCTTAACTTAATGCAAAGGTCCATGTGTATTATTAATAATTAAATTAACTCATACCTTTGTCAAAGGTCCAAGTTTAATTTATTATTAATAAAATAATAATAATTATTATTTTAATTATTATTAAAGGGTCTTTCAACCCTTAAGCGTCGCCGATTTATTGCCATCGTTGGAGGAGCGCCGACGTCAATCAGTGAAGGATAAATTGCTATATAAGTTGGCATGGTTTTCAAAAGTGAGCACCACCGATTATTATTTTGACATCTACGATTTGTGGTTCTCTGTATTTTTTGATTTGCGCTTGGCTTCTCGATTTGCATTTACACCGTTTCGTTCGATTTGCGCTTGGCGTCCGTGATTTGCCCTTGCACTGTTTCATCTGATTTGCGCTTGGCGTCCGTGGTTTGCAATTGCTCTATTTCCTTCGAACAGCGCTTGGTGACTTGAGTTGAGCTTGCTCTGTGTTTTTGATCTCCGTTTGACGTCTTAGATATCGTGCTTGTTCTGTGTCTTGGAGACTGTGCTTGGCAAAATCGGATTTGAGCTTGGGCTGCATCCTTACGCTTTGGCTTGACGGCAGTGGATTGTTTGCATGCGGTTTGTGGAAGACGTTTACGTTTTCCAGGTTCTTGGCGTCAAAGAAAGATAAAAGAGAGGGCAGCGGTGTTTTATTTTGTTGGGCACTTGTGACCCAACGACGATGGCGTTTAAGCGAAAGCGCTAGACGACAGAGGTGCTGAGTTCGATTCTCTTCATTGGGAATTTCTTTTTGGTCGCGATGTGCAAAGAATGGTGGTCGTGAATGCGCGGGAGGTATAAGGTTAAGGTATCATTTTTTGTTTTGACATTGATGTTTAATGTTTAATGTTTATGTGGAGTAATAAGGTGTAAAGAGGTTTTATTTTGTATGTTATTGTACTTTGGTGGTTTTTACTAAGTTGGAGAAATAAGGTGTTATATTTGGATCTTTATTATTGTGTATTATTGTATAGTTGCTAACTCTAATTGGTGGCAAATTGAGAGTTAGTGTTGTGACAGATTTTTGAGTTCTCCTTCTTCATCAAAGTAAAGGTATGGGCAACTTCTTCCATGTATGTTGTTTATGGTATATTTTCTGAAATTGAGTTTGGAGTGAAAAGGTTGTCTACTAGGTATTGTTGGTGTAAATCTTATTTTCTGGATATTGAAGATTGCTTATGCATTAAAGTTATTGTTGAACTTTTGGGTGAATGCATAATTCTGGTTGAGGAAGAAGAAGCATTTTTGCACTAGGGTTTATGTTAATAAGTCTTGCTACTTGCATTGAGATGATGAAACCCTAGTTGTTGGTAAAAAGAATATAAGCATCATTGTTATATGAGATATTGCATGGTTGGCAATTGTTGGGTTGTGTTTCATATTCTTAAGAAAAGCATACTACATCTATCTTATTCTTTTGAGATTGAGTTTGAGTTGAGATTGAGTTGAGATTGAGATTGGGAGTTAAGTATAGAACATATTGAGTCTCTAACAATTCTCTTTATGCTTCTATGAGGTTTATGAATCACATTGGGTCTCTAACAATTCTCTTTGTGAGTTCATGCTAAGCAAGTTTTTCTTGGTGAGCTTTGAGGTTTTCAGTGGGGACTTGTGAGAGGTTTTGGACAGGTTCCAATGGGGACTTGTGAGCAGGTTTTGGACAGGTTTCGATGGGGACTTGTGAGCAGATTTGGACAGGTTTCGATGGGGACTTGTGAGCAGATTTGGGCAGGTCCTAGCAGAGGACTTGTGAGCTGAGTTTTTGAGAGTTCTATCAGAGAACTTGAGGATAGAAGTGCATTGGTTCTTTGAGAAGAACCTGAGGACAGATTTGGCAAGTCTTTGAGAAGGCTTGTGTGTAGAGGATTGATTTGTTCATAGAGTTGGATAGATCTGACAGACAGAGGAAGACTTGTACTAGACCGACTGACTGTGTTTGGTACAGGTAGCTGAGCTGCTGTGGACGTGATCATAGAAGGCAGAGGTCTCTTAGGCTAAGCATTGAGGACAGGAGGTCTTCGGTGGAAAGGAGTTCCACGTGGCCGGCAAGAGGTAGAGGCAGTTGATCTTCTGAGGGATCATTTCCAGAGCAGAGGGGAAGGTATCTCCTTTGAGCAGAGGCTCATAAATTTAGATTAGGGGAAGGTGTCTCCTTTGGGCCGAGGCTCATAAACATTGTAATTGGGAAGGTTTCCCAAAGAACTTTGAGATAACTTTTAGAGAAAAGTTTTGTGGACGTAGCCCAGGCCTTCTGGGTGAACCACGTTAAAAATGGGCTTCCAATGTGTGATGCTTTCTGTGGTGATTAATATTGTGTTGATGCTACTGCTATCTAAAGTTAAAAATATTAAATGGTTAAGTCTTATACTGTTCACCCCCCTCTCAGTATAAGTCCATGTTCTTCAATTGGTATCAGAGCGGGTCTCTCCAAAAAGAGCCTAACAGCTTGGAGAAGGATCTATCAGAGGATCATATAGATTCAGAAAGAGATGAAGAGGTTGAGTTCGATCTCAAGGGTGAATTCTTCTTGGCTTTGAGAAAGCTTGAGAAATTCAGGGAAGAGAATTCTGTTCTCAAGCATCAATATCAGGAAGAAAAGATAGCAAGATCAGAATTGGTTCAAAGTGTTATAGACTTCAAAATTCTAGTTGAAGAAGGGAAGAAGGTTGAACAGGTTCTGACAGAGGTTCTCAAAGGAAAGGAAGCTGATTGCGAGAAACTAGAAGAAGAAGTTATGTCTCTTAGAGTGAAGTTGGAACAGTTGGCTCTCAGACAGAATACTCCGTGTGAAAAGCAAAAGAAGGATGGTATCACCATTCAAGAAATAGGGTCTTCGAGCAAGATCAATCCTCATCCTGAAGAGCGGTGGATTCCAGTTGGTCACAAGAAGAACAATCATCCAAGGCATCAAAACAAGTTACATAATACTTTCCATGGCTATTGTTTTTCTTGCAAGAAATTTGGTCACAAAGCTATGCATTGCAATAAGTCCATGAATAAACATAGTAAAGAAAATGGTAACTCTTTTGCACCTCTTATGAATAAAGATGTCATGTGTTACAAGTGCAATAATTTTGGGCATATTGCTAGGATGTGTAGTTTGGATAGATCTAGCCTTGAGTTCACTAAAAAGAAAAATGAGATCAAATCTAAGTCAATGATAGCTCAAACTCGCTTTTCATGCTTTAGACAAAGTAGAAAAATGGTATCTTGATAGTGGTTGTTCAAAACATATTACTGGTGAAAAGGAAAAGTTTTTGGTCTTAAAAGAAACAAACAGAGGAATAGTCAGCTTTGGAGATAACAGGTCAGCTAAAATCTGTGGTAAAGGGACTCTTAGTTTGGATGGGAAATCCAAAACAGAAAATGTGCTTTATGTAGAAGGTCTAAGACATAATCTTCTAAGTGTGAGTCAACTTTGTGATCAAGGGCACATAGTATCTTTCTTTTCAGATAGATGTGAGATAAGTAAAGAAAAAAATGGAAAACTCATTGCTAGTGCTACAAGGACTCCAAACAATCTTTACATGCTAAGTGAGATAAAAAAGGAAAAGTGTTTTCTAACTCAAGAAGATGAGAGTTGGTTATGGCATAAAATATTGGGGCATTTAAGCTTTGATAATCTTGTCAATATTAGTAACAAGGAAGCGGTTAGAGACTTGCCCAAAATAAAAAGGCCCCATAACATCATTTGCGGTCCTTGTCAACATGGAAAACAGACCAGAACCAGTTTCAAAGCAAAAGGGTATACTTCTTCAAAACCATTGGATCTTATTCATACCGATTTATGTGGCCCTACCGGAACTCAGAGCATTCAGGGAGAAAGCTACTTCATGCTTTTTATAGATGATTATTCTAGAATGACTTGGGTTACTTTTCTCAAAGAAAAATCTGAAGCTTTTGAAAAATTTAAAGCTTTCAAAGAAATGGTTGAAAATGAGACTGACAAGAGAATCAAATGTTTAAGATCGGATAGAGGAGGAGAGTTCACTTCAAATGAATTTGTGGAATACTGTGAGCAGCAAGGAATCAAAAGAGAATATTCAGCAACAAGAACTCCTCAACAAAATGGAGTAGTTGAAAGGAAAAATAGAACTATTGAAAATATGGCTAGAGCTATGTTGAATGAGTCAAAACTTTTAGATGGCTTTTGGAAAGAGGCAATCAGTACAACAGTCTACATTATCACCAGGGCCCAACTTAGAGTCAATCATCATAAAACTCCTTATGAGTTGTGGAAAGGAAGACCAACTACAGTAAAATACTTCAAAGTGTTTGGGAGTAAGTGCTTCATCAGAAGGGAAGATCAGAATTTGGGTAAGTTTGATCCTAGATGTGATGAGGGAATCTTTCTTGGGTATTCCAGCAAAAGCAAGGCCTACAGATGCTTCAACAAAAGAACTCATACAGTTGTAGAGAGCATAAATGTAACTGTTGATGAAAAGACAGGGATAAGAGAACCAATCCAGGAACTCAGTGATGAAATTTGTCAAGAAGAATTCAGAGAGGTTTCAGATGAAGAAGAGGAAAGACAACAACTGCTTCCCAAAACTCCTTCACGATATGTTCAGAAACATCATCCCAAAGATTTGATCATTGGTGATCCAAATAGGAGGCAAACAAGAAGAAGAGTCATTCCCTCACATGATTCTACAAATGTTTCATTATTATCTCAAATTGAGCCAAAAGATTTCAGTGAAGCATGTGCAGATAAGTTTTGGGTAAAAGCAATGGATGAAGAGCTAAATCAAATAGAGAAAAGTGAAACTTGGGAATTGGTTCCAAGACCTAAGGACAAGAATGTCATTGGCACAAAATGGATATTCAGAAATAAACTCAATGAGGATGGAAAGATTGTGCTAGGTTAGTCTGCAAAGGTTATGCTCAAGTAGAAGGTGTTGATTTCGAAGAGACGTTTGCTCCTGTTGCTCGTCTTGAAGCTATCGAAATGTTTTTGGCCCTTTCAAGCTTCAAATCTTTCAAGGTGTATCAAATGGATGTAAAGTCAGCTTTTCTAAATGGGGTGTTGGAAGAAGAAGTCTACATAGAACAGCCAGAAGGAGTGTCTCTCTCAGAACAGTCAGACTATGTGTGTAAACTAAAAAAGGCCTTGTATGGGTTAAAGCAAGCACCTAGGGCTTGGTACTCAAGACTAGACAGGTATCTTCATGAGCAAGGCTTCAGGAAAGGTGTGGTAGATAGCAATTTGTATATTAAAGATGAAGGTGATGATATGCTTATTATGGTTGTCTATGTTGATGATATTATTTTTGGGGGAAATAATACTCAGATGTGCAAAGTTTTTGCTAACACCATGCAGAAGGAATTTGAGATGTCTATGATTGGAGAGCTGTCATTCTTTTTAGGTCTTCAGATTTCTCAATCAAAAGATGGTGTATTTCTCTCTCAAGGAAAGTATATCAAAGAAATGTTGAAGAAATTTGGGATGATAGATAGCAAACCAGTATGTACTCCAATGATTACAGGATGCAAGATGAGTAAAGATGATGAATCTCCAGCAGCAGATCAGAGGTTGTACAGATCAATGATTGGCAGTTTATTATATGTTACAGCTACCAGACCAGATATCATGCAGGCAGTTGGGTTAGTAGCAAGATTTCAGGCAGCTCCTAAAGATTCTCATGTTATGGCAGTTAAGAGGATATTCAGATATCTGAAGGGCACTATGGACTTTGGGCTTTGGTATCCCAAAGGTGATGATTTCACCCTCACAGCTTATACAGATGCAGATTGGGCAGGTGGTATTGATGACAGGAAAAGCACTAGTGGTGGAGCATTCTTTTTGGGAAAGAGTTTGGTTTCTTGGCTAAGTAAGAAACAACCTTCAGTTTCCTTATCTACAACAGAGGCTGAATACATAGCAGCAGTGGCTGGGTGTACACAGGTTTTATGGATGAAAACCACCCTAGAGGATTTCAAAGTCAAACATGAACAACCCATCTCCATACTTTGTGATAATACAAGTGCCATAAGTATTTCCAAAAATCCGGTAATGCACTCAAGGACAAAGCATATTTCCATCAAGTATCATTTTCTAAGGGAAAAAGTGCAAGAGAAATAGGTCAAGGTAGAGTATGTGTCTACTAAAGAGCAGATTGCAGATATCTTCACCAAACCTCTTCCAAGGGATACGTTTGAGTATCTAAGGGAGAAATTGGGAGTTGTACTCCCACCCCAGAATTAATCACCTCATCAGGAGGTGGGGGAGGGACTAAGCTAAGAGGTTAATTCTTAGTCCCGAGCCCCAAAGGTGGCCCTTTGCCATTGATGACAAAGGGGGAGAGATATGAGTAAGGGGGAGAGCTTCAAAGTGAAGAGGAAAGCTTCAAGTCAGGGGGAGCAAAACTTCAAAGGAAGATTCTCAGTTGTTAGCACAGTTGGTTTCAGTTGGTTTTAGTTTTTGCTCTTGAGAAGTGTTGTCAATAAAGGTTTGCCATCAATGACAAAGGGGGAGATTGTTGGCAATTTTGGGTACTTTGGGTACATTGCCTTTGCTCAAATGTATAAGTTGTCATTGATGTCAAAAGGCATTTTTGTGTTGATTTCAAAAGAGTGTGATGTCAAGAATATCTTGAGAAGCTTCATTATGTTAAAGGGTTTTTATTAAAACCATGGTGACAAGGCTAAAGGTTTTTCTTAAAACCATTTGGACTCATTAAGGGTTTTTATTAAAACCAAGCTTAACTTAATGCAAAGGTCCATGTGTATTATTAATAATTAAATTAACTCAAACCTTTGTCAAAGGTCCAAGTTTAATTTATTATTAATAAAATAATAATTATTATTATTTTAATTATTATTAAAGGGTCTTTCAACCCTTAAGCGTCATCGATTTATTGCCATCGTTGGAGGAGCGCCGACGTCAATCAGTGAAGGATAAATTGCTATATAAGTTGGCATGGTTTTCAAAAGTGAGCACCACCGATTATTATTTTGACATCTGCGATTTGTGGTTCTCTGTATTTTTTGATTTGTGCTTGGCATCTACGATTTGCATTTACATCGTTTCGTTCGATTTACGCTTGGCGTCTGTGATTTTCCCTTGCACTATTTCATTTGATTTGCGCTTGGCGTCCGTGGTTTGCAATTGCTCTATTTCCTTCGAACAGCGCTTGGTGACTTGAGTTGAGCTTGCTCTGTGTTTTTGATCTCCGTTTGACGTCTTAGATATCGTGCTTGTTCTCGTGTCTTGGAGACTGTGCTTGGAAAAATCGGATTTGAGCTTGGGCTGCATCCTTACGCTTTGGCTTGACGGCAGTGGATTGTTTGCATGCGGTTTGTGGAAGACGTTTACGTTTTCCAGGTTCTTGGCATCAAAGGAAGATAAAAGAGAGGGCAGCGGTGTTTTATTTCGTTGGGCACTTGTGACCCAATGACGGTGGCGTTTAAGCGAAAGCGCTAGACGACAGAGGTGCTGAGTTCGATTCTCTTCATTGGGAATTTCTTTTTGGTCATGGTGTGCATAGAATGGTGGCCGTGAATGCGCGGGAGGTATAAGGTTAAGGTATCATTTTTTGTTTTGACATTGATGTTTATTGATGTTTAATGTTTATGTGGAGTAATAAGGTGTAAAGAGGTTTTACTTTGTATGTTATTGTACTTTGGTGGTTTTTACTAAGTTGGAGAAATAAGGTGTTATATTTGGATCTTTATTATTGTGTATTATTGTATAGTTGCTAACTCTAATTGGTGGCAAATTGAGAGTTAGTGTTGTGACAGAATTTTGAGTTCTCCTTCTTCATCAAAGTAAAGGTATGGGCAACTTCTTCCATGTATGTTGTTTATGGTATATTTTCTGAAATTGAGTTTGGAGTGAAAAGGTTGTCTACTAGGTATTTTTGGTGTAAATCTTATTTTCTGGATATTGAAGATTGCTTATGCATTAAAGTTATTGTTGAACTTTTGGGTGAATGCATAATTCTGGTTGAGGAAGAAGAAGCACTTTTTGCAATAGGGTTTATGTTAATAAGTCTTGCTACTTGCATTGAGATGATGAAACCCTAGTTGTTGGTAAAAAGAATATAAGCATCATTGTTATATGAGATATTGCATAGTTGGCAATTGTTGGGTTGTGTTTCATATTCTTAAGAAAAGCATACTACATCTATCTTATTCTTTTGAGATTGAGTTTGAGTTGAGATTGAGATTTGAGATTGAGATTGGGAGTTAAGTATAGAACATATTGAGTCTCTAACAATTCTCTTTATGCTTCTATGAGGTTTATGAATCACATTGGGTCTCTAACAATTCTCTTTGTGAGTTCATGCTAAGCAAGTTTTTCTTGGTGAGCTTGTTGAGGTTTTGTTGGGGACTTGTGAGCAGTTTTGGACAGGTTCCGGTGGGGACTTGTGAGCAGGTTTTGGACAGGTTTCGATGGGGACTTGTGAGCAGATTTGGATAGGTTTCGATGGGGACTTGTGAGCAGATTTGGGCAGGTCCTAGCAGAGGACTTGTGAGCTGAGTTTTTGAGAGTTCTATCAGAGAACTTGAGGACAGAGGTGCATTGGTTCTTTGAGAAGAACCTGAGGACAGATTTGGCAAGTCTTTGAGAAGGCTTGTGTGCAGAGGATTGATTTGTTCATAGAGTTGGACAGATATGATAGACAGAGGAAGACTTGTACTAGACCGACTGACTGTGTTTGGTACAAGTAGCTGAGCTGCTGTGGACGTGATCATAGAAGGCAGAGGTCTCTTAGGCTAAGCATTGAGGACAGGAGGTCTTCGGTGGAAAGGAGTTCCACGTGCTGGCAAGAGGTAGAGGCAGTTGATCTTCTGAGGGATCATTTCCAGAGCAGAGGGGAAGGTATCTCCTTTGAGCAGAGGCTCATAAATTTAGATTAGGGGAAGGTGTCTCCTTTGGGCCGAGGCTCATAAACATTGTAATTGGGAAGGTTTCCCAAAGAACTTTGAGATAACTTTTAGAGAAAAGTTTTGTGGACGTAGCCCAGGCCTTCTGGGTGAACCACGTTAAAAATGGGCTTCCAATGTGTGATGCTTTCTGTGGTGATTAATATTGTGTTGATGCTACTGCTATCTAAAGTTAAAAATATTAAATGGTTAAGTCTTATACTGTTCACCCCCCCCTATCAGTATAAGTCCATGTTCTTCAAATAGAGTGACACAATGTTTTATCTTGGGAACCCTCATGGGGAATAAACCTAGCCTCCAAAATATGTGATTTTCCTCTTATTCATAAACTTAAGGTGTCAAGATTACAATTATAGAAGGATATTTACAAATTCTTTTTAATCAAATAAGGTCAAGGAAGATAACTGTCCCATTTCAAGTCTATGATGCAATTAAGGAATTTCCCAATTCCTTTATCTAAGTCATCACTATGGTCTTTTTCAACCAATAAGGGACCCATCGGTTCCTTTAAATTTCATATTGTCGTTAAGAAATCTCTAAATCCTTTATATTCTATGGTGCAAATAAGGAATCTATAAATTCCTTTCTTTAAAATATTTTGATACCTTATATTGTCTATGAAAGTCATTGGAATCATATTTTGGAGAAGACTCATCGATTTTAGAGGAAAACCTATAATTTCCCTCCAGAATGAATTTCCAAGATTCACTCTTCAAGGTTGACTTTTAAATCAACCCCTTGTTTAATGAGTTGAAGTCCAATACCCTTAACTCATTAGCCAAACTTCCTTAATAATCCAAACCTATTGTTCATCTTCTTTAGTACTCAATATTTTAGAATTTTCTATCTAGAAAGCATATCTTACAACAATTAATAGATTTAATACATACATGAAAGAGATCTTATAGTATCCTCTTTTAGTATAATATACACATGGATTTTTGGGTCACCAGTGCAACTATTTAAAAAGCCACTTCTACCCATGTCTAAAGAAACTTTCCATACACAAAACATTCATCCAAAGATTTTATAATTATACTTTACTTAGTCCATTTCATGGTTACCCCTAGTCTTATGCCTCATTCAGATGTTTGTCTTCTTTCCAGACTATCAATTGAAACACATTAACCCATTGTGTACTTGATGATATTCTTTTACCACATTGATAATTAAATTATTAATATGATGGATGTTTCAATGAACATAGCACATAGTAATTATTCCTTCTATTCTCACTAGAAATATATAGTTTTGTGTCCAAATGAGAGGATTTTTTTCATCCAACGATCAAACTTAACATGCATTTCTAATTTATTCGATGATTAGTGAGGATTAATCCTTCATAGACATTGTGGAACATTGATTAAAGTGGCAAAGGTGATCTTGTGCTATGTGATGACAAAGCTTTAGTGGTATTATAATTGAGACTTTAGAACTATGATGTATATCTCTTATCCTCCACATGTCCTCCCTTAATTTCTTCTCCAATAACCCCTACGCAAAAAAAAATCTAGATGGAAAAAGCATGAATTCATTTACATTTCATAAAGATAGAGAAGATGCTAACAATTAGTTTGCAATACAAATGCAGTCATCCTTTCTCGGAGCATCTCTTGGCAGTTCCAGAGGATCGATTAGCTTTGGGTGGTTTCATCCATATAAACCTTAGTATGATGATGGCATAACCCATAAAATACCTACTCGAGAGCTTTCTACATTGGTCAATGGCCAATGAATTTTGGGCACTCAGGAGGTGTCTAAATGGTAACATCTAAGTATTTGAACCTTCCTATTAACATTCTAGTGGTAGGTTTAGGTTTATATTGAATCCAATCAATTATGAGTCTTTCGGGATAGCAATTGTAGGTTAATCCTTCATCATTTTTGATATCAAATGCTTTGTGCCCACTATAACAGGGTCATCTCTTTTAACATGAAGATCCAGTTGACGTCGACAACCAACACGACATCGAAGGATCACATATAAGGGTTAAGTTTACAGATAAGGGTGCTAAAACTAACAGGATCATTTGAGAGCATCGTAGCTGAATATGGTCATACAGGTGATTAAAGGACTAAAAATGAGATTAATATGGGGTATACATTGATGCCAAGGTCGCCAAGGTCACCATTATAGTCCTGAGCAAGGTAGTGAATGAGAGAGTACCAAATGCTCTCAAGCATGAGGTATATCCCATGCATTCTACGTAGAGAATATACCACATAACAAATATATTTCCCTATGCTAAAATATATAACCATACCACGGTGGTTGTGGAGCTTGGATGGCATTTAACAGCAACTATTTGTTTATGAGTTGATCGTTTGTCGATGGTTTTCGGTCATCAATCATGTTTGGCCTAATTGTACTTGAATTCTGCCATTGAACTTGATCTGATCAGTTTGACCTATAGGGCTCATATGCCTGGGTTCAACCTCCTTGGTCGAATCGCATTCCTTAATCAAACCAAGGTATTTCCAAAAAAGGATTTGCCTTATATCAAATAATAAAATAATCTAATCCCCGTTGATTCCTTCTAGGCAAAACTTAATTAACCAATATATTTACAAGCATTCCTTGATCGAATCAAAGTATTAAAACAAACTACTATTCTCAAATAAATATCTTAGCCTCCTAGAATAATTATAGTCACACTTTGGCTTACTCAAACTATTTTCAAGGTATTCAAGGGGTGTTAAGAGACTAGAAATTACAGCACAAACAAATAAAATAACAATTATAAATATTAATCAATAATTTATTAAAGTGAAAGAAGGATCCAACCTGATCCTTCTTCTTCTAAATATTCAAGTGGTTTCTTCTTGATCTCCTTCCATGGATCTTCAAGCCCTTATTTCCTGCTTCCTCCAAATCTTCCAAAATGCCTCTACAACTAGGAATATCTTAAGCCTTCTAGTTTTTGATCCACCCCCAAGTGGAGATCATACTCTCTAGACCATCCAGATATCCTTAGATCCTCTTTCTTCATAAGATATCCTCTATTTATAGGACACTTTTTCACTCATGGGCCAAATAGTGGCCACATTATAATAATATTAAAAAGATGCATTAGGCCTATTATGACTTATCATGTCCTGTATAGTATAACCAAAAGTAGAAAAAGGGTCCACTAGAGATAAGGTAGGTGACCCTTTTTTGTTTTATCTCCTTCTTCATGGGGGACAAATATAAAACCAATACTGTTAAGGCATAGAATGGATACAAAGTTAGAACTATTATTGATATGATAAGAGATATCCCTTTTAATTTCCACCAATATAGGGAAGCCATATGGGTATTTCCAAATGGATAGGATAGCTCATATAATATTTAACAATCCTATAGTCCTTTTAAGTCCCATCTAAATTGGGTCCACTAGGTTGTTTACACATAATTAACTATATTATTATAATTTGTCAAAAGATAATTCCTCAAATTTATCTTTCACAAGACCCCATAATTAGTTTCTAATTGATTATCTTCTCTAAAAGGTAATTAATATTTTCCCATCCTTCATAAAATTCTTTTATTAGAATTTTTGTAGGATTATTTACGGTCTATGCCCCTTTTATCAGGTATTAATTGATCTCATGATCAATTAATTTTACTTTGATAAGGTTCAAAGGAAACGGGTCATGACATACACCCCCCTTAGATTAAACACAGTCCTCTATGTTTGAACAATTACCTTAATGAAAATATGTATCTAGCAAGGCTAGAATTCATCCTGCTATTTTACAATTTTGAGACATCAAATTTTCTTTCTTCCAGCACCTCAATATTGATGGTAAGCTTCATCTTCCATCCATGAGAGTACCTAGACCTACAAAAATACAAAATATCAGCAGTACCATGTCCTTATAAACAACATAACATCCATTATGCATAACAAAAAGTATTGAAAACATCATCAAAACATAATCTCATCACAAATATTATAGTTTTAAACCATCTATTACTACACAAATACTAAATTTAAAGCACTACAATAATAGAATTTGCAAAATGGTGTTATAGAGATATCATAAAATTATGCATTTGTACCTTATTAGATATAAAAAGTCTTGTTAATTTTATCAAAACTCCCACCAAGGAGTATCAAAATAAAAAAAAATTAACCCTTAACATGAGTTAACCTAATAAAATCAAGTGTTAACAAAGTCACATCATAATTTTAGAATCTCAATTTAGGATATTCACATATATCCTACTATGCATTTTAATACTAGAGCATCCACCCAAATGCCTCCAATTGCAATCAACTAGCTCGTATTTACAACTCATGCTTTCGAATTGAGTTTAATCATTCTCAACTAAAATTTTGTCTTTTTGATTTTACCATCGGGTTCTTATGTGCAATTATTATTACCACATGCATCACTTTGTGTCTTGTTTCAGTGCTTAAATAGTGTGAAGCACATCTATTAGAGTACAATAAAGAAAGTGGTATCTCTAATCATGGTAAAGGTTCAAGTCTGCGACTATCTCTGGGTGAACTATTACTAATTGGAATAGCAATCCGCTAGAGTTCGTTGTAGTTGAGTTGTTCAGTCTCTTGGCCAAAGGCCAATTTGTAACAAAAATTAATTAAAGAAAATATTCTTTTAATGTGCCAATTTTAATCCAAGGTCATTCTAGATCGATAATTGAGGTATACTCATTGTTTTGACATATACGATTTTTATGCTATCATTAGTGGTTAAATTTCAACTCACTTGAGTTTTATTCAACAATCCTTATTCATAGAGTGTTTCAAATTGATAACCTTAATCTTGAGTGATCCTTTAGTAAATCTAAACCTTTGACTCATACACACTTGAAAATAAGGAGTAAGTAAGTCAAAAGATATAGATGTCGAGAATTTTTCCAAAAGAGTCTAAGGTACACCGCTTAAAACCCATGCAGGAGGGTTCACTTTGCTTTTCCACTTTTGAAGGACTGTGGATCTACTTGTGGGGGATAGGAAATCAAACATCATAATCTCAAGCACTGACCTTGTCCCTACCAAGTGTGCATTATTTGGAGTTGTGGAATTTATATTTTGAGTTTTCTCTCATGTTTTGTTTCGTGCCCAAATATTTTTCTAACCTGGATCTAACTAGAATCTATTAGTTAGTATGGGCTCTGATACCAACTATAACAACCCCGATTGTTTTCACTTCTTATCCATAAATTTTTTTGATATGTATAGATATTCACCCTTCATAAGGCAAGAGACAATCATGATTTAAGGTAGAACCATTCTAGTTGGATTGTAACTTATCAAGGAAAAAAGCATCAAGAGCTATTGAGACTTGATTAGAGTCTCTTTTGAGTAGAAGTGATCAACTTCTATGAAACCCTCATACCCCACTGGTATGAGAACACTGGCCAAGTGAAAGGTTTCATCCCATATAAAAGGTAAAATCACCCTGGTCCACCAAGACCAGTATATAGGTGAATGCCTTGAAGATGGAAATCCATGAACTAACCTTACCAATGGTTATTCATAGATCTTAGATCTGATCCACATCTCTTTGATGGAATCTATAGGATAACAAATCACTATTCATGATTAAACTCATAGAATCCATGGAATGTCATCTTAAGCATGATTATGTAACTTTAAACCTCTTAAGACTTATTTATCCATTCTTTCCTTTAGGTATCCAATTTTCTATTCATAAGATTCATTTAAAGACAATACTTGTCCATCATGGTAGTACCCCTCCTCATGCACGCTCAACTTCTTAGATTTAGAATATAAGGTTTGTTTTGGTTTTCAATTCTAGACCAACTTATCTTCTTGTGGGTTTCATCCCACTCCAAATTCCAATGTGTTCTAATTTAAACCATCATGAGTGTTTATGAGGTGAATATAAATCAATGATGTCCTTTTATGATAAGATTCATTACATCATAACCTTAGATTTGAAACAACACATGAGAGGTCTATTTAAGCAAGAATTACATTCCATTATGATCAGCTTTATAATTCCACACAACCATTGATTACATAGAGTAAAACTAACTAGTTGCATCATTCATAATTAGAAATTAAATGGTACAATCATAAGTCATTAAACCATCAACATTTTAGAAATTAAACATACATTCTTAGCATCATAAATGAAACTATTAAATAAATAGTAATCAATGTAAACATTGCAGTAATCTAGAAACATGCATATCTGTTCCATCTAAACATTTAACCATCTCATTCACATATAACATTCTTTATTTTGAAAGTAAAAGCAAGAAATAACACATCAAACCACAAAATAGAGTGACACAATGATTTATCCTGGGAACCCTCATGGTTAATAAACCCAGCCTCCAAAATATGTACTTTTCCTCTTATTCATAAACTTAAGGTGTCAAGATTGCAATTATGGAAGGATATTTACAAATCCCTTTTAATAAAATAAGATCAAGGAAGACAAGTGTCCCATTTCAAGTCTATGATGCAATTAAGGAATTTCCCAATTCCTTTCTCTAAGTCATCACTATGGCCTTTTTCAACCAATAAGGGACCCATCAGTTCCTTTAAATTTCATATTGTCATTATGAAATCTCTAAATCCTTTATATTCTATGGTGCAATTAAGGAATCTATAAATTCCTTTCTTTAAAACATTTTGATACCTTATATTGTCTATGAAAGTCATTGGAATCATATTTTGGAGAAGACTCATTGATTTTAGAGGGAAAACTATAATTTCCCTCCATAATGAATTTCCAAGATTCACTCTTCAAGGTTGAATTTTAAATCAACCCCTCATTTAATGAGTTGAAGTCCCATACCCTTAACTCATTAGCCAAACTTCCTTAATAATCCAAACCTATTGTTCATCTTCTTTAGTACTCAATAATTTGGAATTTCCTATCTAGAAAGCATATCTTACAATAATTAATAGATTTAATACATATATGAAAGGGAGCTTATACTATCCCATTTTAGTATAATATACACATGGATTTTTGTGTCACCAATACAACTATTTAAAAAGTCACATGTCTAGAGAAACTTACCATACACAAAACATTCATCCGAAGATTTTGTAATTATACTTTACTTGGGCCATTTCATGGTTACCCCTGGTCTTATGCCTCATTCAGACGCTTGTCTTCTTTCCAGACTATCAATTGAAACACATTAACCCATTGTCTACTCGACGATCTTCTTTTACCACATTGCTAATTGAACTATTAACATGATGGATGTTTCAATGAACATAGCACATAGTAATTATTCCTTCTCTTCTCACTAGAAATCTATGGTTTCCTAGCCAAATGAGAGGTTTTGTTCCTCCAACGATAAAAATTAACATGTATTTCTAATTTATTCGATGATTAGTGAGGATTAACCCTTCATAGATATTGTGGAACATTGATTAAAGTGGCAAATATGATCATGTGCTATGTGACGAAAGAGCTTTAGTGGTATTATAATTAAGACTCTAGAACTACAACATATATCTCTTATCATCCATGTGTCCTCCCTTAATTTGTTCTCCAATTACCCCTACGCAAAAAAAATCCAAATGGGAGAAGCATGAATTCATTTACATTTCACAGAGGCAAAGAAGATGCTAACAGTTGGTTTGCAATACGAATGTATTTTTCCTTTCTTGGAGCATCTCTTGGTAGTTCCAGAGGATCTATTAGATTTGGGCGGTTTCCTCCATATAAACCTTAGTATGACGGTGGCATAACCCCATAAAATACCTACTTGAGAGCTTTCTATATTGGTCGATGGCCAAAAAATATCGTGCACTTAGGAGGTGGCTAAATGGTAATATCTCAGCATTTGAACCCTCTTATGAACCTTATAGTGGTAGGTTTAAGCTCATATTGGATCCAATCGACTGTGAGTCTTTTAGGATAGCAACTATAGGTTAATCCTTCATAATTTTTAGTATAAAATGCTTTGTGCCTACTATAATAGGGTCATCCCTTTTGACATTAAGATCCAGTTGACATCGATGACCAACACAACATTGGAGGATCACACACAAGGGTTAAGTTTACAAATAAGGGTGCCACAACTGACAAGATCATTCAAGAGCATCATAGTCAAATCTGGTCGTACAGGTGATTAAAGGGCTGAAAATGAGATTAATATGGGGTATACATTGATGCCAAGGTCACCATTATAGTCCCAAGCAAGGTAGTGAATGAGAGAGTACCGAATGCTCTTGAGCATAAGGTATATCCCACATATTCTACATAGAGAATATACCACATAACAAATATATTTCCTACGCTAAATATATAACCATCCCACGGTGGTTGTGAAGCTCAGATGGTATTTAGTAGCAATAGTTTGTTTATGATTCAATGGTTTATCAATGATTTACGATCGTCAATTGGGTTTGTCCCAATTGTGCTTGAATTCTACCATCGGACTTGATCTGACTGGTTTGACCTATAGGGAACGTATGCCCTAGTTCGACCTCCCTAGCTGAATCACATTCCTTGATCAAACCAAGGTATTTCCAACAAAGGATTTGCTTATATCAAATAATAAAATAATTCAATCCCCATTGATTCCTTCTAGGCAGTCCTTAATTAAGATATTTACAATCATTCCTTGATCGAATCAAGGTATTAAAACAAACTACTATTTTCAAATAAATATCTTAGCCTCCTAGAATAATTATAGTCACACTTTGGCTTACTCAAACTATTTTCAAGGCATTCAAGGGGTGTTAAGAGACTAGCAATTACAACATAAACAAATAAAATAACAATTATAAATATTAATCAGTAATTGATTAAAGTGCAAGAAGGATCCAACTTGATCCTTCTTCTTCTAAATATTCAAGTGGTTTCTTCTTGATCTCCTTCCATGGCTCTTCAAGTCCTTATTTCTTGCTTCCTCCAAATCTTCCAAAATGCCTCTACAACTAGGAATCTCTCAAGCCTTCTAGTTTTTGATCCACCCCCAAGTGGAGAGCATACTCCCTAGACCATCCAGATATCCCTAGATCCTCTTTCTTCACAAGATATCCTCTATTTATAGGACACTTCTTCACTCATGGGCCAAATAGTGGCCACATTATAATAATATTAAAAATATGCATTGGGCCCATTATGACTTATCATGTCTTGTATATTATAACCAAAAGTAGAAAAAGGGTCCACTAGAGATAAGGTAGGTCACCCTTTTTTTTTTTGTGTCCTTCTTCATGGGGGACAAATATAAAACCAATACTGTTAAGGCATAGAATGGATACAAAGCTAGAACTATTATTGATAGGATAAGAGATCTCCCTTTTAATTTCCACCAATATAGGGAAGCCATATGGGTATTTCCCAATGGATAGGATAGTTCATATAATATTTAACAATCCTATAGTCCTTTTAAGTCCCATCTAAATTGGGTCCACTAGGTTGTTTACACATAATTTACTATATTATTATAATTTTACAAAAGATAATTCCTCAAATTTATCTTTCACAAGACCCCATAATTAGTTTCTAATTGATTATCTTCTCTAAAAGATAATTAATATTTTCCCATCCTTCATAAAATTATTTTATTAGAATTTTTGTAGGATTATTTACGGTCTATGCCCCTTTTATCGAGCATTAATTGATACCATGATCAATTAATTTTACTCTGATAAGGTTCGAAGGAAACGGGTCGTGACATACACCCCCCTTAGATTAAACATAGTCCTCTGTGTTTGAATAATTACCTTAATGAAAATATGTATCTAGCAAGGCTAGAATTCATCCTGCTATTTTACAATTTTTGAGACATCAGATTTTCTTTCTTCTAGCCCTCAACCTTTATGGTAAGCTTCATCTTCCATCCATGAGAGTACCTAGACCTACAAAAATGCAAAATATCAATAGTACCATGTCCTTATAAACAACATAACATCCATTCTGCATAACAAAAAGTATTGAAAACATCATCAAAACATAATCTCATCACAAAGATTATAGTTTTAAACCATCTATTACTACACAAATACTAAATTTAAAGCACTGCAATAATAGAATTTGCAAAATGGTGTTATAGAGATATCATGAAATTATGCATTTGTACCTTATTAGACATAAAAAGTCTTGTTAATTTTATCAAAACTCCCACCAAGGAGTATCAGAATAAAATTTTGTTAACCCTTAACATGAGTTAACCTAATAAAATCAAGTGTTAACAAATGCACATCATAATTTTAGAATCTCAATTTAGGATATTCACATATATCCTACTATGCATTTTAATACTAGAGCATCCACCCATATGTCTCCAATTGCAATCAACTATCTCGTATTTACATCTCATGCTTCCAAATTGAGTTTAATAATTCTCAACTAGAATTTTGTCTTTTTGATTGTACCATCAGGTTCTTATGTGTAATTATTATTACCACATGTGTCACTTAACATCTTGTTTCAGTGCTTAAATAGTGCGAAGCACATCTATTAGATTACAATAAATAAAGTGGTATCTCTAACCATGGTAAAGGTTCAGGTCTGCAGCTATCTCTGGGTGAACTGTTACTAATCGGAATAGTAATCCACCAGAGTTTGTTGTAGTTGAGTTGTTCAGTCTCTTGGCCAAAGGCCAATTTGTAACAAAAATTAATTAAATAAAATATTCTTTTAATGTGCCAATTTTAATCCAAGGTCATTCTAGATCGATAATTGAGGTATCCTCATTATTTTGACATAGAAGATTTTTAGGCTATCTTTAGTGGTTAAATTTCAACTCATTTGAGTTTTATTCATCAATCCTTATTCATAGAGTGTTTCAATTTGATAACATTAATCTTGAGTGATCCTTTAGTAAATCTAAACCTTTGACTCATACACACTTGAAAATAAGGAGTAAGTCAAAAGATATAGATGTCAAGAATTTTTCCAAAAGAGTCTAAGGTGCACCACTTGAAACCCATGCAAGAGGGTTCACTTAGCTCTTCCACTTTTGAAAGACTATGGATCTACTCGTGGGGGATAGGAACTCATACATCACAATCTCAAGCACTGACCTTGTCCCTACCAAGTGTGCAATGTTTAGAGTTGTGGAATTTATGTTTTGAGTTTTCTCTCATGTTTTGTTTCATGCCCAAATAATTTTCTAACCTAGATCTAACTAGAATCTATTAGTTAGCATGGGATATGATACCAACTATAACAACCCCAATTGTTATCACTTCTTATCCACATAATTTATTTTTTGATATGTATAGATATTCACCCTTCATAAGGCAAGAGACATAATCATGATTTAAGGTAGAACCATTCCAGCTGGATTGTAACTTATCAAGGTAAAAAGCATCAAGATCTATTGAGACTTGATCAGAGTCTCTTTTGAGTAGAAGTGATTATCTTCTATGAAACCCTCATACCCCACTAGTATGAGAATGTTGGCCAAGCAAAAATTTTCATCCCATATAAAAGGTAAAATCACCCTGGTCCACCAAGACCAGTATATAGGTGAATGCCTTGAAGATGGAAATCCATGAGCTAACATTACCAATGGTTATTCAAATATCTTAGATCCAATCCACATCTCTTTTATGGAATCTATAGGATAAAAAATCATTATTCGTGGTTAAACTTATGAAATCCATGGAATGTCATCTTAAGCATTATTATGTAACTTTAAACCTCTTATGACTTATTTGTCCATTCTTTCTTTTAGGTATCCAGTTTGCTATTCGTAAGAGTCATTTAAAGATAATACTTGTCCATCATGGGAGTACCCCTCCTCATGCACACTCAACTTCTTAGCTTTAGAATATAAGGTTTGTTTTGATTTTCAATTCTAGACCAACTTGTCTTCTTGTGGGTTTCATCCCACTCCAAATTCCAATGTGTTCTAATTTAAACCATCATGAGTTTTTATGAGGTGAATATAAATAAATTATATCCTTTTATGATAATATTTATTATGTCATAACCTTAGATTTGAAATAAAACATGAGAGGTCTATTTAAGCAAGAATTACATTCCATTATGATCAGCTTTATAATTCCACACAACCATTGATTACATAGAGTAAAACTAACTAGTTGCATAATTCATAATTAGAAATTAAATGGTACAATCGTAAGTCATTAAACCATCAACATTTTAGAAATTAAACATACATTCTTAGCATCATAAATGAAACTTCTAAATAAATAGTATTCAATGTAAACATTGTAGTAATCTAGAAACATGCATAACTATTCCATCTAAACATTTAACCATCTCATTCACATATAACATTATTTATTTTAAAAGTAAAAGTAATAAATAACACATCAAACCACAAAATAGAGTGACACAATGATTTATCCTGGGAATCCTCATGGGAAATAAACCCAGCCTCCAAAATATGTGTTTTTCCTCTTATTCATAAACTTAAGGTGTCAAGATTACAATTATAGAAGGATATTTACAAATCCCTTTTAATCAAATAAGGTCAAGGAAGACAACTATCCCATTTCAAGTCTATGATGCAATTAAAGAATTTTTGAATTCCTTTCTCTAAGTCATCACTATGGCCTTTTTCAACCAATAAGGGACCCATCAGTTCCTTTAAATTTCATATTGCCTTTAAGAAATCTCTAAATCCTTTATATTCTATGGTGCAAATAAGGAATCTATAAATTCCTTTCTTTAAAACATTTTGATACCTTATATTGTCTATGAAAGTCATTGGAATCATATTTTGGAGAAGACTCATCGATTTTAGAGGGAAACCTATAATTTCCCTCCATAATGAATTTCCAAGATTCACTCTTCAAGGTTGACTTTTAAATCAACCCCTTGTTTAATGAGTTGAAGTCCCATACCCTTAACTAATTAGCCAAGCTTTCTTAATAATCCAAACCTATTGTTCATCTTCTATAGTACTCAATGATTTGGAATTTCCTATCCAGAAAGCATATCTTACAACAATTAATAGATTTAATACATATATGAAAGGGAGCTTATACTATCCCCTTTTAGTATAATATACACATGGATTTTTAGGTCACTAGTGCAACTATTTAAAAAGCCACTTTTACCCATGTCTAGAGAAACTTACCATACACAAAAAATTCATCCGAAGATTTTGTAATTATACTTTACTTGGGCCATTTCATGGTTACCCCTGGTCTTATGCCTCATTCGGATGCTTGTCTTCTTTCCAGACTATCAATTGAAACACATTAACCCATTGTATACTCGATGATCTTATTTTACCACGTTGCTAATTGAACTATTAACATGATGGATGTTTCAATGAACATAGCACATAGTAATTATTTCTTCTCTTCTCACTAGAAATCTATGGTTTCATGGCCAAATGAGAGGTTTTCGTTCATCCAACGGTCAAACTTAACACATGTTTCTAATTTATTCGATGATTAGTGAGGATTAACCCTTCATAGACATTATGGAACATCGATTAAAGTGGTAAAGGTGATCCTGTGCTATGTGACGACAAAGCTTTAGTGGCATTCTAATTGAGACTCTAGAACTACAACGTATATCTCTTATCCTCCATGTGTCCTCCCTTAATTTGTTCTCCAATAACCCCTGTGGAGAACAAATCTAGATGGGAGAAGCATGAATTCATTTACGTTTCATGGAGGCAGAGAAGATGCTAACAGTTAGTTTACAATACGAATGTAGTCATCCTTTCTTGGAGCATCTCTTGGCAGTTCTAGAGGATTTATTAGCTTTGAGTGGTTTCCTCCATATAAACCTTAGTATGGCAATGGCATAACCCATAAAATACCTACTCAAGATCTTTCTACATTGGTCGATGACCGACGAATACCAAGAACTTACGAGGTGGATAAATGGTAACATATTGGTGTTTGAACCCTCCTATTAACCTTCTAGTGGTAGGTTTAAGCTCAAATTGAATCCAATCGATTATGAGTCTTTTGGGATAGTGACTATAGGTTAATCATTCATCGTTTTTAGTATCGAATGATTTATGCCCACCATAATAGGGTCATCCCTTTTGACATGAATATCGAGTTGACATCAGAAACCAACACAACATCGAAGGATCACACACAAGGGTTAAGTTTACAAAAAAGGTTTCCAAAACTGACATGATCATTCAATATCATCGTAGTCGAATTCGATTGTATAGGTGATTAAAGGACTAAAAATAAGATTAATATGGGGTATAAACTGATACCAAGGTCAAAATTATAGTCCCAAGAAAGGTATTAAATGAGAGAGTATCGAATGCTCTCTAGCATGAGGTATATCCCACACATTCTGCACAGAGAATATACTACATAACAAATATATTTCCCCATGCTAAAATATATAACCATCCCACAGTGGTTGTGGAGCTCGGATGGTATTTAGCAACAACGGTTTGTTTGTGATTCGATGGTTTGTCAATGGTTTCCAATCATCAATTGGGTTTGGCCCAATTGTGCTTGAATTCTACCATCAGACTTGATCCGACCGGTTTGACCTATAGGGCTTGTATGCCTTGGTTCGAACTCCCTGGCCGAATCACATTCCTTGATCAAACCAAGGTATTTCCAACAAAGGATTTACCTTATATCAAATAATAAAATAATCTAATCCCCATTGATTCCTTCCAGGTAGTCCATAATTAACCAATATATTTACAATCATTCCTTGATCGAATCAAGGTATTAAAACAAACTACTATCTCAAATAAATATCTTAGCCTCCTAGAATAATTATAGTCACACTTTGGCTTACTCAAACTATTTTCAAGGTATTCAAGGGGTGTTAAGAGACTAGCAATTACAACATAAAAAAATAAAATAAAAATTATAAATATTAATCAGTAATTGATTAAAGTGCAAGAAGGATCCAACATGATCCTTCTTCTTCTAAATATTCCTTCTTCTTCTAAATATTCAAGTGGATTCTTCTTGATCTCCTTCCATAGCTCTTCAAGTCCTTATTTCCTGCTTCCTCCAAATCTTCCAAAATGCCTCTACAACTAGGAATCTCTCAAGCCTTCTAGTTTTTGATCCACCCCAGGTGGAGAGCATACTCCCTAGACCATCCATATTTCCCTAGATCCTCTTTCTTCACAAGATGTCCTCTATTTATAGGACACTTCTCCACTCATGGGCCAAATAGTGGCCACATTATAATAATATTAAAAATATGCCTTGGGCCCATTATGACTTATCATGTCTTGTATAGTATAACCAAAAGTAGAAAAAGGGTCCACTAGAGATAAGGTAGGTGACCCTGTTTTGTTTTGTGTCCTTCTTCATGGGGGACAAATATAAAACCAATACTGTTAAGGCATAGAATGGATACAAAGCTAGAACTATTATTGATAGGATAAGAGATCTCCCTTTTAATTTCCACCAATATAGGTAAGCCATATGGGTATTTCCCAATGGATAGGATAGTTCATATAATATTTAACAATCCTATAGTCCTTTTAAGTCCCATCTAAGTTGGGTCCACTAGGTCACTAGGTTGTTTACACATAATTTACTATATTATTATAATTTGACAAAAGATAATTCCTCAAATTTATCTTTCACAAGACCCCATAATTAGTTTCTAATTGATTATCTTCTCTAAAATATAATTAATATTTTCCCATCCTTCATAAAATTATTTTATTAGAATTTTTGTAGGATTCTTTAGGGTCTATGCCCCTTTTATCAGGCATTAATTGATCCCATGATCAATTAATTTTACTCTAATAAGGTTTGAAGGAAACGGATTGTGACATACATTCCCCCTAGATTAAACACAGTCCTTTGTGTTTGAACAATTACCATAATGAAAATATGTATCTAGTAAGGTTAGAATTCATCCTGCTATTTTACAATTTTTGAGACATCATATTTTCTTTCTTCCAGCCCTCAACCTTGATGGTAAGCTTCATCTTCCATCCATGAGAGTACCTAGACCTGCAAAAATACAAAATATCAGTAGTACCATGTCCTTATAAACAACATAACATCCATTATGCATAACAAAAAGTATTGAAAACATCATCAAAATATAATCTCATCACAAAGATTATAGTTTTAAACCATCTATTATTGCACAAATACTTAATTTAAAGCACTGTAATAATAGAATTTACAAAATGGTGTTACAAATATCTCATGAAATTATGCATTTGTACCTTATTAGATATAAAAAGTCTTGTTAATTTTATCAAATATCCTACCAAGGAGTATCAGAATAACATTTTGTTAGCCCTTAACATGAGTTAACTTGATAAAATCAAGTGTTAACAAAGGCACATCATAATTTCAGAATCTCAATTTAGGATATTCACATATATTCTACTATGCATTTTAATACCAGAGCATCTACCCAAATGTCTCCAATTGTAATCAACTAGCTTGTATTTACATCTTGTGCTTATGAATTGAGTTTAATATTTCTCAACTAGAATTTTATATTTTTGATTTTACCATTGGGTTCTTATGCGTAATTATTATTACCACATGTGTCACTTCACATATTGTTTCAATCCTTAAATAGTGTGAAGCACATCTATTATTATACAACAAATAAAGTGGTATCTCTAACCATGGTAAAGTTTCAGGTCTGTGGCTATCTCTAGGGGAACTATTACTAATCGAAATAGTAATCCACTAGAGTTTGTTGTAGTTGAGTTGTTTAGTCTCTTGGCCAAAGGCCAATTTGTAACAAATATTAATTAAAGAAAACATTCTTTTAATGTGCCAATTTTAATCCAAGGTCATTCTAGACTGATAATTGAGGTATCCTCATTGTTTTGACATAGAAGATTTTTAGGCTATCTTTAGTGGTTAAATTTCAACTCACTTGAGTTTTATTCATCAATTCTTATTCACAAAGTGTTTCAATTTGATAACCTTAATCTTGAGTGATCATTTAGTAAATTTGAACATTTGACTCATACACACTTGAAAATAAGGAGTAAGTAAGTCAAAAGATATAGATATCGAGAATTTTTCCAAAAGAGTCTAAGGTACACCGCTTAAAACCCATGCAAGAGGGTTCACTTAGCTCTTCCACTTTTGAATAACTATGGATCTACTCATGGGGGATAGGAACTCAGACATAATAATCTCAAGCACTGACCTTGTCCTTACCAAGTGTGCATTGTTTAGAGTTGTGGAATTTATATTTTGAGTTTTCTCTCATGTTTTATTTCATGCCCAAATATTTTGCTAACCTAGATCTAACTAGAATCTATTAGTTAGCTTAGGATCTTATACCAACTGTAACAACCCCAATTGTTATCACTTCTTATCCATAGATTTTTTTTTTATATGTATAGATATTCACCCTTCATAAGGCAAGAGACATAATCATGATTTAAGGTAGAACCATTACAGATGGATCGTAAATTATCAAGGCAAAAAGCATCAAGAGCTATTGAGACTTGATAAGAGTCTCTTTTGTATAGAAGTGATCAGCTTCTACAAAACCCTCATACCCCACTGGTATGAGAACACTGGCCAAGCAAAAGGTTTCATCCCATATAAAAGGTAAAATCATCCTAGTCCACCAAGACCAGTATATAGTTGAATGCCTTGAAGATGGAAATCCATGAGCTAACCTTACCAATGGTTATTCAAAGATCTTAGATTATATCCACATCTCTTTTATGGAATCTATAGGATAAAAAATCACTATTCATGATTAAACTCATAGAATCCATGGAATATCGTCTTAAGCATGATTATGTAACTATACGACCAAAAAGGCGTGCATCCAAAATGTTGTAATTGCATAAACGAAGTAAAATTGATATTCAAACACATAAATGGAAAAAACACATGGAAATTACAAGAAATGCCTTTATTATTCCATTAAAATCAATGAGTTTTTGATTACAAGTAAGTCCCTCTTAGGGATACTCTATTTTGATATGCAATTACAATTATTTCAATCCCCCTCAAGGATGAAATGCACTATCAAGCCCTTAAGGTGACATGAACTGCTCTAGGGTGGAGTGAACCCTCTTCTTCACATTGAGGAAGGAAATGAATGGTTGTAGCTCCTTAGAAACCTATTTCCTATGATCAAGAAACAACACAAGAATGTCAAAAGCATAGGCAACCTCTCATGATGAGGCCCTTTAAAGACAAATAGCATGAAAATAGCATAATGACATCAAATCAAGAAAATGCATAAACTATGCTAAACATATGCAAATAATATCAAGATTGATGGAAATATGTAAATGAAGAGCACAACTATCAATCTATGGAATCAATTGCTCGAAATGAAGCATTATAACGTAAAAAGAAACCATTAACATCTAAACTACTATGATGAAAATAAATTAGCAAAAACACTAATCTATCGGTCATAAGTCTCTAAAACTACAATTTAACCATGTGAATGACTAATCTAATCTAGTTAAACGGGAATAAATGAGAATAGTAAGGTGGTGATACCTCTGTTATAAACCACAACACTTATGTGTGATCTGCACTATAAACCGTGGTTGAAAGCCACGGTTAGCACTCAAGTGATTTTACCCTCAAAAGAAAGGATAGTGGGCTTGACCTCCTTGTCCAATTGATGTTCAAGGGTCACCTTCGATGTCCTTCTGACAATTTTGGTGGTTGATTCATTGTGAAGGGCCTTCATTTTCCTGGATTTGTATTTCTTGGTTCTTCTAGGCTCCTAGAACTTCCATGGAAAATTGATCTTTGGGTGAATAGCAAAGTGGCCTTCTCCAATGCATGAATTTAGTATGTAATTCGATAGGGCTTCGTTGCTCGCTTGATCAATCAACTCTCTATATTCTCTCCCCATTTGGAGGGGGTATTTATAGGATGCCCTAGGGCTAGGGGTGGCTTCATGGAGAAGCCAAGATCAAGAAGGGGTGGTTAGGATAGTTGGATTGGAAGCTTTCGTCCTCTAACCATCATCTTCTAGAACAAATGGTCGTTCAAACCGATTTGGCTTGGATGAAGGCCAACTAAACTTTAGTTAAGACCGTAGGTTACAACTGTGATCTAAACTATAAACCATAGGTCTTAGCTACGGTTCAGCCTATAGACTGTAGGTCTAGGCTGCAGTTCAGACTGATTAGGCTAAGGAGCCCAAATTGAGTGGTTAGAACCATTGCTCTATCTTGGAGTCTATCCAAGATCCTCCATATGGTCTTGTAGCATGTCCATATGAGTAGTCGCCCTTGACATGATGCATTTTAGGTGTCTACATATGCCCCTTTTGAGATGCGTTGTGAGATCAAACAACGCTGAGCAAAAATATACCTCCTAAAACGATGTCGAAGGTTCTATGATGATCATTAGTCAGATCAATATTAGATGCCTCTTGTCCAAAAAAGGACGCGCATCCTAGAATCATTGCTTCCAACTGGGTGAAAGGCTTGCATTTTGAAAATCTTGCACTCGCCATCAGGAATTCGGGTAGCGTTTGATGCTACAATAGGAGTTAGGCCTATATAACCAAAAGGAGAAGAGATACAAATAAATTATCATATTTTCTATTTGCCCCAAGCAAAGGGGTAAGCTTATGATAGTTGTTGACAATGATTCGTAAGAACGAACGTAATTTTTGACAAGATCAAGAGATCTACGATCTTCGAGATCTTCTATTGATTTTGATTATGATTTGATATTATGACTACCTCCTCAAGCAATGAGTCGATGAGGGTAACGACAATGATTAAAGCTATGAGGTCACTTGACCACTATGGATAATCTGAACAAATTTATATTTGAGCATATTAATTCCTTGGCTAGGCCTAGTTTAGCTTTTGATTCCAACTATTAATAGTAATTGCACATTCCTATCCCATGGAGCAGTTGGGCTATAATAGCCATCTTAGGAAATCAAAATGAGGCAACTCCAATTAGATTTGTGTTGAATCAAGTTATCGATGATTTGTTGAAATATGTCATAGGAGACATGACATGAAACGCCTCATTCCCGTGGAGGAGTCCAATTGTGAAGGCCTTCTTAGGGATTGAAAAGAAGCATATCAGATCAACTATGACAATTTTATCCCAAATGTCCATATGGTAATTTACTCATCTTGCTAGATTGCATGGATCGCAAGTCACTACAACTGCCAAGTGTATAGGGTAAATTACTGAATATGAGGTGCATTTGGTGTTTTTAATTATTTAATTTTTTTGTTAATTTTGATTTATTGATCGATCCTTGTGCTTTGAACATCACCAAATTTGCAATATTTATTGCTCTTTTTGAAATTTTGATCTATTAGGAGTCATCAATTTGCCTTTTTAAACCTTCCTACGATGGGTTTTTAGTGCATTTAATGTTGGCTGCGAATCGCGGGTATGGCCTATTGAATTTTTTTAATTTTGGGAACCACGGCTAGGGTCTGTGGTTAGAAAACCCTAATTCTGGGACCATAGGTGTAAGTTGTGGTCCACAAAAATTAGGAGGACCTTTAAATAGTCATTCCCATTTGAATTTGTTATTATTTTTCTTGAAAGCAACTGCATTGAGAGATCTCTGAGAGATAGAAGACATTCCTTGATCCGAAACGCTGCCCAAAACTCTACCATATACCACACTTGATACCCCAATGGCGGATCCTGATCAACCATCGACTAGTAGAGGCTACGGAGCGGGTAAGGTAATTCAAAACCGATTCCTCGTAGTTCAATACCAATTAAAATCAACCACACTAAGTAATGCGGTAAATGAACCTCACTAAACAATTGGTAATGAACCCCACTAGATTAGATTTAGTTGGGTTTAATTTATTTTTGGCGAGACAGACTAAGAAGGTACCCAAAATGGGTATTCTTCCTAGACCATAGTTGGCAGCTGTAGTTCCCAACTATCATATTGGGGACCGTAGCTATCAGATGTGATTCGTATTCAAATATACAATGGTCATATTTTGACTACAGGCAGACTGTAGGGTTGATCTGCGGTTTGCCAAATTTAGAAAAACTTTTTACTAAATTTTTGCATTTTCTAAAGTTAATTAGGCAATTAATGTTATTTAATGCATTTTTAACCTGCCTAGTGAATTTTTTTAATTTTTATGAATGCCTTGCGACATATTTTTATCTTTTATCAGTTTTTTTAGCTATTTTTAACGTTTTTAAAGTCATTTTTAGCTAGAGTTTAGCTTATATACTACTTTTTATTTTAGAGGTTGACCTCTAGGTCTTGCAAGCCTGATCTACTTAAGACTCTCCATAGGCAACTCACTAATGGCGAGTGTGTGTGGTTTAGAGCTATCAAATTCAGCTACGTACTGGATCTACCCACTATTAGGGTAGATCAGACTTATTTGACTACGTTGGCCCAATGTTGGAATGCGTGGACCAACACCTTTCACCTATGTACATGTGAAATGACCATGAATTTAGAGGATGTCTATTGGATCTTTAGGATCCCTATCGATGGTGAGGCCATCACCTCTTCCTCTTCTCAAAGGAAGGAGCCTATCTTTGATGCTATCTTCGATGATCAGAGCAAGGAGGCATAGGAGAAGATCGACCACAGAGGTGTCCACATTGGATACTAGTAGGGTGAGCATGTTTTCTCTATCCATGTGATGATCTTCATGATCCTTGTGGTGCAGTTTGTGCTTCCAGACTCCTCGAACGTGAGGATTCCCTAGAACCTCTTGGCCAATGTTTGGAGAGTGATCCAGAGTTCCACTACTCAGCCACTATGCCTAGCTTGGGGGAGCACATTACTATGTCAGCTCTATAGGGAGCTATATCAAATTATGAGCCAAAGCCACCGAGGCATTAGCTATAGCTTATTGCTATAGATCTGGGGTTGGCAGCACATCCAGATCGAGCGTCCTGTGGACCTACCTCTCCAGATCATGACCATTGATGATGCACATTAGTGCTATTTTGCGTGCTAGACATGAGAGGAGGAGGGGTTTCAAAGCAAGACCCATGCTAGAGATACAGACTACTACATTGCATGATTTGCAGCACTCAAGCCAGATGACATTGAGTGGTGCTCCTATATGGATTTCCTTGACTAGACCGAGGTAGGTGAATGGCTATGATATGCTCACTAGAATAGGTGGTTACTCAATCGTAAGGTCGAGATCAGATAGTACCAATTCTTCTCTCGCATCTAGTGGCAGTTTGGCTTGGTATAGGATATTCCAAAGATTCCATTCATGTATCGGTGTCTTATGCTAGAGACACATCTGCCATGGATCCAGCCTACAACTTTGGGTGACAAGGTTGATAACTTCTAGGAGTCTAAGGACAACACACCTAAGACCACCCCAGTGTATGACACATGGTGGTCCCTCCTACAATGGCAGGGGAGAGGGCCTCTAGGTCAGGTAGATGACCAGGCGGAGGCAGAGGCTAAAGCTAATGGGCGTAGGGTGCGCTAGAGGAATGAGGGTGGTTGGGGCACAAGGGCCACCACAGAGGAGGCTCCGTAGGTAGAGACAAAGGAGGGGGAGGAGTCATATGAGGGTGAGGTGCCTCCAGATAGTGATGTAGGGGATATTATCACTTAGGTTTTTTACTTATAAAGTCATCTTGGGAGGCTATAGACTCAGTAGTTGCAGTAGGATACATCTATTGCCCTTCTAAAGGTGAAGTTGGCTTACCAGGATAGACAGCTAGCAAAGTCTTAGGCACAGATTACGATCCTTAAAACTTAGGCTACAATAGCAGAGTCATATATCGGTGAGTTGACTAGCGCATGGGATGTAGCACTAGCACAACGGGGTGAGGCGATTGCAAAGAGAGATTCTCAGGGTACATATGGGGATCCTTCATCCTCCCACGCTATTATGGGACCCCCTATGGTACCATCAACTACACTTCCAGGATGTAGTGATCCCATAGCATAGGTTAGGTGGCCTACTTCCCTCATAGAGGAGGGAAATGACCTTTGCGATGTGAGGGTAGCTCGCATCTCCCAGTTGGAGGGATTCATCATATTACGGGGCTTGGAGGTACCCAAGGACAGACATGCTATTGGGTCTTAGAGGACCAGGTCTAGGACCTTAGGACAGTTTACGATGAGCTACAACCAATGGACATATAGGACAGAGAGGATGCATAGGTCCTCTAGCACTCATGGAGGCAGCTCGCATAGGAGTCACAAGGAGATGGGTGCAACCTCTAGACAGGTCTAGCTGCCTAGACATACCAATGTCCCGTGTGCTAGGCCTCTTTGGGTTAGGTGGCACACAGGGTCCTTAACAGGGCATACAACAGGTACTATATTCGACTGTAGAGCAGGATCCAAAGCACAGGGTTGAGGGAGGCGGTGAGAGCTCCAGTTCAGGGGGAGCAAGACAGAGCTAGGGCTCTATCTGATCTAGGCCACATTTTTGCATATGTACCATTTTTGGTGTAAGGTCTGGGACCTACAATATTGTAGCCTACAGGAATTTTTGTATACTTGATATACTTTGAGACACACATATATATATATATATATATATGATCATTTATGGCTCATTATGTGTACTTGCATATATATTTTTTATTTTTTGTTTATGTTATGCACATGGATGCAATGCTTATGTTAATTTGATGCTATATGATGTGATGTATGGATGACATGCACTAGATAGCTATTTAATTTATGATGATGATGATATGTAGTGATCTAGATGCTTAGATGTGTGATTTATGATGGATGCATATGGATGCAATGTTTTCTCTTAACACATATTTGATATTGCTTTATTGTATGCATTAATGTATGTAATTATTTATTTACACGATGGTGATCTAATGTAAATGAACTTGTATGCTTTAATAACTTAAAACATAAGGAATGAATGCAAATATGTTTATCAATCTAATAGATGACACCACATAATGTATAAAAATCATGAATGTAATTCAAAATCCTTACGATAATAATTTAATCAATTAATCACCCATATATGAAATGCAATGAATGCAATTGTATGATGCGAATGATATAATGTGTCATTCTATTTTCCTTTGCAAATTTAAAAAATATGCATGATATAGTTAGTGGTCGTCTAAATATTATTTCTAATATCCATCCGGTATCTATCCTATATCTTGATTGTGATCTATATGATGATGTATCATGGACTCAATACTTTGCAATTTGATGATTTTATATGGTTTACGATATTTGATATTTTGTTGCTATGAGAGAAATTTTTGAGATTTTCCATGAGACTCAAACACCCTAATAGACTTATCAAAAGTTACATACTAACCACACTAGACTTTTGAGATAAAAGGCTTTTGCTAGGATAGGCCCTAACTATTCATTATCCATGTGTGTGCACATGATTATTTTAAGATAAGACACAAGCATTCCACGATGTCAAGAGGAATTCTTTCAGCCCATTGCTAAGATAGGGGTACCACAAATGTCTTATCCAATCCCAAGTTTAGATTTTAGTTGGACTAAGCCACTAGGCAATGCAGGACACCTGAAGCTAGCTCTTCCACATTCAAACATTGGTCTGCCCACAAGTGAGATGCAAGTGTATTAGACATATCATCATGCATAAGGTATAGTAGTGTCGACAATTCTAAGGATTCAGGCTCATTCCTTTCTATCCTTCAATTTTTGGGATACTTGCTCATATGTAGTGAAGCAAGGGAGTCGATTCCATCTTCATTCTAAATTGTCTCTGGATCTTCATTTGATCTCTCTTTGAACTGGATTTTGGATCTTCATTTGATATCCACTCGAACTTTGATTTATGATATTCATTTGATCTTCATTTTGACCTTGATTTGAGCCTGTTTTCTGATCTTCATTCGATCTTCACTTTTTGGCATTTACATTTGATAATTTTCTTCAAAAACATTCCTTTGAGGGATTTACTTGGAAAAATTGTTTCTGGTATATCAATTGAGGATATCGATCTTATGATATCAGTATGGGATATCAATCTTGGGAAGTTGATCTATGATATCGATCTAGGGTATCAATCTTGAGGATTGATGTGGGATATCACTCTGGGATATTGCTAATTTTATCGTAAGCAAGGGATTCTAAATAGGGAACTAACCTATCTTTTTGCCAACTACCAAAATTTCCCATACCATCCGCACAGAGAGATAAGCAAGAATAACTCTTTTCGCTTTAGGATACCTTGTCCTGCTTTGCGGCTTTCATCTTCCCCTGGTCCTTGTTAGGATTGTTTAATTTGTTGATTAGTGATAGGCTTCTGATATGCTAGGGGCTTTACTAACCGAACCTTAGCTACAAAATAAAAGCAAGCTTTCTACCAACTCTTTATAAGACCACTAGGTATGGTTGAGTGATCGAAAAACCCTAGTATATCTCCATAGCAACATTATAGGTTATGTTGAAAAACACAATTACTCACATGAATTATGGATCATGATAAATGCAGAGATGCATGATTTAGATACAAACATGGTGTCTTTTGTAAAACTGACAAACATAATCCATTCTACTATGGAATGCAATGGATGACGTATGCCTATATGCAATGCAGTAATGCAGCGGATGCATGAGTAAATGCAAAAAGTGACAATGCAAAATTCAAATGCAAATGTCAATGTTTTTGGATTTTATGCTTTACCAATAATTTTTTTTGGATTTTATTGATTTTATAATTTTTATGAGTTTTGAGCCTCATATCTGACCAAACAGCGAGTACATGCCTCTGGAGCTTTTAGATTGACCAAGTGATTTTTCAACAAAATCCTTGGAGCTTTTTAGGATGACCGAGCGGTTTTAAACAAACCATCGAAGCCTTTGGGATTTGACCAAAGGGTTTAAGAACACCTTTGGGACTTTTGGGGATGACCAAGCGATCTTTTAAGAATCCTTGGAGCTTTTGGGTTGACCAAGCAATTTTTCATAAACTCTTGGTACCTTTTGATTGACCAAACTACTCATAGACGAGCTTGGAGCCTTTTAGGATGACCGAGTGATTATAAGCAAACCCTCGGGGCCTTTGAATAATAGGACCAAGTGGCTTCTAGAACCCTTGGAGCCTTTTGGGATGACCGAGCGATTTTCAAAAAAATCCTAGGAGCTTTTTGAGGTTTGACCAAAGGGCTTATAGATGCCTTTGGAACTTTTTGATTGACCAAACCACTGATGGGAGTGTTTGGATCCTTTTAGGATGACCAAGTAGTTACAAGCAACCCTCGAAGAATTTTACTATGCTCTTAAAGCCTAAAATGTTAGTCTTACAATGAAACTGAGAGGGGGGGGTCAATCAGTGTAGCTCTATAAACTTAAATTTACAGCTCTTAATATTGTAGCAATTAAAACTTATTACTAGATACAACAAGTATAACAAAAGAGCATCACACAACACAAGATTTAACGAGGTTCACCAATGTGGCTACTCCTCAAAAATTGATTGCTTGGACTACCATCCAAATCCAGCCTTTGCAAAGCAACAACTTTACAATCAATTTACCAATACCCACTAGAAGGAGCACCAACCCCTGATTTATCTGCACCAATAAAGGAGCACCAACCCCTGATTTACCAGCACCAACTGGAAGGAGCACCAACCCCTAATTTACTAGCACCAACTAGAAGGAGCACCAACCCCTTATTTACTAGCACCAACTAGAAGGAGCACCAACCCCTGATGCCAAGCACCAACTTGGACTTCAATTTTGAAACTAGAAGATTGACAGTAAGATACCTTTGCTTTTGTAAGACCATGATTGGTCTTCTTCACCTTGGCATCACCCCAACTTCACCTTTTCTTCTCTACGTGCACTCTTCTCTCTCTACGCAATCACTTCGCACACTCTGCTTCATTACAGTCAAACTTCACGATCGTCTTCTCCCTTTTGCGCACTCTGCTCTCTTTACAAATTTTGCACTTAGAATGATTCGACACGACTTGCTCTCTACGCACAATGACCGTATCTCACACACCTTCGACACTCATAAATTCTCCAAATAGCCCTCCTTTTATAACAATAATTTTATGATGAAAACCCTAATCTTAGTCGGCTGTAAATCCTAATCTTAGTCGGCTTTCATAACAACTGTAAACCCTAATTTTAGTCAGCTATCATCGGTCTTTGTCGGCTTCAACTCAACCACGAAAATATAACATGTCGTGGTATCGTGACACTTTCACCTCCGTACGCTTTCTCTATTCTTTTGTCGTGATATCGCGACATTTCTGCCTCCGTAGACTTCGTCTTTTCTTTTGTCACGATATCGCGACATTTTTGCCTCCATATACTTCATCTTTGCTTTTGTCGCAATATCACGACACTTCTGCTTCCATAGACTTTGACTTTGCTTTTGTCATGATATCGCGACACTTCTGCCTCTCCATAGTCTTCAAATTAGCTTTTGTCATGAAATCGTGACACTTTTGCTTCCGTACTTAGCTTCTTTGCTTTTGTCACGAAATCGCGAGACTTCTGCCTTCGAAGTCTTCTTCTCTGCTTTTGTCACAAAATCGTGAGACTTCTGTTTCTGTAATTTACTTCTTTCCTTTTATCGTGAAATCGTGACACTTCTGCTTTCGAAGTCTTGCTTTTTGCTTTTGTCGCAAAATCGCGACAGTTATGCTTCCGTACGCTTCCTCTCTTTCTTTTTTTGCGAAAATGCGACATGTCGTGAAATCGTGACACTTTTCCAACTTAATTTCTCTCTCCTATTTTAGTCGTGAAAATGCGACATGTCACAAAATTGTGACACTTTTCCAACTTACTTTCTCTCTCCTATTTTAGTCGCGAAAATGCGACGTCATGAAATCGTGACACTTTTCTTACTTGTTCTCTTTCTTCGAACTTGTTGTGAAATCGTGACACTTTTTCTTGCTTTCTCTTTCTCTTCCAACATGTCATGAAATCACGACAGTTTTTCCACTTGCCTTTTTCTCTTCCAACATGTCACGAAATCGCGACAGTTTTTCCTACTTTTTCTCTCTCTTCCAACATGTCGCGAAATCGTGACAGTTTTTCCACTTGCCTTTTTCTCTTCCAACATGTCACGAAATCACAATAGTTTTTCCTCTTTTCTCTCTCTTCCAACATGTCACGAAATCGTGAGCAGTTTTTCTGCGCGTTTTTCTCTCTCTTCCAACCATGTTGCGGAAGTCGTGAAGCTGTTTTCACTGTTTTTCTCTCTTCCAACATGTCACGAAATCATGAAGCGGTTTTTCCTACTTTTTCTCTCTTCCAACATGTCGCGAAATCGTGACAGTTTTTCCTGCTTTTTCTCTCTCTTCCAACATGTCGTGAAATTGTGACAGTTTTTCTTGCCTGCTGTATATGTCGTGATATAGCGACAATTTTCGTACTTGTCTTTTTCTTTGATCTTTTGCATATGGGCCACTTCGGTCTTCTTGGAAAATCACTATACATACTCTGAATAACCTTTGAACTCCTGTCTTCTACATCTAAATAGCTTTTGAACTTCCTATCCACTGCATCAACAGATCTATCTGACTATGTTGACAACAATGACAATACTGTTGTTAAACCTTGCTCAACAATCTCCCCCTTGGGAATTGTTGGCAACACATGTGCAATTTCCTGTAACTCTTCTCCCCCTTTGACAATAATACCAAAGGGTTACTACACACTCCCCCTGAGTCCATGCACAACATTCTCAGACAAAAATTATTACACTTAGCAAAAATCACAAACATGAGCAAAAAAATAAACAAATACACAAATGCTCCCCCTGAGAATGTGATCCCGATAGCTAGTCAATTCTTGGGAAGCGTGACCACTCTCAATTGTGAAGGTACTCAAAGACTTCCTTGGGCAACGATTTTGTGAAGATATCTACTAATTGCTTTGTTGTTGGAACAAAATCCAAATTAACCTCACCTTCTGCAACTTTCTCCTACGTACAACATGTTGTCACTACAATATATTCTGCCTCTGCTGTGGATAAGAAAACTGACTCTTGTTTCTTACTGTTCCATGCAACCAACTTGTCTCCAAGATAGAATGCACCTCCACTGGTACTCTTTCTGTCATAAAGTCTTCTTGGATAAGAACTCTAATCTTTGCTCATCATATTAGAATTCTTGTTATACCTTGCTTTTACTTATTTAGTATAGTATGATCAACACTCAACTTTCAGCTACACAAAAGTTACTCCCAAAAAAAATGATTGACTCTCTAGGCAGCTTGCACGTAATTTCTTCAGTCTTTTGACTGCCATCTTCTCCGTTACTGATGACTTTGCCTCACATCAGTTGTGCAGCTCAATGTCTCTGGTTTCTAAGACTACTCATGAATGTTTTCATTCCCTGCAGTATTGACAATGGACCGTTACATCTAGCATTGGAACCTCAATCCACGTGCAGTCATCAACACTTGGTATTCTGCTTCTTGCTAGGGCATATGTCAGGGCTACTCAAAGTCTTAGGCAAACATTCTTCACGTGATTCCAGGGAGCATTTCTCCTCGCTGTGATCAAGGGAATCCTTAGGCAATATCTCGCATTTCTCAAATAATGCAAGACTTTCTTAGGTGCATAGGCATATTTTCCTCCTTGGTGCTTCACCACCTGGGCGCTATTCTCTCAACGTCTTTGCCTTGCATGTGCCAATTGGCACTCTTGACCAATTGGGTGCTAGTGCCACTATTTGCTTTGACTCTGGCATCTCTTTGATAATGGCTACTTCTTTAGAGAAAAGTAATGCTCTCTTATTACCTCCACAAACAACTACATGAACTGAAACACACTTTGACAACTTATACGACAACTCCCCCTAACTACTTGCCTTTCATCCTCAGCTAACCAAACAACATAGGAGCATTAAAATAAAACTTTAAGATTGCTCCCCCTGAGGATGTGCTACCTGGAGTTGCTTAGTGCAATAGAGGAGTAGTCTCCTTCAGTCCAAGGAGACACAATTTCCTTTCTTCTTTCTTTCTCCACTCTGGTTTGATTACAGTTTTGGGCTTTTGTTTTGACTTTTCTTTTTTAGTAGCTTGTGCATGTTTTCTGGGAAATCTTCTATTTTGTGTCATCCTATTTGGTTAAAATTTTCTTCCCTAAAACTGATTTGATGCAAATGTACTTCTATAGTTTCTTACAATGTGCCAAAAATTATGACAGTTATAACATTCTACTGTATAATTCATCAAAGGAGAAAAAGCATTTCTATTGGTTAAATTCCTTGGTCTTACATTATATCTGCAGTCTGATATTTTATGTCCATAGCCATTGCATTTAAAACAGAAACTAGAAAATGGATAATTGAACCTAGGTGATGGTCTTTGCCATGTTGCCATAGGAGCCATAGGTCTTCTTCTTCTTTGATGTGTGACATTGGTGAATCCATCATTGTCAATTCTCCTTTCGTGCTTGGCATTATTGCTTTCTTTTGCATGAGACGTTTTTCCTTGATCAACCTGTTTCTTATCTTCATTCTTTATGGATTCTACATTTATGGCCTTTGATCCATTTGATGATTCTCCTTCGACGAAACCCAGACCAAATTTGATGCCTGCAGGACTTTGGTCATTTATAATCTTATCCAGATTCATAGAACTTTCTTCGCATTTGTGATAGCAACTAATTTTGTGATTCATATCTTCCATCTGTGTCTGTAAACCAACATTCTCTTCTTCTAGTTTGCAGCAATAATCTATTTTCATGGTAATTTGTACTTCGAGATCTTCAGATATTTTCTTGTATTCTTCTCGTACTTTTAAACCGATTATGATTTCGTTTGCATGCTCAAACTTTCTTGAAATTTTCTTATTTCTTTTTCTTTCTATCTTCAATTCATCGTAGTTTCAATTAGTTCCTCTTCCAAATTTACTCTCGCTCATATTATTCTTCATCACATTCTTGTTCTTTTTCTATTTTTCTTCTTTGAGTGCCATGAAAAGAGCTTCACTTGTTTCCTTTTCAGAATCCTCACCGGCGCTGTCTTCTGATGAACTAACATTCTTGGAGATGAAAATTTTCTTCTTGAAGTTGCCTTTTCTAAATTTGTTTTTTTCTTCCCATCACTTCTTTCTTGGTGCGATCCTTCATCACTTTTGTTCTTCTCATTAAGTGGACATTTATCTGCAAAATGCCCAACGCCTCCATAATTGAAACATTTAAACGGTAACTTTCCTCTGTATTTTCCTTTTCCCCTTTTTAGTTTTCGAACAAAGTTTACTTCCATTTCATCTGATGTCTCTTCTTCCTCGGATTCTTGTTTTACTTTCATATTTTTATGGGCTTTAAAAGCAGCTTCTCTATATATGGGTTTAGATCTTCATATCCTCATATCATATGCAGTCAAAGAACCATACATCTCATCTATACTAAAATAATTTAGATTTTTAGCTTCTTCTATCGCTGAGACTTTAGAATTAAACCTTTGAGGAAGAGATCTTAATACCTTTTTCACGATGGCAGAGTCTTCAATATTCTCGCCGAGTCCTCTGATCGCATTAATGATTCCATTAAATCTTAGCATATATGCCTCAATGTTTTCATTGTCATTCATATTTAATGCTTTGAACTGAGCTCGATGTGTCTATAACTTGGCCTCCTTGATCTTATCGTCTCCTTCATGAATACTCCTTAGTTTGTCCCATATTTCTTTTATCGTTTTACAACTCATGATCTTTCCTAGTTCACTGTCTGCTAATCCGCACATGATAGCATTCTTTGCTTTTGAGTTATTTTCAAACAGTTTCTTTTCGTCAACCTCTTTTGAAGGAGTGATGGGTATTGTGTATCCACTAACTACTGAATCCCAGATGCCATATCCCAAAGCACAGAGATATGTCTGCATCCTGATTCTCCAAAATGTGTAATTAGATCCATCAAACAATAGTGCTTTTTTTGATGAGGAGCCTTCACCACCTGCCATTGTGTTACTTCCAAGATCACCCTAGCCAGTTAAGCTTGTACAAGAACTTGGCTCTGATAACAATTGTTAGTCTTACAATGACACTGAGAGGAGGGGTCAATCAGTGTAGCTCTATAAACTTAAATTTATAGCTCTTAATATCGCAACAATTAAAACTTATTACTAGATACAACAAGTATAACAAAATAGTATCACACAACACAAGATTTAACAAGGTTCACCAATGTGGCTACTCCTCAAAAATTGACTGTTTGGACTACCATCCAAATCTAGCCTTTGCAAAGCAAAAACTTTACAATCAATTTACAAGCACCCACTGGAAGGAGCACCAACCCCCGATTTATCTGCACTAACAAAAAGGAGCACCAACCCCCGATTTACTAGCACCAACGGAAGGAGCACCAAACCCCCGATTTACAACACAACACACAAGCGGGAAGGAGCACCAACAACCTGATACCAAACACCAACCCCTGATGCCAAGCACCAACTTGGACTTTAATTCTGAAACTAGAATATTGTCAGTAAGATACCTTTGCTTTTGCAAGACCCTGATTGGTCTTCTTTACCTTTGCGTTCTCTGCGCACTCTACTTTCTCTCTCTCTGACAATCACTTCACATACTTTGCTTTGATACAGTTGAACTTCATGATCGTCTTCTCCCTTTTGTGCACTCTGCTCTCTTTGCAAATTTTGCACTTAGCATGATTCGACACGACTTGCTCTCTGTGCACAACGACCGTATCTCACACACCTTCGACACTCTCATCAATTCTCCAAACAGCCCTCCTTTTATAACAATAATTTTTATGATGAAAACCCTAATCTTAGTCGGTTGTAAATCCTAATCTTAGTCGACTTTCATAACAACTATAAACCCTAATTTTAGTCGACTGTCATCGGTCTTCATCGGCTTCAACTCAACCGAGAAAATACAACATGTCGCGATATCGTGACACTTTCACCTTTGTACGCTTTCTCTATTCTTGTACACTTTCTCTATTCTTTTGTCGTGATATCATGACATTTCTGCCTCTATAGACTTTGTCTTTTCTTTTGTCACGATATCGCGACATTTCTGCCTCCGTATACTTCGTCTTTGCTTTTGTCGCGATATCACGACACTTCTGCTTCCATAGACTTTGACTTTGCTTTTGTCGCGATATCGTGATACTTCTGCCTCTGTAGTCTTCAACTTAGATTTTATCATGAAATCACGACACTTCTGCTTTCATACTTAGCTTCTTTTCTTTTGTCGCGAAATCATGACACTTCTGCCTTCGAAGTCTTCTTCTCTGCTTTTGTCGTGAAATCATGACACTTCTACTTCCGTACTTTACTTCTTTGCTTTTATCACAAAATCATGACACTTCTGCTTCTAAAGTCTTGCTTTCTGCTTTTGTCGCAAAATCATGACAGTTTTGCTTCTGTATGCTTCCTCTCTTTCTTTTGTCATGAAAATGCGACATGTTGCAAAATCGTGACACTTTTCCAACTTACTTTCTCTCTCCTATTTTAGTCACAAAAATGCGACATGTCGTGAAATCACGACACTTTTCCAACTTACTTTCTCTCTCCTATTTTAGTCATGAAAATGCAACATGTCGCGAAATCGTGACACCTTTCTTGTTCTCTTTCTTCAAACTTGTCACGAAATCGTGACACGTTTTCCTGCTTTCTCTTTCTCTTCCAACATGTCGCGAAATCGTGACAGTTTTTCCACTTGCCCTTTTCTCTTCCAACATGTCGCGAAATCATGACCGTTTTTCCTACTTTTTTCTCTCTTCCAACATGTCACGAAATCGCGACAGTTTTTCCACTTGCCTTTTTCTCTTCCAACATGTCATGAAATCGCGACAGTTTTTCCTACTTTTTCTCTCTCTTCCATCATTTCGTGAAATCACGATAGTTTTTCCTACTTTTTCTCTCTCTTCCAACATGTCACGAAATCGCGACAGTTTTTCCTGCTTTTTCTCTCTCTTCCAATATGTCACAAAATCGCGATAGTTTTTCCTACTTTTTCTCTCTTCCAACATGTCGCGAAATCGTGACAATTTTTCTTGCCTGCTGTATATGTTGCGATATCACGACACTTTTCTTACTTGTCTTTTTCTTTGATCTTTTGCATATGGGCCACTTCGGTCTTCTTGAAAAATCACTATACATACTCTGAATAACCTTTGAACTCCTATCTTCTGCATCTGAATAGCTTTTGAACTTCCTGTCCACTGCATCAACAGATCTATCTGACTGTGTTGACAACAATGACAATATTGTTGCTGCACCTTTCTCAACATAAAACGCCTTAATATGGATGATGTTGAGAGGTTTAGGCTCTTCAACACCCCCTAGCGACGTTAGGCGCTAGGTACCTGGACCAATCTTTTCAGATATGATGTAGGGTCCTAGCCAATTAGCTGTGAATTTGTCTCGCATATTTGGCAGTAAATTAGAGTTCTGTTGGTTCTCTTTCAAGACAAGATCCCCAAATTCAAAGTATTTTTGATGTACTTTGATATTGTAAGATTTTTTTAGTTGCTTTTGATAAATGTGGAGATGCTCCAGGGCATTCACACGATGTTCATCAAGTAGTGTTAGTTGATCCAGTCAAGCTTGTCATGCGATGTCGTCATTGATGAACTCTTTCAATGCAACGCACAACATTGGAATTTCTAATTCTAAGGGCATAATGGCCTCAATGCCATATACTAGTGAGAATGGCGTTGCCCCAGTGGGTGTCCGAATACTAGTCCTATAAGCCCATAATGCAAGGGGCAATTGGATATGCCAGTCTTTGTGGTTTTCTTGTACCGTATTTTTCAAGATGGTCACCACTATCTTATTTGAAGCTTCAGCCTACCCATTTGCTTGCATATAGTATGGAGTTGTAAAACTATGTTTGATTCTATATTTATATGTCAAAGCTCTCACAATTTTGTTCTTGAAAGACATTCCATTATTCGATATTATTTTGGATGGAATCCCAAAATGACTTATGATATGCTCTAGTATAAACTTTGCTATACGAGCTCTAGTTGTCATTGTTAAGGATATTGCTTCCACCCACTTTGTAAAATACTCAGTAGCCATGATTATAAATGTATGCCAACCCGATGATGGAGGATATATCTTGCATATAAGATCTAATCCCCACTGAGCAAATGGCCAAGCCGCTTGGATGGGATGTAAGGCCTATGATGGCAAGTGCGTAAGATTAGCATGATGCTGATATTTAATGCATTTCTTGATATACACATTACACTTCTTCTCCATAGTGGTCCAATAGTAGCCCATTCGAAGGATGCGCTTGATGATGGCCATGTCGCTAAAATGGCCATCACACGTACCATCATGAGCTTGTGAAATCGCCCATGATGCCTCTTGGGGCTCTAAGCAACGAATGAGGACTCCATCATAGCCTCATCGGTACAAGATGTCTCCTATTAAAACATATTTAGCCACTTTCTATTTAAATGTGCGCTTTGCGGCATGCGACAATCCCTCTAGAATTATACTAAGCTTAAGGAAGTCTTTAATTTGTGACATCCAATTTTGATAAGCCTCAGCTTCAACTGCTAAGATGACTTGCTCCCCCTACGTATCTACTTTTACAAATGTAGACTCAAAAATAACCTTGTGGTGAATGGTAGTACCACTCCCCATAGGACTTTGAGAGGTTAATGACCCCTAAGGTGCCTTCTTAAGAAAGTCTTTAGCTTTGCAGAACCATTCAGCTTTTGGTTCTACACTGATCATGTTGATCGATTCTCTATTATCATAGGCTGCACACTCTACTGCTGGATGCGAGAGCATCTTAACATGAATGGTAGTGAAATTAGCAGACAGATTTTGAGGGATTAAAGATCCCAAAGAAGCCATGGTGTCTACAAACCTATTTGATGACCGAGGGATTGCCTTGATGTCATACCATTCAAATTTAGCTAGATATGTAGCAACTAGATATTTATAGGCTTTCTGTATGGGACATGGCGATGGTTGTGTGGAGGCCTAGCAGTAGGGCTTCGTACTCAACATTGTTGTTGGTGCACAAAAAATCCAACTTAAACAACAAGGGCATTGGAGCTCCTTGCGGCATAAAGAACACTACTAGGGCACCATATCCTTGTTCGTACTTCGAACCGTTGAAGAACAGAGTCATATCAGCATTGTTCTCTGGTTCTTCGGGTTTGGGAGCTTAAGATATAACGAAGACTGCATCATCCAGAAGCTCAATTGTTAGAGGTCTACTATTTGATAGTGGTGCCTCCGCTAATTGATCCACTATGACCTGTCCCTTAATGGACTTTTGGCTTATGAATTCCAGATTGAATTTTTTCAATAGCATGATCCACTTCACAGTACACGTGTTGTGATAAGTCTTACTCATCATGTACTACAAAGGATTTTGTTTGGATATAACATATGTCGTATGACTTAACATATAGTGTCGTAATTTCTTTGTAGCGAACACTACTGCTAAACACAATTTTTCCACATATGCATACCCGAGCTCATAGCTCACCAAGGTTCGACTAATATAATATATGGTCTATTCTTTGCCTTGCACGTTCTTTTGGGCTAACATGGTTTCCAGTGCAAATTCAATTGCCGATATATATAGTAGAAAAGGCACCTCTAACCTTGGTGGAGCTAGCACTGGCAGCGTTTCCAGGTATTTTTTTATTTCAATGAAGGTTACCTTGTAGTCCTCGTCCCAGTTGAATGGGACTCCCTTATGTAGCAGTCGATTCATGGGTCTACATTTATCCGATAGTTGAGCGATAAATTGCTTTATCAATGCTACCTTGCCCTGAAGGCTCCTTAATTACTTAATATTGGTGGGAGGACAGATTTTCAAGATGGCCTTGAACTTCGCTAGGTCAAAATCAATGCCTCTCTTAGAGACGATGAATCTTAGTAGTTTTTGAGAAGTTACGCCAAATACGCACTTCTTAGTATTCAGCTTGATATTGTGCTCTATCAGGTGATCGAAGACCTTCCTTAAGACCTCTACATGCTCTTCTCGTAGCAATGACTTGGTCAGCAATTCATCGATATAATATTCTAGAATTTTACGCATATAGTCATGAAAAATGTATGTCATGGCTCGTTGATATGTGGCACCAACATTTTTGAGGCCAAATGGCATAAATTTGTAGAAAAACATTCCCCATGGCATTATAAACATGGTTTTATGCTGGTATTTGGGTTTAATCCAAATTTTATTGTAACCATAAAAACCGTCCATTAAGGAGAGCATTTTGTGATCTATAGTCGCATCTATGAGAGCATCAATATTGGGCAATGAAAATGAATCTTTGGGTGTTGCCTTATTTAGGTCTCTAAAATCCATGCAAATACATATTCTTCCATTGGGTTTTCCCATGAGTACCATATTGGACACCCATTATGGATAATCGATGGAAATCACAAATTCCACATCCAACAGCTTTTGTAGCTCATCTTTTACCATTAAGGCTACTGTTGGATGCATTTTTCTAAGATTTTATTTGACCAAATTCTTCGTCAGATATAGTGAAAGGTTATGCATTACCAATTTCGAGTCTAGACCTAGCATATCCTTGTACGTCCAAGCAAACAAATTTGGTCTCTCTTTCAGTAGAGGGATGAGGGTGGCCCGCTCATATGGAGTGAGAATCTCTCCAGATTTAACATTCTTTGCACTAGTGGGATCATTAATGATATTCACCTCAAAGGTTTCCTCTACTGAAATATGTGATCCCTCCTCAAGCTGGTGATGCGTAGGAATCATATGGATGTCATCAGTTGGGTTGATCGATTTCGTGTTGGAAGCATTTTTGGCATGATAAACATCATATGCACAGCCTGGCACAAAATGGAAAGGTTGCAACATTTCTTCATTAGGGAAGAAATCTTCAGGCTCCACGGGTGAATCAGCATGATCCCAGTCAATAGCATCTTTGTTAAGATACAACGGTTTAGACAGATCTACTGGATTACGGAGTGGAGTGGTCAAATCAATGGAGACCATGTTTATGGAATGGAATTGATCCCTAGGACCACATGGACCAACTTCTATAATATCTACGTAGTCCTCATACCCACGATCTGGCTCTAATGGCACAGGCACAAAGGGGTCTTCTCTGTGAGAACTATAAACAAATGGATCATCCCTATGCACTGACTGTAAAATATGATCCTTTGGTTCTTAGATCTCCATGTAGGTCAGCGGAAGGGGATTAGCCAACCAATAAATTTGATCCAGGTTTAACCTTCTTGCTCTCAGATGAGGACCAACATGTTGTAGCTAAATGAAACGTAAGAGAAATGGTTTGATAAATAAATTATGCATTGAACATTAGCTTAGAAAGGTCTAAGCACTATATAGTTTACAAATAAACTATATTAGCACAAATAACGCTAACATAACATGTTAGGAGAGTAGTGTGCTAACAGCTAACCTAGGTAGAGAAGTATGAACTAACTACTAATCTAAAATATCTAACCTAGGATATTTTAGATACTAACCTAGGTTTACTAGTAGATATTTAGCATAGTAAATATCTCTATGGTAAGTAGTAAAAAGTAAATGTAATAATCTACCTATGTAGTATAATGCAATATACTACCTATTTTACCTAGTGGAGTAAAAGGGTAAATATCCCAAAGAATGGAATATTACTCTAACATCCTCCCTTATTACATTATTTGGGTAATGTATATAATTGTCCCAATACAGTGAAAAAAGGTCTTGATCTACTGGTTCTTGCTCTATCACAGTGCTCTGGCTGCTTCTAAGCAAAATGTGGGTCATTCCTCACTTTGTCTTCACATCAACAAATGTCCTTATAGTAATCTCATCATCCAACCGAATTGCATGGGTAACCAGCCGCTACAATCGCTAGGTGTAGTAGAATAGATCACTTCATACGAGGTTCATTCAGTTTACAATATGAGTTTGCAAAATATAAGGTAGCTAAGGTGTCGGTCGCTACCAAAAATGCACCCTTATAAGTTCTCCCCTTCTTGTTGCAAAACATGTTGTAATTAATTTATGAAAGAAGTATGACTAAGGTGTCGGTCATTGCCAAAAATGCACCCTTATAAGTCTTCTTCCCTTTTTACAAAAAATTGTGAAGAAAAGAAAGTATATCCCCCTTAATTGCAAAAAGTGTGCAACTCAAGAGTGTTGTGAAGGATTTTACAAATATTGCCTCCTAGGTAATTTTACACCAGAAAAATTCCTCCTTTTGTTACAAGTACTTCAAACATTGAGAGTTTGATATTTATGAAGCCTAAAAGAGGTACAATCACCCCTTATTGCAAGTACTTCAAACAAAAACTTATGCTATTTATGAAGCCTAAAAAATAGAGAGAGGAAATGGTGTTTTGCTCAAGGTGACACATGTGTTTTCCCTCTACAATACTATTTTAGCCATGAGCACTCTTTGTGCTCTCTTTGAACCAAATTCAAAATCAGAATGAGACACTTCACTAGAAACATAGCTTCTATGGTGTGTCTTTGCCATTTTAGTTTTTCTTGTTTTGAAACCAACACTGAGTGGTGTCTTGGTTGTCATTTTTACAATTTTGTGCAAAACTATGCTTTCTAGGCAATTTTATCAAAAAGTTCACCAAATAATCCTTCCTTATTGCAAGTACTTCAAGCATGGTTTCTATTATGAAGCTTAAAAGAAAAGGTATAATTTTGATGACTTCTACTTTTATGATTGCCTTTACAAGTTTTATCTCCCTCTTGTCAAAATATGTGTTTGAAGGAAGAAAGGAATTATCCCCCTTAGTGCAAAATATTGCTACTTTCAAGGTTCCTTATTTTAAAAAACTTGTTCTTTATTTCACTCTCAAGAGGTATTTAATGGCACCTGCCTGAAAAATCTCTTGAAGAGAGATAATCAGTTGGAGGAAATTAAGCCAAACAAATAAGATATGAAATATAATTCACTCAAAAAGATATTTAATGTTACTTGCCTAAAAATCCTCTTGAAGAGGAATAATCAGTTTGAGGAAATTAAGCCAAACAAATAAGAGTGAATTAGGGGTTTTGTTGATTTAGGAGAGAATATCAAGTGAATATTGGCTTTAAATCTATGCAAGAATTTACACAAATTTGTGAAATTTTGGGGTTTAGTGTGTTCTTGATTCTATGATTTATAATTGCAAAAGAAATAATGCAATAATCAAACAAGAATACCCACAAAATTCTTATCACCTAGGTGTCGGATGCAACCGAAAATGCACCTAATTTGCCAATGAAGGTGTCGAGTAAAATCGAAAATGCACCTTTTAATTTTTGCAACAAAATATGAATGATTTTTGTGCAAAAAAATGATATTGTCTCCTCCTTGTCTTACAATTTTGCAAATAATATGACAATAAACAATTGCCTATCTTTTCTAATTTTGCAAAATAAACAAGTTTGATTTATTTCAAGTGCTCCTCACTTTTGTGTTACAAATTTGCAAAAGAAATACAATTTGTTGTCTTTCCCCCCTTTGTTTTGAAAATTTAACAAATAGCACTCCTTTCAAGACAAGTCGACACACAACCCGCATTTGAAAGGCTTCCAGAACTAGTCGACACATGACTTAGTTTTTGTGGACCCAAGGCTTCAAATGCTTCTCAATTTTGCAAAAATAATGTGCAATGTTATGTCTTATATCCCCTCTTGGAGAAAACAAATGCACACTTTGTCTTTGAATCTTACAAAAAATTTGAGTCTCCTTGTTTTCTAAATTTGCAATAAAGAATCAAATGTTTTTGATTTTGTCCTCTTTCAAGTTTGCAAATTTAACAAGTTTGAGAAGAAGTTTAGGTTTCCAAATTTGCAAAAAAAATGCAAAATTTTATGTCACCTTGTATTCCAACTTTGCATGAAAGAATCAAATTCCTTTGATTTTGTCCCCCTTTGAGTGTGCAAAATTAACAAAGTTTAAAAGGTCTTAGGTTCCCTAATTTTGCAAAAATGTGCATTGTTATGTCTTAGATCTCATTTTTGGTGAGAAAACAAAAGCACTCAGTTTGAATTGCAAAAAAAAAAGGACTCCTTCTTTAATTTCAATTTGCAAAATTAAAAAAAAATTAATCATATAGTTTAATTTTAATAATAAAAATAAAAAGATGTCTTAATAAATCAATTAAAAAAATATTTTATAAAACATAATTTATTTAAACTATTAAAATATAAATATATATAAAAAATTTAATTTAATTAAAAACAAATTAAAAAAAAAATACCTTTTAATTTTGCTTACTGCTGGCTTTTTGTGGCAAAAGGTTATGGTGGCGCCGACAAGAGTCGAACTCCCAACCTCCCATCGACAGCCTTAGTTCCAAGCCCTTTAACTGGTCGGGCTAGTCAGCCCGATGATTATAGAAGGGTAGCGCCTTGTTTTTGAAGGCGCATTTCTGCCAGAAAGTGAAAAATGCAAGTTTTTTTTTAAAAAGCTTGGGGACGAATTGTCCCACATGCGACAGGAAATCGCATTATTGGTGTTTAAAAATAGAAACCCGCCCTTAAAGGAGTGATTGCCTTCGAGCAATCACCGCCACCTTTTGCCGATGGAGGAAACCGCGTGGGCTCCACATGGCGGAGTTCACCGCTGTCACGTGTCCCAACCAAAATTGTGAAGTCAACCAATCAGTCAACCCTCCACGTGACACATGTCCCAACAAAAAACTACCACATCAACTAGTCAGTCAGCCCTCCTCGTGTTCTTCGATATTCATGCCTAGTCCAGGTGGAGAGGTTGGTTTTGCCACATGGTGCTTCGATCCACGTCGTCTAGGTTCTGAGTGGTCCACGTGTTCGGTTTAAGATTTCTTGCCTATATTAAGTCTAGGTTTTCGTGTATGGGTGGCATGCTTACCTATGGACATCGTTATCGATCATCAAGGAATTGGAGGTCCTCCAACCCTCTCGGATCCTAGTCGCCAATGGCCCTATTGCTGGTAGAGGATGCTCTTACCCTCTGTCGAGAAGTCACCTCAAAGTCGATCGAGGTAGGTGCTAGTCTCGCCCTCCAATCATAGTTGGGGTGGTCGTGCCTACACTTCGACTATCAGACATCACCTGGGAGGGCGCACCTGTCCTCCTTACGTGTGATGGTTGGCTACTAGAGCCTCGATCACTAGAGATAATACTCTGGTCATCGAACAGATGGCTATTCACCCTTGTGAAGTTGTCGGCTACCAGGGTCGATCGCTGGTCATAGTGTGTCGACCACCTCTAGTCTGGTGTAATAAAAAAATAATTAAATTACACAGTCCATATAATTTCAACTAATAATTAATATTGAAAAAAAATTCTAAACCATAATTAGAATTAAATAATTCTAAATGCGTGGAACGAGAAGTTGTCTTGCCCAGCCTGGAACGATATTGCCTCATCTTGCCCACCTTGGAACGAAATTGCCTCGCCTTGCCTAACGCATCTCTTCCTTCCCCGCAACTTTGATGCCAATGTAGCTAAATGAAACGTAAGAGAAATGGTTTGATAAATAAAATATGCATTAACATTAGCTTAGAAAGTTCTAAGCATTATATAGTTTACAAATAAACTATATTAGCATAAATAACGCTAACATAATGCGTTAGGAGAGTAGTGTGCTAACAACTAACCTAGGTAGAGAAGTATGAACTAACTACTAATCTAAAATATCTAACCTAGGATATTTTAGATACTAACCTAGGTTTACCAGTAGATATTTAGCACAGTAAATATCTCTATAATAAGTAGTAAAAAGTAAATGTAATAATCTACCTATGTAGTATAATGCAATATACTACCTATTTTACCTAGTGGAGTAAAAGGGTAAATATCCCAAAGAATGGAATATTACTCTAACACATGTAACTGCCGATAGACCTCATTTATGTTAATGGGTTGATGATGGTAATGCAAATAAGGAGGACCAAGGTAGGCCCTTTCTAACTCATCTTCTTTGTCACTGTCATAATAGAATCCTTCATTCGCCCCCACTCTTGGGGGGTGCTCTGGAAAGTGCAGCCCCATGAATCTGACTGCTTGCTTGTTGTCATAACTATCTGGATAAAGTGGATAATTATATCGTAAGTGTGACATTGCCAAGAAATCTAGCTCTACTTCTTCCTTTGAATGATCAATGTTGGGAAGGATCTCTTCAATAACCTGTATCGATTCAATAGGAAATAACTGACGTGCATGCCAGGGCCTCACATAGACACCTTCGACTTCATCCCAAGATTCATTGTTGTTTGAGGATTCTTTGTCTATGTCATAGCCTGGTCCACTCATATCAGAGGTGGACTCCACTCCGTATTCATTACAAAGATCTCATAGCTCAATATTACATGCAATAATGGGGTTACACCCTTGCATGTCTGTGTCATCGACTGCATCATGGGTTTGGTGTCCTAGGTTATCTTTGGGGTTCAGTTCTGTCTCAGTCTGCTCAAGGAGCCCTTCATGATGATCTTCAAGTGGCTCAACGGTGATGACAAATATCATTGGATGATTCCTCTAAAAACTGGAAGGATCCGGATGATATGGATTAAAATCTTCATCATCCGTCATACTAAGGTATAGACGATCTAGGGATGCTATGAGCAAATCATCTTGTCCCTATATCTATAACCCTAAACTGAACCTATCAGTGACTAACTAATAACGTGGTTCTAGTGGAGTCCTACTTCCTTGTTCAAAGAGACCAAGGTCGTATTCGTGCCAATGATATAACTCGAAGATATGCATGGCATACTCCGGGTTGGATAGATAACGAACATTTACTATGAAAGGTTTTTGTCATCATATTCATCCATGGGCTCTCGTGTTGGAAGCTAATCTAGCCCTACATAGATAAAGTTAGTCTGATTAGGTGGCTCTCCCAATGGAACCATTGATCCAACTAGGTAATGATGAGCGGATGGTCAGCCCATCTCTTGCGTAGTCTTTAGAATCGATCCGAAGGTTACATTCTACACAAGGTACTTGCCTAATCCGATGTTGGTGAGATGTATTATCACCCGTAATGTAGATGATCCTGCTAAATATGTAGGCAAGGTAGGCTGAGGTGCCTCCTCAACTTTGTCTTGGGGTTCCTCAACTTCCATAGGAGTGGGAACCTCCTCGGCTATTGGCTCGGGCTCACACTCCTCTTTCTCACCCATTTTTGCCTTCAAATTCCTTTCATCCTTACACATGACTGATATCGATGGTTTAAGGGAATTGGTAGTGGTGTGCTCCAACCTGTGTGACACAAATGACGTTGGTTGAGCATGCACTACTGGTTTACCTCCTGGCTTCTTTATCGATGACGACGGTCAAACATCCAAGTGTGTTGATGGGAGTATGAAACCCCCAGGAAAATCCACTAGGTTCACGAACTTAAATGGTTCTTCGTCCGATGACACTATGTGAACTCGTCCCTCGTGGATATACTTCACACACTGATGCAATATCAAGGGAACACAACGCATCTCATGAATCCAAAGCCTACCGAGTAATATGTTGTACTACATGGCCCCTTCTATCACATGACACATCATAGAGATGGTCTTTAAGCCTACTTGCATGGGTAGGATAATTGTGCCAATAGTCGAACATAGTGTATCGTTAAATGCTCTCAATGTAAATGTAGTGGACACAATATGTGATTTAGGCATCTTCAAATAACTCAGCATCTTGGTCATTATTATGTTGATTGATGAGTCAATATCGATCAAGACCATTTTAAATGGCATGTGATTAACACATGTGATTATATGCAATGGCGAGTCAGTCATGGTTGTAGAAATTGTCCTTATCTCATGATCATAAAATTGGATCATCGGTTCCTAACACTGCTGCACATGTCCCACAAAATTAGTAAATGCATGCGCATCCTAGGACTATACTTCAATGGACCTCAAAATATCCATAAGAGTCTCCTTATGCCTAGGGGACTATTGTATTAGCTCATATATCGAAAACTTTGTAGGAGTTATCTTTAGGTTTTGGACCAACCTGCTCCTTATGGTCACCATCGGTCTTGTTGGTGGGCTTGGAATATTTTGCATCGACCATTGATTCGATGTGGCTTGTATTTGAATGGGAGCATGAGGTTGATTCGGTTGTTCGTATCTTCCATATCTAGTGATAATGTTCACCATACCTACAAACCCTTGGGTAGGTGGTTTGACTTGCACTTGGTTGACCTGGCCAATGTTGTTGCGAGGCGCCTCATGATTTGGCAAGGGGTTTTTGTAAATCCCCATATTCTAATTATCGGGCACCTACGGGTTGTGCAACACTACAAGCTCACCTTTTTCAATCATATTTTGCACCATGTGTTTGAAAGTCCAGCACACCTCAATGTCATGACCTTTTGTTTGATGAAAAATGCAAAATAGATCTTCTTGGTACCCCTTTGATTTGGGTTGATTGGGATCTACCATCTTAATTTTGGATAATCTAATTGCTTTGGCCTCACACATTTGATGGAAAATCGACGTTAGAAATTTTTTCAATGGTGTGAACTGATGAGGGGGGCGTTGATATTTGTTCTTACCCTTGTAATTGTTGTTGCGCTTGTCATATTGCGCAGGAGGAGGTTGGGCCTGATAATTCTATTTTTGTTGCCCCTTGTTCTCCCTCTAGAGATTCAACACCACTTGATTCACATGGTCTTGCTTGCCCTGTTGTTTTGTGACACTCTTATTTTGTTCCTCTCTCCTATTCTTGAGCTTCAAGTTGCCTTCCTACAACTTGATGTCCTCGATCACTTTGGCTTGCGCCAAAGCCTCTTCGAATGTAGGATACTACTGCAGCTACAACAATAACAAGATGTGCTTGGCACAACTCTTTGTAAACATTCGAGTTAACTCTATGGTAGGAATAGGGAATGACAACTTCACCATTAGTCTCCTCCATCTCTTTATGTATTGCTCTATTGGCTCGTCATAATTTTGAGCTAGCACAGCCAGATAGAAAATATTGGCTTGTTTATTGATGCCAAAGTAATAGTGTTCAAGAAAGGCATCAGCTAATTACTCGAAGCCAATTATACTATGTTTCTTTAGCTGATTGAACCACTATCAGGTTAGACCAAAAAGTGTTGTGATTAACATACGCAACAACAATGCATCGTTGCTTTCTATCTAAAAATAAGCATCCAAAAAGCTCGTGATATGTTCATGTGCATCTTCATCACCCTTAAACTTATCTAACCTAGGCATATCAAAATGCTCAGGGTAAGTCGGAGTAGGCACTAAAGGATCCAAAGGCTCATTATGAATTTTTCTTAATGTTAGCTTTTGAATAGCCATGCCTTGTCTCTCGATGGCTTTTATCTTCTCGTCTAATGCCTTATAGGCATTCGAAGATAGAAAGTCCTCCTCCTTAAGTTGACGTGGAGGTGGCTTAGGAGGTATTGTCTTCCTCGTACGAGGTGGAGGGTGTTTCTCTTCTTCCTCCTTAGCTTAGGAGCTCTTAGGATATTCTTGATCGTATCCATATCCCTCTGCTTCTTCATGATGCCTCTGCCTCTGATCATCGAGTGGTGGTGGCCGCTCCCTTCATTCAGCACTAGCATGAGTACAAGCATCTCTTTGCTCTTGATACATATCGACTTGCGATAAATCCTTCCTATATACATGCTATTTATGATCATCATGAGGATATAGGCCAGCCCTCGTTAGCCTATCCTATTGCTCCACACGCACCTTCTAGGCAAGGATACATTCTTCGTACATGTACTTCTCATATAACCTCTATCTAATGAGCCTCTGCACTTGAAGATTCTCATCTTCAATGCACTGCCTCTTTAGGTGAGCATCCTCCAATTGATCTTAGAGGAGTTGGCATTTCTGCTCTAAGACCCGTCGATGTGATCTATCGATCTGATCGATCGTGGGAGGCCTTTGGTATCCTTGCTCTGTACGAGCGACCTTGTGGGTTCTGTACCCATTGGACTGATGTGCTACACCTTTGCCTCTATCTGTGAAGATGGCATTGGCATCCTATTGTATCCTATACTATGAACCACCATGCACAGATAGTGGGTGTGTGATATGAGGGCGCTTATAAGCCTCTCCATGCTCTCTAGTAGTCCTGATGACACTCACACTATGCTCACTCGAGGCATGAGTGGGTGGAGCGAAAGGCTTGCAACCTAACTGCTCTAAGATACTACCTAGACCCTCTAGCTATCTAGACCTCCACTACTCATGCAACGATGTGCTATTAGCTCCCACATTTGATATATCAATGGTGATCTTACATGGTGGACCACGTATGGGAGTATGGGAAGACTTATGCTCGGTAGCGAGCCTGTTTGCCTGCCCCTGAATGGGCGGATATCTAGTCTTTCTATACTCAGAAGGTGGAAGTATGGATCCTCCTGTGGACTTAGTATGTAAGGGCACCAACCTAGTCCCCTGCATAACAAACTCTTTGATCGATCATGTGGATGTGCGTGCAATGTGGTATCGATAATGGCTTTTGAGTGGAGCACCCTCATGTTGAGAGGCTCCCTATTCTATCCTATGCCTAGAGGAGTGTACTGAAGCTCCTTTATTCGGGGTATGCTCTATGGGCTCCCCTCATGTCAATTTATCTCCTCTAATGCTTGTCGAACGATGTTCGGTTCGCTCATGTGGGTGAGGAATTGACATGTGCTGTTGTGAATTGGTTAGGGGTTGGTCATCGATGTTAGGTTTAGACCTTTTTTGACCACCTCGTGTATCCACCATTGTGTACCTAGCATCTAGATGTATCTTTTATTATTAAGCAAACAAGGTATACAATGATGATTATCTCGTATTAAATTTTGAAAGTGAGCCCTAAACTATTTGATGTGTTTTCAACATTTGTTGTATCAGTGTAGAAACTCTTATCATGTTTTGCAAAACTTGTTGGATTTTATTCTCATTTTAATGGCTTTCACTTGTACGCTTGCAGCTTGACAACTTGGCTATGAACTCCAAGTCGCATAATCCAACCTATAATGTGTGGTAATGAAGCCCACACATGGTTAGGGAGCACAGGTCCTCCCATATCCTCACCTGTTTTCCCCCAGTCAGTGTTATACCCTTCGAAGAGAATACATGCAAAATTTTTAGGGTACGAAAGGTTCTCGAATCCGGTATTGGTCTAGTATCCAAAAGGTTTGTAGGATTTGGACCAACGGATGGAAGTTATGCCCACTATCATTCAACCCTACTAGTGTTTGGATGTCAAGCCTAACTCACTAGCGTTTAAGTGCCAAGTGGTGTGTGTGGTTCATTTTAATGTACATAAAAGAAATGCATCATATAACATTCATGCTTATTTTCTATATGCTATGCAAATGAAAGAACATTTCAAATTCATAAAATGCAAGCTATTCTAGATGCTCTTTGAGACAATGCACATTATGATGATAATTGGCCACTAATTGGGCCTCACACATGCAAACCAAACAAGACACTCTATCAAGCACGTTGTAGCCTATAGCATACTACAATCATAGGTCCGATGTTCCCAGCAGCACCTTTCTATAAATGCAAATTGAAATGAACTAGGACATGATTGATTTCCTTTTTCTTAGTTTTCTTTTCCTAATTGCATTTCAAAATAAGCATTTTGTAAAAACACAAAGAGTAAAAACAAAATAGAGAGTGGAAAATAGGGCCTATCTCAGGTCTTGAGTTGATATGCACTCTAATGTATGTTGTCTATGTAGTCAAGTGTAAACCGCAGTTCTGGTCTATGGTTCAGATTGTAAATCGCATGTTGAACTTGTAGTTAAATTGTTGGCATGCAGCTAATAGCTGTGATCTGTACCTACAATTACCAAAACCAAGAAACAATAGTTAGATCGCATGAATTGTGGAGTTCCATCGTGATCGCCTTCTATACGACCAAAAAGGCATGCACCCAAAATGTTGTAATTGCATAAACAAAGTAAAATTGATATTCAAACACATAAATGGACAAAACACATAGAAATTACAAGAAATGCCTTTATTATTCCATTAAAATCAATGAGTGTTTGATTACAAGTAAGTCCCTCTTAGGGATACTCTATTTTGATACGCAATTACAATTATTTCAATCCCCCTCGGGGATGAAATGCACTATCAAGCCCTTAAGGTGACACAAACTGCTCTAGGGTGGAGTAAACCCTCTTCTTCGCATTGAGGAAGGAAATGAATGGTTGTAGCTCCTTAGAAACCTGTTTCCTATGATCAAGAAACAACACAAGAATGTCAAAAGCATAGGTAGCCTCTCATGATGAGGCCCTTTAAAGAAAAATAGCATGAAAATAGCATAATGACATCAAATCAAGAAAATACGTAAACTATGCTAAAAATATGCAAATAATATCAAGATTGATGGAAATATGTAAATGAAGAGCACAACTATCAATCTATGGAATCAATTGCTCGAAATGAAGCATTATAACATAAAAAGAAACCATTAACATCTAAACTACTATGATGAAAAAAATTAGCAAAAACACTAATCTATCGATCAAAAGTCTCTAAAACTACAATTTAACCATGTGAATGACTAATCTAATCTAGTTAAACGGGCAGAAATGAGAACAGTAAGGTGGTGATACCTCTGTTGCAAACCACAACACTTATGCGTGGTATGCACTGTAAACCACGACTGAAAGCCATGGTTAGCACTCAAGTGAGTTTACCCTCAAAATCAAGGGTAGTGGGCTTGACCTCCTTGTCCAATTGATGTTCAAGGGTCGCCTTTGGTTTCCTTTTGACAATTTTGGTGGTTGATTCACTGTGAGGGGTCTTCGTTTGCCCAAATTTACGTTTCTTGGTTCTTCTAGGCTCCTAGAACTTCCATGGCAAATTGATATTTGGGTGAATAGCAAAGTGGCCTTCTCCAATGCATGAATTCAGTATGCAATTCGATAGGGCTTCGTTGCTCGCTTGATCAATCAACTCTCTATATTCTCTTCCTATTTTGAGGGGGTATTTATAGGATGCCCTAGGGCTAGGGGTGGCTTCATGGAGAAGCCAAGATCAAGAAGGGGTGGTTAGGAAAGTTGGATTGGAAGCTTTCATCCTCTAACCATTGTCTTCTAGAACAAATGGCCGTTCAAACTGATTTGGCTCAGATGAAGGTCAACTTAACTTCAGTTAAGACCGCAGGTTATAGTTGCGGTCTAGACTGTAAACCATAGGTCTCAGCTGTGGTTCAGCCTGTAGACCGTAGGTTGGGGCTACGGTTCAGAATGATTAGGCCAAGGATCCCAAATTGAGTGGGTAGAACCACTGCTCTATCTTGGAGTCTATCCAAGATCCTCCATGTGGTCTTGTAGCATGTCCATATGAGTAGTCGCCCTCGACATGACGCGTTTTAGGTGTCTACAATAACTTTAAACCTCTTAAGACTTACTTATCCATTCTTTATTTTAGGTATCCAGTTTTCTATTCATAAGAGTCATTTAAAGATAGTACTTGTCCATCATGGGAGTACCCCTCCTCATGCACACTCAAATTATTAGCTTTAGAATATAAGGTTTGTTTTGGTTTTCAATTCTAGACCAACTTGTCTTCTTATGGGTTTCATCCCACTCTAAATTCCAATGTGTTCTAATTTAAACCATCATGAGTATTTATGAGGTGAATATAAATAAATTATATCCTTTTATGATAAGATTCATTACATCGTAACCTTAGATTTGAAATAACACATGAGAGATCTATTTAAGCAAGAATTACATTCCATTATGATCAGCTTTATAATTCCACACAACCATTGATTACATAGAGTAAAACTAACTAGTTGCATCATTCATAATTAGAAAGTAAATGGTACAATCGTAAGTCATTAAACCATCAACATTTTAGAAATTAAACATACATTTTTAGCATCATAAATGAAACTGTTAAATAAATATTAATCAGTGTAAACATTGCAATAATCTAGAAACATGCATATTTGTTCCATCTAAACATTTAACCATCTCATTCACATATAAAATTATTTGTTTTGAAATTAAAAGCAATAAATAACACATCAAACCACAAAATAGAGTGACACAATGATTTATCCTGGGAACCCTCATGGAGAATAAACCCAGCCTCCAAAATATGTGTTTTTTCTCTTATTCATAAACTTAAGGTGTCAATATTACAATTATAGAAGGATATTTACAAATCCCTTTCAATCAAATAAGGTCAAGGAAGACAATTGTCGCATTTCAAGTCTATGATGCAATTAAGGAATTTTCCAATTCCTTTCTCTAAGTCATCACTATGGCCTTTTTCAACCAATAAGGGACCCATCAGTTCCTTTAAATTTCATATTGTTGTTAAGAAATCTCCAAATCCTTTATATTTTATGGTGCAAATAAGGAATATTCCTTTCTTTAAAATATTTTGATACCTTATATTATCTATGAAAGTCATTGGAATCATATTTTGGAGAAGACTCATCGATTTTAGAGGGAAACCTATAATTTCCTACCAGAATGAATTTCCAAGATTCACTCTTCAATATTGACTTTTAAATCAACCCCTAGTTTAATAAGTTGAAGTCCAATACCCTTAACTCATTAGCCAAACTTCCTTAATAATCCAAACCTATTGTTCGTCTTCTTTAGTACTCAATAATTTGGAATTTTCTATCTAGAAAGCATATCTTACAAAAATTAATAGATTTAATACATATATGAAAAGGAGCTTATACTATCCCCTTTTAGTATAATATACACATGGATTTTCGGGTCACCAGTGCAACTATTTAAAAATCCACTTTTATCCATTTCTAGAGAAACTTACCATACACAAAACATTCATTCGAAGATTTTGTAATTATACTTAACTTGGGCCATTTCATGGTTACCCCTGGTCTTATGCCTCATTCGGATGCTTGTCTTCTTTCTAGACTATCAATTGAAACACATTAACCCATCGTGTACTCGACGATATTCTTTTACCATGTTGCTAATTGAACTATTAACATGATGGATGTTTCAATGAACATAGCACATAGTAATTATTTCTTCTCTTCTCACTAGAAATATATGGTTTCATGGCCAAATGAGAGGTTTTCATTCGTCCAATGGTCAAACTTAACACGCATTTCTAATTTATTCGATGATTAGTGAGGATTAAACCTTCATAGACATTGTGGAACATCGATTAAAGTGGAAAATGTGATCTTGTGCTATGTGACGATAGAGTTGTAGTGGCATTCTAATTGAGACTCTAAAACTACGACGTATATCTCTTATCATCCACTTGTCCTCCCTTAATTTGTTCTCCAATAACTCTTACGCAGAACAAATCCATATGGGAGAAGCATGAATTCATTTACATTTCACGGAGGCAAAGAAGATGCTAACAGTCAGTTTGTAATACAAACGTAGTTCTCCTTTCTTGGAGCATCTCTTGGCAGTTACAGAGGATCAATTAGCTTTGGGCGGTTTCCTCCATATAAACCTTAGTATGATGATGGCATAACCCATAAAATACCTCCTCGAGAGCTTTCTGCATTGTTCGTTGGTCGATGAATTTTGGGCACTCAAGAAGTGGCTAAATGGTAATAACTCAGCGTTTGAACTCTCCTACTAACCTTCTAGTGGTAGGTTTAAGCTCAAATTGGATCCAATCGACTGTGAGTCTTTCGGGATAGCGACTGTAGGTTAATCCTTCATCATTTTTGGTATCAAATGCTTTGTGCCCACTGTAACAGGGTCATCCCTTTTGACATGAATATCCAGTTGATATCGATGACCAACATGATATCGGAGGATCACACACAAGGGTTAAGTTTACAGATAAGGATGCCACAACTAACAGGATCATTGGAAAGCATCGTAGCCGAATCCGGTCGTACAAGTGATTAAAGGGCTGAAAATGAGATTAATATGGGGTATACACTGATGCCAAGGTCACCATTATAGTCCCGAGAAAGGTAGTGAATGAGAGAGTATCGAATGCTCTTGATCATGATGTATATCCCATAATTTCTGCGCAGAGAATATACCACATAAGAAATATATTTCCCCACACTAAAAGATATAACCATCCCACGGTGGTTTTGGAGCTTGGATGGTATTTAGTGGCAATGGTTTGTTTGTGAGTCGATGGTTTGTCGATGGTTTTCAGTCGTCAATCGGGTTTGGCCCAATTGTGCTTGAATTTTGCCATCGGACTTGATCTGACCCGTTCGACCTATAGGGCTTGTATGCCCTGGTTCAACCTCCCTGGCTGAATTGTATTCCTTGATCAAACCAAGGTATTTCCAAAAAAAGGATTTGCTTTATATCAAATAATAAAATAATCTAATCCCCATTGATTCCTTCTAGGAAGTCCTTAATTAACTAAGATATTTACAAGCATTCCTTGATCGAATCAAAATAAACTACTATTCTCAAATAAATATCTTAGCCTCCTAGAATAATTAGAGTCACACTTTGGCTTACTCAAATTATTTTCAAGGTATTCAAGGGTTGTTAAGAGACTAGCAATTACAGCATAAAAAAATAAAATAACAATTATAAATATTAATCAATAATTGATTAAAGTGCAAGAAGGATTCAACTTGATCCTTCTTCTTCTAAATCGTCAAGCGGTTTCTTCTTGATTTTCTTCCATGGCTCTCCAAATCTTTATTTCTTGCTTCCTCCAAATCTTCCAAAATGCCTCTACAACTAGAAATTTCTCAAGCCTTCTGGTTTTTGATCCACCCCGGGTGGAGAGCATACTCCCTAGACCATCAAGATTTCCCTAGATCCTCTTTCTTCATAAGATGTCCTCTATTTATAGGACACTTCTCCACTCATGGGCCAAATAGTGGCCACATTATAATAATATTAAAAATATGCTTAGGTCCTTTATGACTTATCATGTCTTGTATAGTATAACCAAAAGTATAAAAAGGTTCCACTAGAGATAAGGGTGACCCTATTTTGTTTTGTGTCCTTCTTCATGGGGGACAAATATAAAACTAATACTATTAAGGAAAAGAATGGGTACAAGGTTAGAACTATTATTGATAGGGTAAGGGATCTCCCTTTTAATTTCCACCAATATAGGGAAGCCATATGGGTATTTCCCAATGGACAAGATAGTTCATATAATATTTAACAATCTTATAGTCCTTTTAAGTCCCATCTCAATTGGGTCCACTAGGTTGTTTACACATAATTTACTATATTATTATAATTTTACCAAAGATAATTCCTCAAATTTATCTTTCACAAGACCCCATAATTAGTTTCTCATTGATTATTGATTATCTTCTCTAAAAGATAATTAATATTTTCCTATCCTTCATAAAATTCTTTTATTAGAATTTTTGTAGGATTCTTTAGGGTCTATGCCCCAATTGATACCATGATCAATTAATTTTAATCTGATAAGGTTCGAAGGAAACGGATCGTGACATAAATGATCTTGATGGAATTCCTTTGTGTGTGAATTGATTTTCATTTTAAGTGTGCAAAATATCTGCTATCTAGAAATGTGGTTGTGTGCAATTGAAAAGCATCAAAGAGGGAATGGTGCGCATTTGAATGTCACATTTGAATTTTTCTAGAGTCATCTATGATCCCCATTAGATGGCAATCTCTGTTCTCAGTTGGTTTATGTGTGGAGATCATGGAGGTAGTGCACAAGGAGTGTTGTTTCAGGTCATTGGAAGCTTTAGAAGACTATTTGCCACGACAACTATGATACCGAAGAAGATGGGATTATTCAATTTATGATTGGATATCTTGTGAATCAGTCTAATGTGTTGAGAATATTTTATTTGATTATGAGAATTATGAACTCCTTCTCGATAAAGTTGTGTTGGAGAAGTGAGGTTATTGTATATATGTTTGAATGATATTTAGAAAGAATAGTGACTCTCAATTTGTTATGGAGATTTATAAATAATGATGGTGTATGAATTAAAATATTTTCATTAAATATGCCAGATCTCTTGAGTTGTGCTTTATTATCATCTTATTCTTATCTAGCTCTCTACCTGTGAGATTGTCTAATCCGGGTGTGTTGCGATAAATGATTGTGTATTTTATTTCAATTGAGAGTGGGTTTCGATGGATTGTTATCACTCAGGGAAAACGTAAATTTAATTTAGTCTCATTGTTTTAATCGAAGTGTTGTTATTAGAAAGACCTCTAGATAGGCTTGGGGAGTCGTGTAATGCAATGAACTATCCATCCTTAGGAGTCAACCCAATTTTGCATAACTCCATAGGTTAAGTCGACCAAGGAAAATATAGGAGCATCTAATCATTGTTTTTGTTATTGTGACAATAGAGCGCAACGTATTAGTAGGAGTTTTCCTTTATACCTATTGCACCTTCGTATTGATATCCCTTAACATTTCCCTTGACCTTCTTTAGGGAAGAGAAGCACTACCTTCATGGAACTGGAGTGTAGTCAACGTGACCAGGGCATAGGAGGTATGTAGTGTTGACTTCGTTGAAGGACGAGCGATTGGGGGATGTGAAAGTATGACTAGGTGCTAAATGTGCCACACATATGGGCTTGTGTGGTTTAGCGAGGATTGGCATTTTCCTTTTCTATAGATTGAAAAGTGAGTATCCTTTCGATGGACTATAAAGGAGTGATCTTTTAAAGGAATTAAAGGTGTGACCTTCTCAATATATTGAAGAGGGACAATCCTTTCAATAGACTAAAAGGAGTAGAATAGTTACAAGTGAAAGATAGCTTGAGTGGAGTATTTTCTTAAGACTGGTGACTAGAAAATACTTGTAGAAATATTGATTTGGGATTCTTGTGATCTGTTTCTATGAATGTTGATAGCGAGGTTGATGCCCTTTAATCAAAGGAGTTAACTTGGGTTCACTATCATCTAGTTGAGGGGCTAGTTTAAACTCTAGCTTGCTTAGAGTTAATTAGATTTAAAAAAAAAAAACTCTCTCAACTTTTTCAAGGTTAGTAGAATCGAGACAGGTTTTGACATCTGGTATTAGAGCATGGTTCATAGTGGAATAGTTTCACTATGCAAGAATTAGTATTTAGTATGTGATAGAAAACATACTAGATATTAGTGAATAGAAGAAACTAATAGAAGCAAATCTACTGAATTGATTTGGTTGTTATGGGTAAACAATAACTAGTAGGAGGAGCAATTCGAAAGGCTAAATGCTAATGAATTCAAACTATCTCTTTTGGTGTGTGGTCAGAGAAAATTCCACCAAAAATAAGAAGGGGAAGTGTTGCCCTAATAAAAAAGTAGTAACGAGGAACCAATGCAAAGAATAGAGCACCCGATGATGGTTCAGAAAACTCCAATGAAAGAGAAAGTCTTACTGAAATAGTGGCTCTACTTCATGAGTAGGTGGAGACCCAAAAATAGTTGTTGGATGCTATGTTAAGTTGAGAAACACAAGATGGTAACCCAAGAAGGAAATAAGCTAATGAATCTCTTATAGAGGTGCAATTGGCAAGAGTTCGACTAGAGGCTGAGCTAGGCAAGGAGATGAAATATCTGAAATCTTCTAAGTTTAATGGAGAAGAAGGGGATAAGGTTGAGGTTTGGTTGAAAGAGATAGAGATATATTGTAACATGAAGAATTTCTCCTCAGGTACTCGAACATCTTATGCTACATTAAATTTTCAAGGAGATGGTATAGCTTGGTGGGAAGCCCTCAGTGAAGAGCGAAAACTAGTGGCTACAGTTGACTAAAAATGGGAAGAGTTTGTGAAAGTTTTTAAAGAGAAATTTCTCATGGAATACTTCTATTCCCAGAAATTTGATGAATTTACTAAACTTAGTCAGGGAATAAGAACAGTGGATAAATATTATCATGAATTTGTTAAGTTTGTGAAGTATGTACCCGCTTACACTGAGAAAATGAAGGTCCATAAGTTTATACTTGGAGTATATCCTAGGATAGTACAGGAAGTGTACATGCGAGAACCTGAAACATTGCAAAAGGCCTATGAGTTAGCAAGGAAGCTAAAATGTATCTCAAACCCTATTTTGACTATGAGGGGTTAGATGAACAAGGCAAGGAGGCACTAAGGAAGAGAAATAGTTCAAGTTTCATGAAGTGGGAACGTGAATAATCGGTTAAAAGCATTGCAGGATAGGATGAGAAGAAATACAGGAAACAAGGAAAATTCATAAGAATATTTAAAGGAAGGAATCAAAGATCACCACAAAGATAGACTAACCTACCAAAATAGGAAGGAGCAACAAGAGAGCTGAGGTGAAAAGAACATCCAAGACCAAAAGAAGGATGTTACATTTGCAAGGGATCGCACTATGCAAATAATTTTCCACATAAATTAAGAATGGGTTCAAATGGAAAGGAACCAATGTACAAAGAAACTGCATCCAAGGAATGATAGGATTTATGCAGTAATAAGAAACTAGAATCTGGAAGGTCAAGCTATGCCACTAGTGATAAAAGGTAAGATTTTTGGTAGAAGTGCTAAATTATTATTTGATAGTGGAGCTACAAACAATTTTATTTCCACTAATTTAGTTAAATATATAACAGAAAGACCAAGAATCTTGGCACACAAGTGGAAGGTTAGGTATGGTTTAGGACAAACCTACTCTGTGAATTAGTGTTATCCTATGGCATAAATTGCCTTGCCTAGTAGAATGGCCTTAGGATGTTTATATGTTGCACCACTGCATGCCTTTGACATAGTAATAAGAATGGATTGGTTGCATGAGCATAAAGTAGTGATTAATTTCTAGGATCAATGGGTTGAATATATAGATGTTGAAGGGCTTGTTCGTAGAGTGAATAGCCTACAAGGAGCTTTCCAACCTCAAATCCTTTCAGCTATGCAACTCAAGAAAGCCATTAGAAAAAGATGAATGGTATATATTGTTAAGATAAATAAGTTAGAGGAACGTAAAAAGGAAGAGGTGCTTGGGAAACACCCTGTTCTTCAGGAGTTTAGAGATGTATTAATGAAAAATTTACTCGGATTACCATCGAGAAGGGAATTTGACTTCTCCATCGAACTTGAACCTAGAACAAAGCCTATCCATAGGGCTCCTTATAGAATGAATCCCATAGAAATGTAAGAACTAAAGGTACAACTGCATGGATTGCTAGAAAAAGGACTAATCAAGCCAAGTGTGTCACCATGGGTTGCACCAGTTTTGTTTGTTAAGAAGGATGGATCCTTAAGATTGTGTATTGACTACTGAATGTTAAATAAGGCAACTGTCAAAAATAGATATCCTCTACCTAGAATCGAAGACCTCTTTGATCAACTCAAGGATGCCACAATATTTTCAAAAATTAATTTGAAGTCAAGATACCATTAATTGATAATTTGAGAGGAGGATCCTTATACGATAAATTTTAAAACTATATATGGATATTATGATTTTAATATCTTACCTTTTGGACTAACGAATGCTCCAGCAACATTCATGAACCTGATGAATAGTATCTTCAAGTTGTATTTGGATAGATTTATTTTGGTATTTTTGAATGATATTTTGATATATTTCCAAAATAGGATAGAGCATGATAAACACCTCAGAGTAGTGTTGGAATTGTTAAGGAAAAATCAGTTGTATGGGAACCTGTCCAAGTGTGAATTCTACGTGATAAAGGTGCAATATTTAGGTCACATTATTTCGACTGAAGGAAACGCTATAGACCCTAATAAAATAGAAGCCATCATGAATTGGTCATCACCAATGAATGTGACTGAGGTCAAGATTTTCATGCGTTTAATTGGGTACTATAGACGATATGTAAAGGACTACGCCAAGATCACCTCACTAATAACCAACCTTCAAAGGAAAGGGAGGGAATTCAAGTGGACAAAACTATGTGAGATAGCATTTGAGTTACTTAAGCAGAATATTACTACACCTCATATATTAAAGATACCTGATCCATAGGGAAGTTTCTCTGTTTTTATAGCTGCATCACTAGAAGGACTGGGAGGAGTGCTCTTGCAAGAAGAAGCGGTAGTAGCCTATGGATCAAGGAAGCTGAAAAAGCATGAGGATAATTATGCAACTCATGATTTAGAGTTAGCAATTGTGGTATTTGCTCTCAAAAGTTGGTAAAACTATCTATTTGGTAGACCCTTTGAGCTAAAGATAGATCATCAGAGTCTGCAATATGTGTTCACCCAACCCTTACTCAATGCTAGATAGAGAATATGAATGGAATTTCTTGCGAAATATGATTTTAACATCGAATACATTAAGGAAAAGGAGAATAAAGTCACTTATGCTTTGAGTAGGAGGAGACACATTGCAGTTATCTCATATTCATGTTAACTTGATGGGCCAAGTCAAGGAAATACAAGGTCAAGATACTTACTATAGGAAAATTCGAGAAAAATATGGAAAGGAATTCAGACAAAAATAAAGATTTTAGCATCAAGGATGAATTCCTATGTTTTAAGGATAGGATAGTAATACCAGAGAAAAGTGATTTGAGAAAAAATATCATGAATGAAGCATATAGATCCCCCTATTTTACTCATCCAGGAGGAGTAAATATGAGGGAGAATATGAAAAAATATATTATTTTGGCTAGAAATGAAGAGGGACATAACAAAATTTGTTGCTCAATGCCTCGAGTACCAAAAGGTAAAAGCAATATTGAGTGAATATTTTACCCTATTGCGAAATGATCACCACAATCAGAGTATTAAATTGAAAACTCTCTTTAAATTGTTCACAAAGTGTATGCCTGCTAAAATGTATGCCTTCGATTTCAAAAGATTGTCTTTTTTACAAAAAAAATTAGCCCCCTGTTTCACAATGACTTCCTTGGATATTTAAGGGTTCAAAAACCTGTTCGTTTCCACTTCTTTCATAATATATTGGAATTATATAATAAAACAAACAAATATTGAAAAAAAAATTAATTTTTTTTTAAACCTATTTAAATACTCCCTTCAATAATTAATTTGTTTTCAAACCTATTTAAATACTCCCTTCAATAATAACCCCTAAAAACGAACGAGTTTTCACCATGAAACTACACCCTAGAACAACAAAATTGTTGAATCCTTTAATATTCCTTATAACTCCCTCTATACATTATAATATATAAGAAGAATTTCTAATATCTATTTTCCCTTATACCTCCCCCTTCATATATTATAACATATATAAAATTAGAATAATATATCAACATTTTATAAGATCAAAGGGCTTTTATCCCTCTTGTTAATCCCTTCATAAGAAATTAAAGGGACTTTATCCCTTATAACTCCGTGACCTTGTAATAGTCCTACTTAATAACGATAAGGCCCTTACTTTCTTTTATTTTACCCTTTAATAATGGTGAGGGCCTTATAAAATAAAATAAAATTTACGGCCCTAGGCCATAGTCTCCACCATAACGCGCTCGAAAACCAATAAACAAAGGGGTGGCGACATTATTATGCAAAAAGACATTGCAAAGCATTTTAAACAACCTTAAAGAACCTTAACTTCTTCGGTGTTCGTGCTGCCTATGCCTTTCAATCGAACCGTTGTCTCCCATTCGTCATGGTGCCATCCGAATCGTCCAGTATAAGAACCGACGTCCCCATCCTTACCATAATCTGAGCCCTGTGAATCATGCCCATGATTGCATCCATTCACCCCAGGGCGCACCCCCCCCCGACACCCGCCACGTCCAACACCCCTAGTCTTCAACCATGTCAGCATCAACAATGTCTGATTGGGTCTCATCTGGGCGCGAGCATCACCTGTATCGTGCTATTCATCCTTCGTGGCATCGTTGTCCACTTCCTCCAATCATCTATCGTCGTCTTGGCAGCCTCCGTGGTGGGTATATGTATTTTGGGGGTGCCAGGTCGTCCTAGTCACTATCCACAACGTCCACCTGTGTGGCATTGGCCAGTCTACCTAGCCTCCACATAATCGCATCACCAAGCCTTCGTCATCTTGTCCACAACGCGATATACCATGGGGTCCACATCGACGATTGACGTAACCTCTTAAACCTGCATTGTGAAACCTGCATCAAAAAGAAATACAAACATTAAAACATAAAATTTAAAATGAGGAAATAAAATTTAACCTAAACAGAACGAATAACATAAAACAACAAATAAAAATAAAATAATCTAAAATAAAATATCCATTCACTTTAAAATATAATATCTAATAACTTTAGAATCTGACATATTAACGTAAACTAAGCTATGAACATTATTTATTTTATATTTTTCTTTTAAATATATTTTTTTTTTTTTTTTAATTAATAATATAAAAAAAAAAAAAAAAAAAAAAATATATATTTTTAATTTTTTATTTATTTGTTTATTATAATATATATATTATATATTATACTTTTATTTTTACATTTGCTTTATTAATGGCTAATAAAGCCAATTATTACTATTTGACACAACAAATGACAGAAAACATGAAATTTAACAATAAAATTGACAAAAAATTTACCGACGGGAAACTAACGATAAAAATCGTCAAAAGAAAAATGACAATAAAAACTTGTTGACAGAAAAATGACGATAAAAAATCATCGACAAAAAACTAACGATAAAAATCATCAACAGAAAAATGACGATAAAAAATTGTCGACAGAAAATTGACGATTAAAAATCATCGAAAAAAAAATGATGATAAAAAATTATCGATAAGAAATGAATGATAACTGCAAACCCACAACAAAATAAAACATTAGACACTTAAAACAAAATGCAAACACCCAAACACAAAAAATGAAAGGTGGATCCCCAATTTTGGGACGAGTTGTGCGACAGTCACAACAAATGGTGACTCTGATGGAAAATGCTCCTGAGCATTTCGGGTGAAGAACCCAACTTGAAATGAGAACACACAAGATCAATGAAACATAAATTATTTAGCAATGTCCCGAGAAGGTGGGTGTAAACAACTTCAAATAGAAACAATTAATCCATCTGCCTTTGCTCAATGTGTTCACAAGTGATTCATTCTTGCATCTTTGAAAATACTCCAGATTTCATCATCCCTTTTTGCATTAGGCTATGAAGTATCGCTCATAACGAAATGGCTATAGATAGAGCCCCACTTCCAGTCAAGTGTCTATAGCCCCGGTGGAGTTTATCTAACTCACCCTTGTGTTTGCTTAACGCTTTGAAAAGCCTTTCCTTTTACCTGAGCTATGTCTAGATAGAGCCCTACTGCCAGTCAGGAATCCATAGCCCCGATAGAGTTTATCTAGATCTTGTGATTGATTTGATCAAGCTTTCCAATGCTCATTCCCCCTTTTTTATGTATATACTCTTCTTCTTTAAAAAAAAAAGAAGAAACCTTGCAAATCTCCAAGCATCACTGGGGTTAGGCAGCCTAAAAGTGGAGCGTGTTGGATTTTCGCCTAGGGTTGCAAATCAAGATAACTTCATCCTTCATAATTCCAAAAATACCACTTAATATATGTGAGTTACATGTGGAGCTCTAGCAAAATCTTTCATTGTTCCACTTTCCACCATCTTAGTCCCAAAACCTGAGCATGATTACCAAATAACTCATCCCCCTTTTCTCGGGTTCACCTGTTTTTAGATTAGATACTCCAACCTACTAAGCAAAGAAACACCAAAATGGGCCAGAGACCAAAATTTAGCGACCGTGAAACATTACCCCAAAATCGGGGAACAACCTTACACACAAAAGAGACAAATAAACCACACTCTAATCTAAAACAAACCCGTAATAAACGGTACACTCAAAACAAAATAAAAGACACAAATCACCCAAACAAAAAAAAACAAGACCAAAATATCAAGCATATATACATATAATACACGCCTATACACCTTTCAGGGTTTGAAATAGTACTTTAGGTGCAACCCATTAACAGGTAAAGATAAATCTTTTCCATCCAAGGTTTTTAGTCTAAAATTGTTTTTACCTAGGATTTCAAAAACCTGATATGGACCCAACCACAAACAATCAAATTTATCATGATCCCCTTTCTTTTCATGTCCTTTATCCCACAACAAAACTAGATCTGAAATTTTGAAAGTTTTAACCGTAGACCTCTTATCAAACCATCTCTTTACTACATCTTGATGTTTGCTAAAATGAAGCATGGCTTCCTCTCTCTTTTCATCAAGATGCATTAAATGTGTTAATCTAGTTTCAAGCTGATTATTTGTTCCAAGATATTCCTTCATAAAATGAAGGGTTTGCAATCTTAAATTAGTGGGAAAGATAGGATCATGCCCATAGACTAAGTGATATGGAGATGTTCTAATTGAATCTTGTTCTAGTTCTATCAGCCCAAAGGGTAAACTTTTTTTCACTATGCCAATCCCTAGGGTTCTTTTCAAGCAATTTTCATCACACAACAAATTTTTATTAGAGGATTTTGCCAAACCGTTACCTTGTGGTTAATAATTTGAACAGAATTTCAAGATTACCTTGTTATCATATGCTCAATTTGTAAATTGCATGGAAGAAAAAGCAGAACCATTATCACTTACTATTGTGTTGGGCATGCCAAAACGAGTCACAATGCAATCCTCTAAAAATTTAATAACAACGTCAGTGGTAGCATGCTTTGTAGGGATTGCTTCAGTCCACCTTGTGTAGTAAGTTGTGGTAGTAAGGATATATTTATGAGACTCGGATGAGTTAGGATTGATAACCTCAATAAAATTTAGTCCCCATTGTGCAAAGGTCTTGCCTCTACCAAATATTGTAATGGTATTGTTGCATTTCTTTCTCCATTGGTCGCCACTTGACATGTATGGCAGGATCACACATGAGCATGTGCATCCTTAAAAATATGGGGCCAATAGTATCCTACCCTAAGAATCTGGTGCATTGTTGCATTGGCTGACCCATGTCCAGTTCCATACTTACCATGGAAATCTTTAAGTACTTGGGTCGCCTCCTCTTGGTTAATACAACGAAGGTAAATCCCCTTGTGATTTCTCCTATACAAAGCACTAGACTTAATTAGAAAATTTGCAGATTTCAAACACAAAGCTCTATGTTGAGTAGAATTGAAATGCAGTGGGTACTTATCGTTCAACAAGAAATATATGATATCAACATACCAATCATCTTTAGTTATGTCTTCCACATTGTAATGTTGGCATGATATTAATGGATCAATTTATGCGATTGACTTGACCAAACCTTGTCCACAAAATATTTTCATGGATTGGATTTCCAGATCAAATTCTTGGAGAGTCGAAATCCATTTTCCTCATCTTTCACCTAGTTCATTTTGTAAAAATTGTAAAAACATAGACTTGACAGCAGGGTCAGGGACTACAACAAAAACCCTACTATGCAGTATGTAATGTTTGAATTTCTTTATGGTTTTAAAGTTAAACAGTGCATACATATGTTTATCAAGAACAACACACACGGCTTACCAGCATGAAAAATTCTGGGACGGGCCAGTACTTCACACCCTGCTCTTTCCTTGTTTGGTTGTTTTTCTATCATGTGCATAAGAATTTTCCCCACATTGCCATTTCTTCGAGCGGCAAGGATGGAAATCCTCTGCCTATGTACCAGTGGACTCCCCTCCTATTGAGGGCAGAGTCTTATTATTCTTTTAATCAACAATTCTTGGGACCTGCTATTCATTTGTTGAAGGGTTCATGCCCTCGGGTGCCCCTCAGTTTGAGAGACAGAGTGGTAATAGAGAAGAAGGGAGACATGTTTCAACTAACACAGGGACTTGTGATTCGCCTATTCGGCTTCACAGGGAAGCCCTTCCTGCTGCCTATCTACCCCTCCGAGTACCAGTTCGCCTTGGAGGTCGCTCGGTAGAGCGACACCACAAATGTTGTCTACGGCCACGGTCGGAAATGGGCGCACACTTGCGACTTCCCCTTCAAAATGGGGGTAATAGAGGTGTTTTCCCTGAAGCAACACGTTTTCCTGGAGGAGAAGCTTGCCAGCTTCGGTCTACTCCAAATTCCTCAGAGGTGGCTCTACGATCCCTTGGGAGTGATGAGGGACCACCTCAGATTCAAAAAATTTCATGTCTGCCCCCACCCAAAAATTATGGAGCAAAGAAATAATCCCAATGGGAAGGATCTGGAGTGGCATTTGGAAAATATGAGGACCTTGCCCCCCTGGCATGAGTTCTACCCCATGGAAGTTGAGTTTGATCCTGTTCAGCATCCTTTCCCAACCCCAGACTCCACTTTTTGGAGGAAGATGAAGGACGATCTAAGGGAAGAATTGAAATATTGGGGCGTAGAACAACTAAAAGAATGGTGGAAAATGAGAGTTCATCGACAAAAGATGAAATCATATGGACTCTTGGAGATGGATAAGGACTTCGCAGTTGTTTACGAAGCCAATGCTTGGACTTGGAAGCCCACATCCTTCGCCGACTTCATTCCCCCAAGTGTCCCAGGTTCAGGCGAAAGCCCAGGGAGAGATGATGATGCTTTGGAAGAAGAAGAAGAGGAGGAGGCAGAAGCTACACCCGACACAAGTGTCGCGGGGTCAGCGTAATCATCAAATAAAAAGAAGAGAAAGAGGCAGGAACAAGCTCAAGTGCCTCCGACCCACCCAAAGCGACCCCGCACGAAGCTTCCAAGTGTCTCTATCGGACAACCTGCGACCGGCCCAGCCGAAGCAAATATCGAAGGGACGACGTCACCAAGAGCCGAAGCAACCCCAAACATGGATGTCATCGATGTGGAGGAACTCCTCCAACAAGAAGGGGTCCCCAAAGAAGAAGTCGTAGAGGTCGCGAGTACCGAAGTTCAGAAGGAGCAAGAGCCGATCACACAGGAAGTCACTACTGCTGCTCTGCCAGGTGGGCACAAAGGTACGCATTATCCACCCCTTGCCCTGGTTGCTCAAAGCATGCCCACCATGGTCCCGACCGTGAGCCCCCAACAATCTCTCTCTCCCCCGCAAGGTCAATCACCCTCTCGCGTGTTGCCCCTCGCCACCTCGAGTTTGTCTCGTGATCCTATTAGCCCCACTCCATTCAAGTTGTCTGGTCGAGACAAGTCTGTTGATACTACTTCGCCTGCCCATGCCACTATTCCCTTGGTTCTTAGTCAGGGCAAAGATAGTACCCCAATGCCGAACCCGGTTCCTTGTTCCCCTGTTACTCACGACATCGTTCCTTTCGTCGAAGCTCCCGTCACACCCGTCGCCCAGCCTACTAATGAGGTATCCCCCGTTCATTCCTTATATTTGTTCACCCCTTTGGCTGGAGATCTAGCCTCATTTGAATTAGAGTTGTCCTTGATTAAGGAACGCCCTCTAGCCGAGAAGCTGCTCTAGGCTCGACAAAATACCGAAAAGATGTTGAAGGAGGCCAGGAAAAAGAGAGGGCGCTCTCTGGCCGAAGTGGAAAAATACGCCGTTTTTGACCTGAATGACGAAAAGTTACATAAGGTGAAGAAGGTCCCTAAGGTCCAAAAACCTCTGGATGAGATGACTCCAGCAGATTATGATTATCAAGAGAAGACCAAGGACTTGGAGCACCTAAATGTAGATAATGAATCTGCATCCATGCATGTAAGGATCGAAACCTTCCGCGCGCATGCAAACATCACCAATCAGCGTAGATTTGAGGCTGAGAGCGCCAATATCAAGTTGGAAGAGGAGCTAGCCAGGATCCGCTCCAAGATGGAGGACTCAAAAAAGCAGTGTGAGCAGATGAAGAAGGAAGTAGTTGCCCTGAAATAGCAAGTGAGACAACTGCAAAGTGTGACTAAAACTCAGAGCCAGGTATAGGCCGAAGCTGATCTGAAGGCCAAAGAATTTGAAAGTAGAATCCTGGAGATGCAGCAGTAGTTGTACGAGAAAGAAAGTCTGGATCTGTTTGATAGGGGCCAAATAAAAGAAATTCGCTCACACTTGCTAAAAAACTTAAGATCTCGAGCCTCCAGTGCCCTGTCAATTTTAACATACATCACCGAAGCCCAGTATGCCACTTCTCAAGAAGGGCCGATAGTAGATGAGGTCATCCAAAAAATCAAAAGGCGACTCAAATTGGCTTTTGAGGTCCAAAGTGTCAAATATCAGGACCTGCAGGTCGCTGCAATGAGCCAGACCGACAGAGACTGGTCTATAGCTCAAGCCACGGTCCGCGCTTTCTTCTCCAAGGTGAGAAAGGAACAGAAGGCTAAGGACCTCTTGGATGTATTCGAACATGAGCAGCGTACATCACTGGGGTATTTCCAAGACCTCTCTTCATTAGGTTTCCCAAGTTTCACGAATGAGGATGGGAACCTGTTGACCAAGGAAGAGCTCAAGTCGGCTTGGCTACATTTTGAGAGCGATGTCTCGGAGATAGACGGCTGGGAAGAGCCGATTATTGAAGGGCAAGTCACAGATTTCATTCTGAGACACTGCAAGATCACAACCTACCTCAACGATCTAAGCACAAGAGCCAAGCATGCCGACATAGGGCAAATAGATCGGTTCCATGTCCTGGTAAAAGCGTTACAAGACCGAGAGCCTTTCTCGAAAGGCGCCTGGGCTCACGTTCGTCGAACCATGGAACGCATCCGCGATCGCCTTCTCCCATCGCCGCAACAGGAAGCCTCACCAGAGGAGGAAGAAGAAGAAGGAGAGGCAAGAGAAGAAGAAGAAGAAGTCGTGGAAGCACCCCCAGAAGGAGAAAAGGGAGAAGGGTCTGGAGGTAACTCTGGCCCAATGGATCAAAGCTAAGGGTTCTTCCACCGAGACGAGCTCGTTGCCCCGCGAGCCGCCAAGAATGTTGACAATTTTGTCACATTACATAGAGGGGTAGTAAAATCAAATTTTTTGTAAAGTATTTCTTTTAATTTCATGAATTTGTTCCCTTGTTTTTTTTAGAAACAACATTTTCAAGCATTGCAGCAATTTTGGCTTCCATCGCTATCCCCCTTGTACATAGAATGGAGATGCAAGAGCTTCGCTACTAAGCAGGCTAAGGAAAAGGTCTTCGCAGGAAAAGGAAGATAGCTTCGCCAAAAGAAAGAAGTAGGGGATGAAAAGAGCTTCACACCCGAAGCATTTCAAGCAGCTACTTCGGGCGAAAGTTTTGCGAAGCGACATTCGAGCAATCCAAAAGAACAACTTCGCCGAAGAAGGGAAGTCTAGATCGCGGTCTGAGTTTGCTAAGGCGAGAAAACTACTTCGGGCCCGAAGCATTTCAAACAGTCGCTTCGGGCGAAAATCTTGCGAAGCAGAAGTTGAAAGAGCGCGAACATTGGAAAGTACTTCGCCAAAAAACCGCCAAAGCACCCACTTCGGGCCTCCCCACCAGCGAACCATTTCTACTTCGTCGAAAGTTGCCATGAAGCATCTACTTCGGCTAGCTTTCGTGCGAAGCACTTTCACTCGAAGCGGTAGCGGCCGTAAAGAACAAGACATTTTTTGAAGGCAAGAATGCGCTTCGGCCGAAATGCCCTCGAACTGTAGTTTTGAGGGAGGATCGCGGTGAAGCATTTTGAAGACTCACCAACAAAGCATCCACTTCGGACAGAGAACCTCGACGAAGCAGTTCGGCACGTCTCTCCAGCGAAGCAGCGAGAAATGAAGAGCCCCATTTTGAGGAGGAATACCTGCTTCGACACTCGGCACCCCCGAAGCTGTCTTGTGAAGCTCCACCATGCGAAGTGTAAACCAAGAAGGAAGATCTGCTTCGGCTCAAGACCATTGCGAAGTGGAGTTGCAAACAAAAATCTAGCGAAGCGCTCCAAGGGCACACACTCCAAGCCGGGTATTTTTCCGAGGCAATCAAGTGCCTCATAAATGCATTTTTACGTGCCCGGCAACCTCGTTGCTCATTTTTGGCAATTGGAAATGAAGTATCAATTCCTAAAGGAGATCTCGGCGAGCATGGCGGCCACTCGAGCACTGCACCCAGAGGCCAAGGACGTTCAGGCGGCTCATTAATGAATGTTTCCCCGAATGACCCGGTCGCAGCTGCTAATTTTGGTAAAGGATTTGAGAGCTTAGTCACGAGAGTCGCGATGAGCTGAATTCTCGGGTTTTGAAGATGTACTCCTCCATTTTGTGCATTAATGTCTCAGAGGGTCGTGTCCTCTATAAAAACCCAGGCATTGTAATGAAAAAGGGGGAGGAACTTTCTGTTAAGAAAGCTGTTGTAACTTGAATCCCTGCGATTAATACTAAAGAGCTTTGAGCATAATTTCTCTCTTGTATGCTGCCTTCTGTGTTTGTTTCTTTTATCTCTTTCTTCATTTGCATACTGTAATTCTGCATTTTGGATTTAGGTGTGCGATTGGGGACGAAACCTTGAAATTTCCCCGAAGGATACATAGGAGAGGAAAACGCTGTATTAGTTTTCTTGGATGCTGCCTGTGGATCTTGTTTCTGTTATATTCACTCTGTCCTAATCGTCGTAACTCTGAACTCTGAATTTCGACGAAGGGGGAGGGTAATCCTGGAACCCGTCCAGAGGATACATAGGAAGGCTAATATCATGTTATTTTCATTTTATTCTTGGTGTTTCTTGCTGTTGTTTCAAGCTATTGGCCAACGATCGTGCTTCTCGTTCTTTCCCACTTTAAATTATCACATATCTTCCCTTACCCCTTTTTATTTCTTTCCTGCACCCTTGCTGTTTTATCTCTTTCCTGCACCCTTATCTTAAACACCAAAGTAGTTTAGTATAGGAGCTGGCCTTTCTCCGGAGATTGGCATGAGGGGCATCTCTTCCCTTCGCCATTTCAATGTTGGTCCAAGTCTAGGGCGCATACACTTTCCCAAATCCTTTCCTAGGCAGATTTGATGACCAACAGTACCCGATGGCAGAATGGTCCAGGTGATTGACGGGTGGTGGCGAAATTTGCCCTCGAATTTTCTTCGTCCAGGTTCTCCTTTTCTGCTCCTGCGGCACTTTGCTCTCATGGGCGCTTGATTCACTCTGTTCCTCAGCTTCGCACCCTTTGTCATTGGATTGCGCCTGTACGGGCGCTTTGCCAGAGAATTACGGCTTCTAATTTCCCAGTTCTACGCTTTGCAGTCTCGGAGTCAGCTTGACAATCTGAATTTTCTAAGTATGCCAGGGTCATTTTTCTAGGCAAGGGTTGCAGCATTAATGGAGCTAGGGAGGAAGTTAAGGTGGTTAACTCGAAGTTGGTGGAAGCATTATAATATTTTGGTGGTCGTGCATGGGTTTAATCTTGAAAAGCGCACCCAAGTTACAGTTGGTCCAAATATGCCTTGCTTTCTTAATGACGTCATTCTTGAAAGTCGCGCAATCATTAAACGTTCTTTGGACCTTGTGTTCTTGATGACGTCATAGCCGCCGTCTGGGCACACCTTTCAAGGGAGAATTTCTGGCCCATGACCCAACTTCGCACCGTGTCGTACTGCGCTCTGGGCCCACACTTAGAATTTTTCATGTTTTTCGTGATAGGTCATTCAGGGTGCACCCAGAATTGAAGGCGCACTCGGACTTCGCCCAAAAAATGGGCGCAGCAGTCAGACTTCGCCCCAAAAGTTGCACAGTCTGATTTGACACAGCCATTTTATTTTGCTTCCCATGACAGATCACCCAGGGTGCGCCCGAAAATGGGGGCACACTCGGACTTCGCCCCAAAAATGGGCACAATCCGACTTCGCTCAGATTTGCTTGCACAGTCTGATTTTGAAACTTAGCCATTTTTAGCCCTGCCTTTCCCAACTGTGCTCCCAAGACGGTGCGCAACCCGAATTCACTGCGAAGTCGGGTTGCACACCCAAACTTAGCTAAATTTTTGCCCTTCTTGTCATCTGCTTTCTTTCGACCTTCGCACAATCCAAGGAGCGACTCCCGACTTCACTGCGAAGTCGGGGTTTGCTTTAAGTTTTACTTGGGATCTTGAAAACTAAAAAAATTGAATGCTGAATATGTACATTCTGAAAACTAAAAATACAAAAAGGAAAACTGTACAAGGAAGGACCCATTGGGCGCCTTCAGTGGTGATAAACTTTGAGGTGGAACCCATTGATGGGAATGGGGAGAAGCTGTCCCTCCATATCCTGGAGCACGAATGCGTTAAACTGATTCACCCAAGAAATCTGAGAAGGACCCTCCCAGAGGACGTCAAATTTGCCGTGATTGCCCGACTTTGCCTTCAGTGAGTCCCACTTCAGCACCAGGTCCTCGATTTTGAAAACTCGGGCGGTGGTGCCTTTTGCAAACCATCCTTGGGTCGCTTCGACATGCTTGGTGAAGGCCTCGGTATGCTTTCTCTCGTATTCCTCTAATTGCGGCAGTGGCACGATCCGGCATCCACTGGATCCCCGCCGCCTCTCTCTTCATCCAACATCCGAGAGGGCGGGAATTTCTATGTGGGTTGGCAGGACTGCCTCCTTGCCATATACGAACGCATAGGGGGATGTCTTGACAGACTTCTTGAATGATATTTTGTCTGCCCACAGCACCCGACTCAGGAGTAGGTGCCAAGTCCTCTTGTTCTTCTCTACTGTCTTTCTAATGATTTTCAGTAGATTCTTGTTGGTGGACTACGCTATGGGGCGTTCTTCGCCATTGTATCCCTTCTGTGTCAGGCTTGCGGCATAACTCTCGAGTTCTCCCACCGCGTACAGGATGAAGTCCTTGGAGTAATCTGGGTTTATCAACACCAAAGCTTGTGCAATTCAGGCTTTGATCTCCTCGAAGGCCTGCCTTCTCTCGTCAGTCCATAAGAATTCAGCATTCTTTTTCAATAGCTCGGCCATGGGTTTGATCACTTGTGCGAAGTCCAGTATGAACTTTCTTAAAAAGTTGATCTAGCCGAAGAAGGACTGTAGCCCCTTTTTGTCGACTGGGGTGGGCAAGCGGAGGAGGGCTTCTGCTCTATCAGGGTCCACTGCAAGGCCTTTCTCGGAGATGACATGTCCCAGCAGTTTACCTTCTCTTACCACGAAGACTAATTTCTTCGGGTTTATGGAAATACCGAATTCACGACATCTCTCAAATATCTGCCGTAGGTGGGAAGCACGTTCCTCTCTTCTGTGAGAGAATACAGTCATGTCATCCAAGTAGATGACAATGATCTTGTTAAGCAGCTCTCGGAAGGCCGGGTCCATGGCTCTCCGGAATGTGGCGCCAGCATTGGATAAGCCGAAGGTCATGCGTTGATAAGCGAACGTTCCCCATTTAGTGGTGAATGCTGTCTTATGCTGGTCCTCATCTTTGACCCAGATCTGGTTGTACCCAGAAAAGCCATCTAGGAGGGAGAATCTCTGCGCTCCAGCAACTATATGGAGGATCTGATTGATTTGGGGAAGCGGGTAATGGTCTTTCAGTGAGGCCTGGTTAAGATTTCTAAAATATACACAGAGACGAATGTCTCTGTTCTTCTTCCTCACGGGGACCAAGTTCGCAACCCAAGATGAATGCTTGATGGGGTAGATGATCTTGGCTTCCAACATCTTCAGGAGCTCGACTTTCATCATGGCTTCAATCTTCAGATTTACAGCCCTCTGCTTCTGCTGAAATGGTTTTGCACCATCTTCTAGCTCAATAGTATGCTGGATTATCTTTCTGTCATACCCCTTCAAGTCCTGGTAGCACCAAGCTACTATGTCTGGGAACTCTCGGCATAATGATCTGATCTACTCGAGGTCCTCTTTGGTGCAGTCCGTTCTGACCTTAATTGTCTTTCTAGGTTCAAGCTCCAGGTCGATGTACTGCTTGGGGTCTACTTTGATCCTATGTGATATTGCTCTATCATTTTGATCAAAGAGACTTTCTAGTGTAATCAGTCCTTTTGGGACATGATTATTTTTTAACTGTATCAACCCCTCATATTGCTCGTCATCAGGGTCTCTACCTTCGATTGAACATGCTTCGGTAACCAAAAATGTGACGATTTCCTCGTCACAGTCAAACACCTGCCAGTGGGTGTCTTTATCAGGCATAGAAGGCCTATAGATGGTACGAACCGGCTTTGGCTTCTGGACAGTGTCATCAGTCGAAACGTACCTGGCTCCAACAGATGCCAGAATGTCAGCGTGTTTGTTTTTCTCACGTGATATGGCTTTGATATTCAATGAGTCGAATGACTCCATCAGGTCCCAGACCCGATTACGGTACGCCTTGAGATAGTGCTTCTTGGAGGCGCACTTGTTCGTAATCTGGTTGCACACTAGCTCTGAGTCGCCAAAGATCTGTAGATGCTTTATCCCCAGTCTCTCCGCTTTTCTCAAACCCAAGCATAGGGCTTTGTACTTCGCTGTGTTGTTGGTACAGCTCTAGGCCATCCTGTAGGTGTAGTCCTTCTGGATCCCAGTCGAGGAAACCAATAGCACGCCTGCATCGGCGCCATTTTTGCATAGGGTGCCATCAAAGAAAAGCTGCCATAGCTTTTATGGTGCAGGTCCTGCTTCTTTCTTGGTTGACTTGTCAAGCCTCTTAGGCTGAGTGACGGTGTAGCAGCCTTGCTCAGTCTTGATCATGGCATTGAAATCCAGCAAGGAGAACTCATCCTCCGTTTGCAGCAGCTCACGAGCTTGCTCCGTCATGTCTACCACCACTAGTTCTTCCTCTGTCAGCTGAACCATGCAGTCCTGCAACTCTTCTCCGGGTATCTTCTCCACCAGAAATGTGGAAGGCTTCTCATTGTAGATCTTTAGTCTCCTTCCTTTGAAGGGCACTTCCATATGCGAGTAATCCAGAGACAGATACCCTCCCAGCTTCGTGTTGAACTCCCTGGAGAGACACATGCCGAAATAGGGTTACACGTCGACAACCATGACTTCTTGAATGACCACTATGTCGAGAGCTTTGTGCAGCCGGATCGGGATGTCTTTGATGACACCAACTATCTTGACAGGGGTGTCGTCTAGTTGCAGCACACCTTGGCTGCTCCTTGTATACTCCATCCTGATTTCGTCGTAGACTGCTCTCGGCATTACAGTCGTGGAGGCACCAGAATCCACCATACAGTTGTGTATGATATACCCTTGCATCCGTAATGACAGATAGAAGGGAGGTGGTCTGTTCTTCCCAGTGGCGAAGACTGTCAAGGGTTGAACCAGAACAGCAGGTTGTATCTGCTTGCCATATTTCATGCTCTTCAGAGATTCCTGCAGCAGATCAACTTGCCCTGGGAGCAGAAGAGCATCATACATGCTTATCCTTGCGGGGGTCCTTTTCAGCTCATCCACTATGCTGTAGCCTGAAGTGCTGGCTCCTTTTGCTTCTTTCGCAGGCTCATACTTGGTGCGGTATTGCTGATGGCCTCGACTCTCTGTCTCTTTGTTAGAGACGGATATCTCAACTTCTCCTGAGCTTGTTCTTTTGTTTCGGCTGGAGGCTGAGCAACGGGAGCTTTGGCTGGAGAAGGAGCTGCTTTTGCTGCGGGAGGCTTGGCTGCGGGAGCTTTTTCCTTGGCTGTGTAAGGCCACAGCCTCTTGTCAGGTGGCAGCCCAACAGGTTGCACCTTGTCTCTTCTGGTGTATACCTTCAAGGGCTTTACAGTAGCTTAAGCAAACTTTCTGTCTTCCTTGGCAAGGGGCGACACCCGATCTTTTTATGGGACGGCAAAGTTGCCTTCATCGTCCAGGATCATGTAAAGTTCTTCATCCTCTATGGCGCTGCCCGCCAGAGTTTGGAGGTAATGCTAGTGCAGTGTGCAGTCTTCTTCTGAATGCGGATCGTTGCACGTGGTGCACCAATTATCCTGGCCAGAAGTGCCAGGTTGGTCTTCGATGGCAGCATTTCTTGCAGGAGGGCGCCTCTGATCTCGCCGTTCTGCGGCTTGATCTTTTGTCAGTGTCGGAGGAGGATATGGCCTCCTTGGAACAAGGTCCATCTGGGCCTGTTTCTTCTTTAATATAGTCATGTCATTGGACATGGTGTGATATCCAGAGACCAAAGCCCGTACCTCCTAGAGGATTTTGTTCTGAATATCATTGTCCGGATGCGACAGTTGAGCTAGCGGAGGTAATGCAGCCAATGGAGGAGGTGTAGAATACTACGCATACTACGGGGGAGCTGGGAGTGCTGGATAATGCGAAGAAGGAGGAGGCGGATTAGGATAATGAATTTGTGGCGGGTCGTAAGGGCTTATGACCGACGCTGGATTCCATTGTTGCTGGGGTTGCTGTCCTGAGGTAGACGACATCACACCAGAAGCTGATGGGTACTGGGACTGAGGAAAGTCTGGGTAAATGGGTGGCTGTACCCTATGCGAGAGTCTGCCTATGGAGATTATGTCCATTTCAGCTTGCTGGGTAGCCTCGTACAGGGCAGGGAATGAGTCGATTCGGGCTATCTTCAGCAGTAGGCAAATGTCTGAGTTGAAAGACCTCAGGTAGTAGTGCGCAGCCTGACCTGCTGAAGGTCGAAGTTCGCGAGGTACTCGTTTCCAAGACCTCGCAAACCTGATGTTGAAGTCCGACACCTCCTCTTGGGGGTGTCGCTGGATGCTTTGGAACTGATGCAACAAGGAAGAGGGGTCAGCAGACTCGTCGCATCCTTTCACGAGCCTGCCGGCTAGCTGGCGCCACCCCGTGATAGATCCCTCTGGCAGTGATATCCACCAGTAGAGAATCTTTCCCCTTAGGGAAAGGGCCAGCAGACGGGTCTTCACACCCTTGTTAGTGATGGAATGTAGCGCAGCCAGGGCCAGAATGTCCTGGATGTGTTCGTACGTCGTCTTGCCATAGCCATCGTATGTAGGGATGGACTTTAAGGCAGCGGGGGGCACAACTTGCTATCCGACTAGGGCCAAGGGCCCTGTAGAGTCTACCGTCGGGAAGAGATCATCATCGTTCTACTGTGCAGCCATGTATTCTTCTCCTCCGGTGGTGTACTCGGTATCGGTACCGTCCGAGGATGTAGATTGCTCTTCACCCTCAGCCTCTTCGATTTCGGTTTTAGGCTCTTCTATGCGAGCTTGGTGATCAACCAGCCTGGCGCGCTCTCCTGGAGCGACAATGTCAATTTCGTAAAGGTCAGGCTGATCTCCCGGATTCCTTGCTCGCCACCTTCTCGTTTGCATGAAGGCGTTCGGACCGGTCTTCACGGACTCAGAGAGTATTCAGGTACTTGCAGAGTCGCCAGGTGCTCTGATTTTTAACAGCAATGAAGCGAACACCAGTGCTTCGATTCTGTCTTGGGGTGGGAAACTTCCATGTCCCACCGGGCGTGCCAGAGAAACTGTTGGTTACGAATCTGCCATGAGGAAAGTATTTGGTATAATGCGCCCCAGATTCACCCACCAGATTGAAAGGCCGGAAGGAAGGAATGCCTTCCGTTCCAATCTCCGGAGAAGGCCGGCTTCCTGTGGGTTTTTAGTGTGTAAGCTAAGAGTGCAGGAAAGAGATAAATTGCGGAAAGAGAATCTAAATGTGATTGGAGTTGGGTGAGGGGAATAAGCAACACGGCAACGATCAATCACCACTACTAATAGCAGTCCTATACAAAACACAATGAAACTATAGCTATCATGCATCCTATGTATCCTCTATCTATGCATTCCAGGAATACTTAATCACCAAATACTAGAGTCCAGAGTTCAGTACAACAGTAAGCAATGAAATAAGAAACATGAGGCAAAAATGACAAGGAGAGGCAGCATACAAAATGATGACAGTAAGCAGAGACAAATATGTGTCTTGCATTTAGAAGCAAACGTATAGCTACAATGGCTCCCTAGCAGTATATTCCCCTTCCACCCCTTTACAATGAAATGATGTGGCTATTTATAGCCCAAGTTCCCCCCGATTACAATTACGGGCACAAAGTCCCGAACCAGACAATAGCTGACAAAAGCGGCAGAAGAGCTGCTGATGCTGACTCCTGTCGGCGATGACTGTACCTGCAGCAAGGTCTCCCTAAAAGCTGTACAGCTACATGGCAGCGCGTTGGGTGAGACTTCTAATCAGCGGGAATGCGGGTAGCTGCGTTAGATGGAACTTCTAATCAGCTTAAATAGGGGCAGCTGGCGTAGGTAGTGCGGTCCATGCTTGTCCTTGATCCCGTCACATCTCGGCTCGTATCCCGAGGCTGGACACTTGTCGGATTCTGATGAGTGACACTTGTCCGCCTTGAAAGGCAGTTTGTCCAACTTCGCCCGGAATCAGAGTGCTGTCGGGTAGCGCAGGCGGGAAACAGCGCAGTTGGGGAGGCCTCCATGCCTTAGCCAATTTTTGGGTCTTGGTGAATCTTGCCCAACTGCGCACCGGTCAAAGGGCGCAGCCCGAATTCGCAGCGAAGTCGGGTTGCGCACCGGCACTTAGCTGTTTTGACCACTGTTCGGACTGCGCACAAAAAGGGGAGCGCACCCCGACTTCACTGCGAAGTCGGGTTGCGCTCCAAAACTTAGCCAAATTCTGCAACCACTGCTTCCCTAGTGCGCACAGGAAGAAGAGCGCACCTCGACTTCGCTACGAAGTCGGGTTGCGCTCCCACACTTAGACGAATTCTGATCATCTCCTGTCTGCTTTCGCACTTCGCATTCCCTACTGCGCTCCGACTTGAGGGCGCACCCCGACTTTGCTGCGAAGTCGGGTTGCGCCCTGACACTTAGAATTTTTAGGGAACACTTGCTCAGTTTTGGGAACTTGACTGGGGAAGTACAAGGGAAAAAAGGGGGAATGAAACTGCAGGAAAGGGAGAAAGGGAACGATGGAGAAAGGGAAGAAAGAGGAGGGAAGGAAGAGCAGCACACTTACAATTTTTGAAAACATGGCACCCCATGCAAAATGTGGCAACAGTAAGTATTGAACATGCATACCTTCAAATTCCAATAATCTACAATGCATTTTGATTTGGCCAAGCATACAACATAGATGATGAGTGTTCCTCTATTATCATTTGATAACCAACTACTATCATGACTATGGTGTGCTCATATGTACCACACATCTTAAACAAGCTAGATGGGCATACATCTAAGTATAACGAGCAATAGTAGGTGGTTGGCAACTGCCTTACCCACTTAACCTAACCACCTCTGTAATAAAACAATAAAAATACCTCATAACATATTACATGCTATTTATTACGTCATATTGTTAAATGGCAGAATCATCTATGTGATATGCATTCACAAAACCAAAGAAGGGATTTCTCTTTTCAGCTTCCATATTTGGTTCGGTGTAGTGCTAGTTGTAATCTGCCTCAACTGAAGAAGTAGACTAGTTACTGTAGCACAAGTGGTGATATTCCCAACAATGGAATGGTGGAATAACAAATTCAAGAACTCATCAAGACTATAGTCATAAGACTGTCATCACAGTCATACAATGTCATTGTCGTTAGATGGTACGGTCTTACTTGTACAGTACAGTCTTATACGGAACAGTACAAGATGGTCTTTTGTCTATAATGTTGCAACACTTTGGTAGTCATCCTATTGTATGACAACAATTGTTTGGCAGTCACACATACAATGCCATAGTCTATGCCAAACAATACTTGAAGAATAGTACAATGATCTCCCAAGGCTACGACACTAGCGTCATACAGTATAACCCTCATACGGTCTATAACTAACTATTGTCCTTCCTTGGCAGTTTCACCCTGCAACCTACAATTATGAACAACAACTACTACAATACAATAATCATTGTAACCTGCAAGACTGCAACTATGGCAAACAGATACTACCACCTACAACTATGAACAGTAACCAATGTAATGCGATCTCACCAACATACATAGCATAAATAGAATACAAATAGACTGCAATTAGATTGCAAATAATCTGCAAGCAGAATAAATGTGTTGGCATTAAAATAGTGCCTTCTATCAATAGCAATGGCAGAATGCAATTACAATATGCAAGTTTTGCTCCTCAATTCTTCCACAACCAGGCCTGCATACTCACGACATAAAACAATGACATGGACAATTTCTCCTTATGTTAATATCAATGTCACAAATGAAAAAAGGTGGGAGGGGGGTTCTATTTTATGCTTGCCCTTGGCCATTGACAATAATAGCTTCCTAGGACAGCACATCCAACCGCCACCTAGATTCGGATGCATATGATATATCCAGATATTAACCTTTATGCCTAAATTTTAATTGCAATTTATTAATAAATTGCATTAAATTTCATCTCGTCTACATTTCATTTCATTTCAAATGTTGTTCATTTCACTTGCATTTTATATGAATTTAATTACAATTTCATTCCAGAAAGTCTAACACAAAAACTACACACATTTCTACTTCTTTTTCTTCTGGGAAGCTGCTTCTTTGCTGCCAACATCTATCTTCCCCTTTAAACTGGTTGGCATCCTCGTTGATGCTTACTGCTGCTCCTGAGAACTTGGTTGCTTCTGCTGAGAGTTGTGAATAGGTGCTCTACCCATTTCCATAATCCGAAGTCTTAGGGCTGCTTGTTCATCTTTCAAATTCTATGCGTAATCACAATAACAAACATACTCCAGCCTGTAGTAGTTGACTTTGTTCTCCATCTCTACCAGTTTTTCCACTCATTTTCTCTCTGGGTGGAACTCTTCTATGCCTTCTGCCTCAATTCAGCCTTGATTCTAGATGCAATAGCCAACTATTTGTAATGACCCATTTTTGGATTTTACCTTGTATATAAGTGTGGTGTGATGTGCGGTGTGTAATTTGTGAGTTTGGTGTTATTTTCATTTAGTGTGGCTTTTGATAGGGAAATAAAGTAAAATAAAATAAAATAATAAAGGGGGAGATATAAGGGTAATGTGACTTAGGGGTGTTTTAAATATTAAAATAAAGTGCTAGAAGACATAAGGATATAATTTGTGCTTTAAGTCATTTTAGGGTTTCTCCCCTCAATGAAGAATTATAAGATTTTATCTATAAAAAGGGGACTTGGCGGCTCATTTGCACATTATTGAACTCATTTTTCTTCTCTACTTGTATTTGGCTCTCAAGCTGAAATAAAACCCTCTTGTAGACGAAATCCTGCAAGATATCATCTAGAGGACGAAAACCCTCTTGGATTGGAGGCTAAGGACGAAACCCTCTTGGATTGGAGGCTAAGGACGAAACCCCTTAAGTCTTTCAGTGGTAAATCTAACCAGGATTTACAATTATGCTTATTGGATCAGTTTCATGGAGACTATGGAGAACTAGGGCTTATCACACAGGTTGAAGTTCATTGTGAAGAAGTCTAGGGAGAGCATTGTTGTTCTATTGCACATTATACTCAGTTTATGGCCTGTCATTAGCATTGGAAGCACAATATACCCAGCAAGCCTGCCGTCAGCCATCACAAGGGTTTAGTGTGAAGTTTAACATTCTTAGGGGCTGCCGCCATACACAGCAGATTCATATGTCCTCAGTGCTGCCATTGGAATCTCTCACACTTCCATCTACAGCCAGCCAATATTGACATTCAGTCACAGATTTAAGATCTTTCAGTCAGTATTGACACTCAGTCACAGTTTTGAGACATTCCAGTCACAAGGAACAATCCCCGCTAGCCATAAGAAATATGTACATTAGACTTATACTTGTGAACTGTGAGTTTCAACTCCATATGTATTTGCTCTATTTGCTAAAACAATGAATATCAAACCTTCTTTGCATAGTATTGTGTTTGCTATTTGATTTCTATTCTCATATGGATGCTTGCAAAGTGTTTGAAGTAATGCCAATGCTAAGTGAATGAAATGCAAATTGTTTGTCTCAATACCAATGAACTATGAATGTGTTACAAACTGTTTGACAAAATGCACATGCACATAAACTTAATGAAAACTTAAGAAAGGCACATCTCACTATTCATCTCTTTCAGCAATCAGCTGCCTTTGTGCTCTAGCTCCTTTTCATGAACTTCATATACTTGTACTCTTATTGCTAACTCTACTTTCAGGTGTGTAATTATCTTATTACACTTGTCCATATCCCTTTTTGTCGTTGCAATTTCTAAAGGAATATGAGCATTAATTTGTATTGAGAAACGGAGCCTGATATATAATACATGCAGATGGTTTGATAACCACTTAGTAACCAACCGTACCATAACCACCTAACCACCTTAATATGCGCTTTAACAATAGCGCATAATAAAATGGAGTTAATATCCCAAATTAGGGAATATTACTCTAACACCCCCCTTATTCCATTATTTGGGATAGCATATATGACCCCCCCTTAATGTAAGGAGAGTGTAATGAAATATGCTCTTATACTGGCTCTTGTTCTACGTGTACCTCTGGGTCTATCTATGGATCTGCCTATGGATCTGCCTCTAGATCATTGCCTCTGGATCTGCCGCTGGATCATTGTCGCTGGGTCTGCCGTTAGGTCTGTCGCTGGGTCGTTGCCTCTGGGACTGCCACTCGGTCTGTCACCGGATCTGCCTCTGGGTCTACCATAGGTTTTACCTTTTTGTAGAAGCCATACAACATTTCTTTCATTTTGGTCCATTGTGTGAGATTTGTCCACCCACAATCGATATGAACCTTGTTGGCCATTTTCACTTTGTACCAACAATTTATAGAGGAGTGATTTGTACATCCACATGAGTCACAAGGATGTAGTTTCCAACACCTAGCTGCTACATGTCTTGTTCTTCCACAATGACTGCAACAATGCTTTTTAGGAGTTGTAGGAGATTTAGGTTTTACAAACATGGTTTTACTGGTACTTGCTTGTCCATCATAGCCAAGGCCTTCATTATTTGGCCTGACATTTGGCATTATAGGAGTTTTAATATCTTGTCCATGTTTACCTAATATTTCACCATTGAATCCCATTTTTTTCATCAGTTTGGATCCAATGCCTTTGGTGTGTTTTTCAAAACACCCAAATTCTTCATCTTCATCAATGTTTTTTTTGGTGACAGTTGGCCACGGATCCGCCACCTGGGAAGGACTTGGTGTGTCAATGCGCCCTAGACCCACGGACCAACATTGAAAGGACGAGAGGAAGGGATGCCCCCCGTGCCGATCTCTCGGAGAAGGCCGACTCCTTTCCTAACCTACTTGGGGGTTTTTAGATAAGAGTGCAGGAAAGAGATTAAAAAAGGGGGTAAAGGGAACTAGAAAGAGATTGAAAAAGATAAGGGAACAGGAAAGAGATGTAAATATCATGCGTTTTGGGTGGGGGGAGAACAAGCAGCACGATCGCAAATTTGCATTCGAACCAACAACAATTAAAACAAAGCATGTAACAGAAACTGCAGCTGTTATTCTACCCTATGTATCCTTCTGTTTAGTATTCCAGATCTAAATAATCACCAATGCCCAAATCCAAAATTCAGAATTTAGATAGACAAAAATATAAATGGACATGAAGCAGAAATACTAGCAGAAGGCAGCATAAAAGACAAATACAAGAAGCAGAGCCAAGGATGCTTTGAATTAATTAGAAGGTGGTCCGTCACAGTAGAGTCCTCTAGCAATATGTCCCCCCTCCACCCTTGTACAATGATATGAGGCTGCTATTTATAGCGCAATTTTCCCCCCCGATTACATTTTGGGCACAAAATCCCAGACATGACAAAAGCTGCAAAAGCTGACAAAAGCGGCTGATGTTGACCTTTGCAGGTAAAGAATGTACTTGCAGCAAGGTCCTCCTGAAAATGTGGCAGCTCAGTGGAAATCCGATAGGTGGGAAGTTGAGCCAGTTTGAATGGGGGCAGATGCGGTACAATCTGTCAGTTCACGCTCATCTATCAGGTACCCTGGCCGCACACCTTCTATCACATTGTAATGTCCCAAAAATAAATATTTTTTTGTAAATGTCTCCTACACTTAATTATAAAAGTGAAAAAGGGGTTCATGTGACTAGGAGACATAACTTAAGTTGTGTTTATTTATGTTTTATGTTTTTATGTTGTAATAAGGCACTTTAAGTGATTTTAGGGTTGGGAGATGTCAACTCCAAATTAGAACCTCACCCTATATAAGGGAGTGAGACGTCCCATTTTGGGCATGTTATGTTGATATCGAAATTGAATATTGAAACCCTAGAGGTTCCATGAGTTGAGATTGCGAGGTCTTGCTCATTCCCATAGTGCATTGGAGGTGCATGGTTGGGGTCTTGGCAATATCATTGCGGGTGTTATTGCCCTAAAATATCAAAAATACAAAAAGAGGCATCTGTGAGGAGTTCGTGGCATTTTTGGGAGCATTTGTGTCATGTGTTTCAGATTTGTTGGCAGCCCCAAACCCTACGCTTGTATTTGGGGTCATTTTTGAGGAGTTTTTGCATCTGTTCAGCCTTGGGGTTAGGTCGTCCCACTTGTGGGAGTTTGTATCTGCATTTTGAGTTCCTTGAGGACCCATTTGTCCATTCCAGCTGTTATATTGGTTTGGCAATATTTAATATATGATACTGGCTGATTTCTCCTCATACTTGTGTTGTTTTATGAGCAATTTATGAGTTATTTCCTTGCTGTACTTAATTTCTGCATTTTCGTAGTAAGGGTTTGCTGTTCTAAAAAAAGGGACATTACACACATCTTGACTCTGATCCCAAGACCAGACACCTGTCAGCATCTAATGGAGGGGGGAAGAACCGAGCTTAGAAGCTCAGCCTTTGTATGAGCGCAATCGGGAGGATGAGCCCACTTAGAATATTTTGGCTACTTCTTCCTGTCTTTCTGTCCTATTGCGCACAAATTGATGAGCGCAATCGGGAGGATGAGCACAGTCGGGCGAGGCCCGACACTTAGAATATTTTAGCAGCATTTTCCTATCTTTCCGCCCTGTTGCGCACAAATTGATGAGTGCAGTCGAGAGGATGAGCATAGTCGGGCGGATGAGTGCAGTCGGGCGGGGCCCGACACTTAGAATATTTTTGGCAGCATTTTCCTGTCTTTCTGCCCTATTGCGCACAAATGGATGAGTGCAGTCGGGCGGGGCCCGACACTTAGAATATTTTTGGCTGCTTCTTTTTGTCTTTCTGCCCTATTGCGCACAAATGGATGAGCACAGTCGGGTGGATGAGCGCAGTCGGGAGGATGAGCACAGTCGGACGGGGCCCGACACTTAGTCAATTTTCTGGATGAGGCTCCCGCATAGGGTACAACCACCCATTTACCCTGATTTTCCTTAGTCCTAGTACCCATCGGCCTCTGGTGTGATGCCGTCATCTTCAAGTCAACACCCCCAAAAGCCATGGAATCCGACGCCAGTCGTAAACCCTTACGACCCGTCACAAATTCATTATCCTAACCCGCCGCCTCCTCCTCCGTAGTATCCCGCACTCCCAGCTCCCCCTCAGTACACGCAGTATTCTGCACCCCCGCCATTGGTTGCATTACCTCCACAAGCTCAATTGCCACCTGCAAACAATGACATTTAGAACAAAATCCTCCAAGAGGTACGGGCTCTAGCATCTGGATACCATACCATGTCAAATGACATGACTATATTGAAGAAGAAGCAGGCCCAGATGGAGTTTGTTCCAAGGAGGCCATATCCTCCTCCGACACTGACAAAAGATCAAGCCGCAGAACGGCAAGTTCAAAGGCACCCCCTTGCAAGAAATGAGGCCATTGAGGATCAACCTGGCACCTCCGACCAGGTTAACTGGTGCTCCATGTGCAACGACCCGCATTCAGAAGAATATTGCACGCTGCATCAGCATTACCTCCAGACCCTGGCAGGCAGCGCCATAGAAGAGGATGAACTTTACATGATCCTAGACGATGAAGGCAACTTTGCCGTCCCAGAAGAAGATCCGACATTGCTCCCCGCCAAGGAGGACAAAAAGCCTGCTGAAGCTGCTGTGGCTCAGGCAAAGCCATTGAAGGTATACGCCAGAAGAGAAAAGGTGCAACCTACTGGGCTACCACCGGACAAAAGGCTATGGCATCCCACAGCCAAAGAAAAATTTCCTACAATCAAGCCTCCTGCAGCGAAAGCTCCTGCAGCTCCGTCTCCAGCTGAAACAAAAGAACAAGCTCAGGAGAAGCTGAGATATCCGTCTCTGAAAAAGAAACAGAGATTCGAAGCCACGCAACAATACCAGAACAAGTATTAGCCTACGAAAGAAATGGAAGGATCTAGCACTTCAGGCTACAACATAGTGGATGAGCTAAAGAGGACCCCTGAAAGGATAAGTATGTATGATGCTCTTTAGCTCCCAGGTCAAGTTGATCTGCTGCAGGAATCTTTGAAGAGCATAAAACATGGTAAGCAGACGTAGCCTGCTATTTTGGTTCAACCCTTGACAGTCTCTGCCACTAGAAAGAACAGACCACCTCCCTTCTATCTGTCATTGCGAATGCAAGGGTATATAGTACACAACTGTATGGTGGATTCTGGTGCCTCCACGACTGTTATGTCGAGAGCCGTCTGCGACGAGATCGGAATGGAGTATACAAGAAGCAGCCAAGGTGTGTTGCAGCTAGACGGCACCCCTGTCAAGATAGTTGGTGTCATCAAAGATATTCTGATCCGATTGCACAAAGCTCTTGACATAGTGGTCATTCAAGAGGTCGTGGTTGTCGACTTGGAACCTTACTTCGGCATGTGTCTCTCCAGAGAGTTCACTGCGAAGCTGGGTGGGTATCTGTCTCTGGATTACTCACATATGGAAGTGCCCTTCAAAGGAAGGAGACTGAAGATCTACAACGAAAAGCCTTCCACATTTCTAGTAGAGAAGATACCCGGAGAAGAGTCACAGAACTGCATGGTTCAGCTGACAGCGGAAGAACTAGTGGTGGTAGACATGACAGAGCAAGCTCTTGAGCTGTTGCAAGTAGAGGATGAGTTCTCCTTGCTGGACTTCAACGCCATGATCGAGACTGAGCAAGGCTGCTACACCGTCACTTAGCCTGAGAGAATTGACCAGTCAGCCAAGAAAGAGGTAGGACTTGCACCAGAAAAGCTATGGAAGCTTTTCTTTGATGGCGCCCGATGCAAAAATGGTGTCGGTGCAGGTGTACTCTTGGTTTCTCTATCCGGGATCCAGAAGAACTACACCTACAGACTGGCTTGGAGCTGTACTAACAACGTGGCGGAGTATGAAGCCCTATGCTCGAGTTTGAGAAAAGCGAAGAGACTGGGGATAAAGCATTTGCAGATCTTTGGCGACTCAGAGTTGGTGTGTAACCAGATTACGAATAAGTGTGCCTCCAAAAAGCATTACTTCAAGGCGTATCGTAATCATGTCTGGGACCTGATGGAGTCATTCAACTCGTTGAATGTCAAAGCCATATCACGTAAGAAGAACAAGCACGCTGACATTCTAGCGTCTGTTGGAGCCAGGTACGTTCCGGCTGATGACACTGTCAAGAAGCCGAAGCCGGTTCGTACCATCTACAGGCCTTCTGTGCCTGATAAGTACACCCACTAGCATGTGTTTGACTGTGATGAGGAAATCGTCACTTTTTTGGTTACCGAAGCATGTACAATCGAAGGTAGAGACCTTGATGACGAGCAATATGAGGGGTTGATACAATTGAAGAATAATCATGTCCCAAAAGGAATTATTACATTATAGAGTCTCTTTGATCAGAATGATAGAGCAATATCCCATAGGATCAAAGTAGACCCCAAGCAGTACGTCAAACTGGAGCTTGAACCTGGAAAAACAATCAAGGTCGGGACGGACTGCACTGAAGAGGAACTCGGGCAGATCAGATCATTATGCAGAGAGTTCCCCGATATTGTAGCCTCGGTGCTACCAGGACTTGAAGGGGTATGACAGATAGATGATCCAGCATACTATAGAGCTAGAAGATGGTGCGAAACCTTTCCGGCAGAAGCAGAGGGCTGTAAACCCGAAGATTGAAGCCATGATGAAATCCAAGCTCCTGAAAATGTTGGAAGCCAAGATCATCTACCCCATCAAGAATTCATCTTGGGTTACGAATCTGGTTCCTGTGAGGAAGAAGAACAGAGACATCCGTCTCTGCGTGGATTTCAAAAATTTGAATCAGGCCTCGCTGAAGGACCATTACCCGCTGCCCCAGATCGATCAGATCCTCCACATAGTTGTTGGAGCACAAAGATTCTCCCTCTTAGACGTATTCTCTAGGTACAACCAGATATGGGTGAAAGACGAAGACCAGCATAAGACAGCGTTCACCACCAAATGGGGAACGTTCGCTTATCAGCGCATGCCCTTCGGTTTGTCTAATGCCGACGCTACATTTCAGAGAGCCATGGACCTGGCCTTCCGAGAGCTGCTTAACAAGATCATTGTCATCTACTTGGATGACATGACTGTATTCTCTCACGGGAGAGAGGATCATGCTTCCCACCTGCGGCAGATATTTGAGAGATGTCGTGAATTCGGCATTTCCATTAACCCGAAGAAGTCAGTCTTCGCGGTAAAAGAAGGTAAGCTGCTAGGACATGTCATCTCCGAGAAAGGCCTTGCAGTGGATCCTGATAGAGCAGAAGCCCTCCTCCGCTTGCCCATCCTAGTCAACAATAAGGGGCTACAGTCCTTCTTCGACCAAATCAACTTCATAAGGAAGTTCATACCGGATTTCGCACAAGTGATTAAGCCCATGGCCGAACTGCTGAAAAAGAATGCCGAATTCTTATGGACTGACGAAAGAAGGCAAGCCTTTGAGGATATCAAGGCTAGAATTGCACAAGCTCCGGTGTTGATAAACCCGGATTATTCCAAGGACTTCATCCTATATGCGGTGGGAGAACCCGAGAGTTACGCCGCAGTCCTGACACAGAAGGGAGATGATGGCGAAGAGCGCCCCATAGCGTTCTTAAGCCAGGTAATCCAGCCGCATGAAGAAAAGTACAATTTTATTGAGCGGTAGGTTCACGCAGTCATGAAATCCCTCCGAAATTTTAGGCACTTCGTCTCCCAGAGCTGGATAACAGTCTTCGTGATACATCCGGACATCAGGAACTTCATCATACAAGGGGAGCCTGGCCACAAGAGGGCAAGATGGATTGCCAAAATCCAAGAGTTTGACATCGAGGTGTGGCCAACAAAGCTAATCAGAGGTCGAGCCTTGTGCCAAGAGCTAGCTCGAAGCGCTGCAGCTGAAGTCTTCGCCTGCAAGTGGGAAGATCCGATAGCAACCACCAACCTAGCCAACTCCTTATCAGAGGAAAATGACTGAAAAAATGACCTGGTGCAGTATTTCAGCATCGGGAGATGCCCAGATCACCTGAATGCCTCACAAAGAAGGAGGTTTTGGCTAAACGCCTTGAAATACACACTTTGCCCCGAGGGGCTTTATTTCAAAAACATTGACGACATCCTATTGCGGTGCGTCAGAGATACTGACAAACCCAGGGTCCTCGGAGAGTTTCACTCCGGGATGCCTGGGGGACATCATTCTGGAAGGCCTACGACCTTGAAAATAATTAGAGTTGGGTAGTATTGGCCCACTCTCTTCACAGACACACATGCGGTCTGTGTAAAATGTGACATGCAAGAGATTTGCTGGCAGAAATAGAAAAGCATCCCTGCCCCTCCAGCCAATCCAAGCTGAGACTCCGTTCCAACAGTGGGGTCTAGACTTCATCGGGGTCATCACGCCCAACTCTGCAGCGGGACACAAGTTCATCCTTACCATCACCGGTTACTTCACTAGGTGGGCAGAGGCGATCCCCACTAAAAATGCGGACCAAGAAACAGTCATTAGGTTCCTCGAGAGCCTCATCACCCGTTTTGGGGTCCCAGAATCAATAGTGACAGACAATGGTCCGGGGTTCGCAGGCGCTGTACTCACGGAGTACACCAGCTAATACGACATCTATCACAAGATGTCTTCTAACTACTACCCGCAGGGAATGGCCTGGCTGAGTCCACCAACAAGAATCTACTGAAGATTGTCAAAATGACAGTAGAGAGAAACAAGAGGACGTGGCACCTACTCCTGAATCGGGCGACGTGGGCGGATCGCATATCATTCAAGAAGTCCATCAAGACATCCCCCTATGCACTCGTGTATGGAAAGGAGGCAGTTTTGCCTACCCACGTAGAGATACCCGCACTCTGGATGCTGGATGAAGAAAGAGGCAACGGGGATCCAGTGGATACCAGACTGTGCCAACTGCTGCGGTTAGAAGAAGAAAGAGAAAAAGCATACCAGGCCTTTACTAAGCATGCTAAAGCGACCCAAGGCTGGTTTGCGAAAGGCACCACCGCCCGAGTTTTCAAAATTGGGGACCTAGTGCTGAAGTGGGACTCACTGAAGGCAAAGCCGGGCAATCATGGCAAATTTGACGCCCTCTGGGAAGGTCCCTATCAGATAGCTCGGGTGAACCAATTTAATGCATTCGTGCTCCGGGACATGGAGGGACAGCTTCTCCCCATTCCCGTCAACGGGTTCCACCTGAAGGTTTACCACCACTGAGGGCACCCAATGGGTCCTTCTTTGTACATATTTCTTTTCTGCATTTTAGTTTATCAATGTACATATTTATTTCAGCATTTCAGCTTTTAGTTTTCAGAGCCTAAGTGGAGCTTAGGGCAAACCTCGACTTCGCAGCGAAGTCGGGCATTTCTCCCGGAACAATGCGACATCGGGTGTTTGAAAAAAAGCAGCTGACAAAAGGGGCAAAATTTGACTAAGTGTTGGGAGCGCACCTCGACTTCGCGGCGAAGTCGGGCTGCGCACCGTCTTGGGAGCGCAGTTGGGAAACACAGAACAAAAAAATGGCTAAGTGTCAAAATCAGACTGCGCAACTTTTTGGGGGGAAATCCGACTGCGCAGCAAAATCTGGCCGAAGTCGGAGTGCGCCCGTTTTTTGGGCGAAGTCGGAGTGTGCCCTCAATTTCAGGCACACCTTGGGTGACCTGTCGCGGGAAACAAGGAAAAATGGTAAAATGTTTCTAAGTGTGGGCCCGGACAACGCAGTTTGGCATAGTGCAAAGTTGGATTGCGTCCCTCTTTAAAACCCTGGGCCCAAAGTTCTCCCTCAAAATGTGTGCCCAGGTGGCAGCTATGACGTCATTAGCACGAGGTCCGAAAAAATTCTAAAAAATGATTGCGTGACTTTCAAAAAGGATGTCATTAAGAAAGCAAGGCGCATTAGGACCAACTGCAACCGGGGTACGCTTTTCAAGATTAAACCCACGCACACACGCAAAAATATTATAACGCTTCCACCAACTTCCAAAAAATCACCTTAACCCCTGCCCTTGCGCCATTAATGTTGTTTTCCTTGCCTAGAAAAGGAGGCCCTGGCATACTCAGAACATCCAAGTTGTCAAGCTAACTCTCGTCCGCAAAGTCCGAGATTAAGCAATCGGTAGCCGAGATCCTCGTCTCCGCAATTCGAGCAGAGAAGAAACGATGGACAACGGGAAAGCGCCAATGCCGACGCAGTCCAGTGACGCAGAACATGAAGCTGAGTGTAATGTCCCTTTTTTAGGAACAACAAACCCTTACTACGAAAATGTAGAAATTAAGTACAACAAGGAAATAACTCAGAAATTGCTCATAAAATAAACACAAGTATGAGGAGAAATCAGCCAGTATCATATATTAAATATTGCCAAACCAATATAACAATTGGAATGGACAAATGGGTCCTCAAGGAACTCAAAATGCAGATACAAACTCCCACAAGTGGGACGAACTAACCCCAAGGCTGAACAGATGCAAAAACTCCTCAAAAATGACCCCAAATACAAGCGTAGGGTTTGGGGCTGCCAACGGATCTGAAACACATGACACAAATGCTCCCAAAAATGCCACGAACTCCTCACAGATGCCTCTTTTTGTATTTTTGATATTTTAGGGCAATAACACTTGCAATGATATTGCCAAGACCCCAACCATGCACCTCCAATGCAATATGGGAATGAGCAAGACCTGCAATCTCAACTCATGGAACCTCTAGGGTTTCAATATTCAATTCCGATATCAACATAACATGCCCAAAATGGGACGTCTCACTCCCTTATATAGGGTGAGGTTCTAATTTGGAGTTGACATCTCCCAACCCTAAAATCACTTAAAGTGCCTTATTACAACATAAAAACATAAAACATAAATAAACACAACTTAAGTTATGTCTCCTAGTCACATGAACCCCTTTTTCACTTTTATAATTAAGTGTAGGAGACATTTATAAAAAATATTTATTTTTGAGACATTACACTGAGGAGCAGACAGAATCCAACGCTCATGAGAGCGAAGCACCACAAGAGCAAAAAAGGAAAACCAGGGCGAAGAGAAGTCGAGGGCAGGCTCCATCACTACCCATTAATCACCTGGCCGGGTATAGAGACGACTCGTTCTCTATCAGCCTCACCAAGTTGCGGTCGAACATAGCAAAGTGGGCTGACAAAGTTTCTCCCTCACACCATGTCGAGGCTGCATATAAATCGAACCTGTACTGGTTCTTGTGCCCTCCTGTCCACCAATGCCCGGAGCTGATTGAATCCATTGCGACATATTACAAGCCAGCTGCCCGGCAAGTCTGCGACAACAAGGGAAGAGTTTTGTTCACACTCTTCAGGGAGAGCATCTAGCTAGCTTTCGCCCCGGGGCTCCAGTATGACCCCAGTGCAATTGTCAGGAGGATCAACCTAGACGAACAGATGGGCAGATTCACCCAGACCAAGCGGATGAGAGAATTCCTTGACTCAGAACTGAAGACTCCGCTTCCAGCCGGACAATGGCCCACAGGCCCAATACCCCTGGACAGATTCGAAAATAAATATATATACATCATCCTGGCATGGGTACTCGGCTGCAATTCTGACATAGTGGTACGCCTGTACCAGCTAGCGCTGGCAGAATGTATCCTGCATGGGGAGTTTTACGACTCCACAACGCAAAAAGAGTGGGAAGCGCCCTATTTTCTTCGACTGGCAGACTAGTCGTGGCGTACGCCATTCATTCAAACCTATTCAGGCTACAGCAGAAGCAGACAACGGAATTCCGGTTCTACTCCTTCCTCACATCGCTGTCTGTACCACACGCACTATCGGATTAGAGTTCCTGACTTGAAGAAGGTAAATGAAAAAGGAGAGCCACTGCCCGTGTACGAATGGACTGAGATCCTGTACAAAAAAGGGTCATTTTATGAGTTCAATTTCAAATTTCTGAGTATGGTCCTGGGGCTGTTCAATGGTAAGGCATCCCACCCGCCAGAGGTCATGACAAGCTATCTGAGGAAGCACAAGTACGGGGACAGCTTCCGGTTGACGAAGGGCATTGTAGTCAAAATCTACAGATTCAAGGGGAAGCCGTTCCTGCTGCCCTACTTCTGCACTGACCACCAGTTCGGGATGGAGATTTCACGTCAGATGGACTATGTTGAGGAAGAGTTCGGCCAGGGAAAAAAGAAAGGCCATATTTTCCAATATCCTATTACCTGGGCGAACATCCGAGTGCACGAGATCGGACAACATGTCTACCTCGAGCAAGAACTCATCGACATGGGCCTGATACAGCTTCCCCAGCGCTGGAAGTATGACCCGATTGGGGTCAGAGGTAAATTTGCGCACATCTGCCCCCGAGCAGAGATCATGCAGGAAAGAGGCAATAGAACAGGTGCAGACCTGGAATGGCACATTGAGCAGATGCAATCATGGCCTCCATGGTATGATTTTTACTGCGAAGAGGTTCATATGATCCAGAGCGAAACCCGGATCACCGGTTAGATTCGATGGGCTTCAAGAAATTCCTCTCCAAGGTGGCGCCCCTCACCTGGCAAAAGGACAAAATCGTTGAATGCTGGAAGATGAGATGCCGCACACAGCACGATAAATCCAACCGGAAAACGCTGGCCGTTGATGATGAGTTTTCGGCCCTATATGATCAATACGTTGACACGTGGCGGCCTTTCGCATTTCGAGATTGCATTCCCCGAGGCGCTAGGAAAAGGTATACAAGGAGGTCCCCGTCCTAGCAATTATCTACTCCCGAAACTTCCAGCGCAACGCCAACGAGCAGTCAAGTGGGCCCAATGTTGCCTCCAGCTCCTGAAGCATTACCCGAAAGGGCGCAGCGACCAGAAAAGTCAACTCCAGAGGTGGCCCTCCAAGTGGAAAAAGCGCCAGAACAACCAGCTAGTGGAGCAGCCGCGGTGAACATCCTCCCGTATAGACCCCGGTACAAGTTTACCGTGGGCACATCGCAGCTTGCCGCCCCAACCTCCTCTCACTCCTTTGAACCAGCCGCAGCACCAGAAGAAAAGAAAAGGAAGAGGAGAGAAAAGGCCAAGCGGCCTAGGGAGCCTGCACAGCAAACGACTGCAGCGCGGACAGGGACAGCCGCGTCGGAAATCGTCTCGTTGGACAGCCCTGAAGCACAAGCAAAAACTTGGGCTGTAGACGTCTTCCAAACAGCGGCTCAGGCGAAGCCCGCAGGTACGTCCACTTCCCCGCTCCCCCAAATCCTAGTCGGCCCTGCCATAACGCCATCCCCCATTGTATCAGGGCAAGCCCTAGTTGCATCTTCTTCGTCTCAGACTGCCCAACCCTCTCACAACCCCCATTCATTTGACCAGTTCGCCTAGAACCCAAACGCTTTCCAATCCCTCAGCCAAACCCTGGAACCGTCGCCCGCAGCCAGTGCCAAAGCTACGCATACATCGCCGCGCCGCTCACCTCCCCTGTTCAAAACCCCGCCTACTCCTTCCACTCAGCCGCTTGCTTCCCCTAGGACCCGGTCGCCCTTAAAAGCGACCACGGCTTCTGGAATACCTCCTGCTTCACTGTTTGCAAGAAAAATGCCGCAACAAGACCCAATGCTGGAGGACCTTAACTTCATGCAGATCACAGACGATCAGCCCCTCGTAGCAAAGGTCGTAGGGTATTCTGCCTCTTTCCTTCAGGGCGTCAAACGCAGAAGAGCCGAGGAAATAGCTGCCCCGGTGAAGCGCACCAAGTACGACTTGGACAGGAGGGTGCTGAGAACTGAAAAGTTGGTTCCAAAAGTAAAGAAGCCCCTCTGGGAAATGACCGAGGCGGATTATGAACACCAAGTCAAGGAGAAAAGCTTCGACGATATAAACGAGGAGTATGAAATCAATGACATTCATCGCAGAACCCATAATCTCCTTGTCAAGCGACTCGAGAATCAGGAGGAGTTGTTTCAGCTGCAAAATAACTCAAGGCAGCTGGAGGAAGACCTGGCTACGGCCATATCACAGTTGGAGTCTGCACAGCAAGAAATCAGTGACCTGAAAGCCCAGCTCGCCGCCTCTTAGCAGGAGGTCGCAGCACGAAGACAGACAGCTGAACAGCTGTCAGAGGAGAAAAGGACAGCGTTGGAGTAGGTCTCCCAGCTCCAGGATTCGTTAAGGCAGGCTAAGTCTCAGCTCGAGGAGAAAACATCCCAGACGGAGGCCTTTTCAAATAATAAGATCAAGATAATGCGGGCTGGTTTGCTGCAGGGTTGCAGGGCCAACATTGTCAGGTCCATATCGGTCTTGGATTTCATGTCCAGGATCCAAGAAATTTCTGCCTAGGGAAAGCCTGTGGTAGAGGAGGCCGAACGCCAAGCGAAGCAATGGCTGGACTTGGCAATGAAACTTGAGGAGTACGAGCGCAAGGGCCTCCGATTTCCCCCTATGTCCCGAATTACCCTAGAATGGGCAGATGCAAGGGTAACCTTGCATAATTATTTTGAAAAAGTAGAGAAAATAAGGGCCGCCAAAAAAATGCTAGATGCATTAGACCATGAAATGAACATCTGCCTGGCCCCCTTCAACGCTCTTTCTGAGCACGGTTGCCTGAGCTTCATCAAGGATGGAGAATTTCTGACCTTTGAGTAGGTGAAGCTAAATTGGCTGTCTTTTGAGGCAGACACGTCAGAAATTGACAGCTGGGCTGAGCTAGTCCAGGAAGCTCAGGTCACCCAGATGGTGTCGAGGTACTGCAAAATCAACACCTCCCTCAAGGAGTTGGGAGAAAGATACCACACCATCGACATGCATGTGGTCAGCATTCAGAGCAGCGCTGAAAGATGCCAGCGACTTAGGGCCATTTCAGGCAGCAGTCTGGGACCAAGCCAGGACCGCATACAATCTTGTCCGTGAGCGGGAGCAGTCGGCCAAGCAGGAGGGTGACAGCGGCGACCATTCAGACTCAGAAAGAGCAGCAGAAACAGAAGAAGCAACTGTCGAAAGCGGATCTGAAGAGGAGCAGTTGCCCAAAAAGAAGCCGTCAGAGCAGCGGAAGGCAGGGGCAAGGAGTTCCTCTGCGCCCAAAGGATGAAGGCCTGGTTCTTTGCATCGAGGCAAGCTCGACACCCCGCGAGCCGCCAGGAATGTTACCACATTTTGCATGGGTTGCCATGTTTTCAAATTTTGTAAGTATGCTGCTCTTCCTTCCCTCCATCTCCTTTCCCTTTCTCCACTGTTCCCTTTCTCCCCTTGTATCAGTTGCATTCCTCCATTTTTTCCCCGGTTCTTTCTGCAGTCAGAATTCCCAAAACAGATCTCACATTCCCTGAAAAATTCTAAGTCTAAGAGCGCAACCCGACTTCGTAGCAAAGTCGGGGTGCGCCCTTAAGTACGAGCACACTAGGGAATGCGAAGTGCAGAAGCAGGCTGGAAATGAGCAGAATTTGGCTAAGTATGGGAGCGCAACCCGACTTCGCAGCGAAATCGGGGTGCGCTCCTCTTCCTGTGCACAGTTGGGAAGTAGTGTCTCCAGAAATCAGCTAAGTGCCGGAGCACAACCCGACTTCGCAGCGAAGTCGGGGTGCACTCCCCTTCTTGCGCGCAGTCCGAGCAACAGCCAAATTGACTAAGTGCTGGAGTGCGCAACCCGACTTCGCAGTGAAGTCGGGCTGCGCCCTCTGACCTGTGCGTAGTTGGGAAATATATCTCAAGTAGCCCAAAACAGACTAAGGCATGGAGGCCTCCCCAACTACGTTGTTCCCCGCTTGCGCTACCCAGTTGCGCTCCATTTCCAGGCGAAGTTGGACATAAAGGAAAGACTGCCTTTCAAGGCATACATGTGTCCCTCATCAAAGTTTGGCAAGTGTCCAGCCTCAGGATTCGAGCCGAGATGTGATGGTAAAAGGACAAGCATGGGCCAAATCACCTCCACAAGCTGCCCTCATTCAAGTTGACACAAAGTTCCATCTACCGCAGCTACCCGCATTCATGCTGACTCAAAGTCTCATCAACCGCACTGCCACGTAGCTGCCAAGTCTTCAGGTGGACCTTGCTGCCAGAACAGTCCTTGTTTGCAAGAGTCAACATTAGCAGCTCTTTCGCCGCTTTTGTCAGCTCTGGGATTTTGTGCCCAGGATTGTAATTGGGGGAAACTGCGCTATAAATAGCCGCACTACTTCATTGTAAAGGGGTGGAAGGGGGATATCCTGCTAGGGAACCATTGTAGCTATACGTTTGCCTCTGAATACAAGACACACACTTGGCTCTATTTTGTTGTTGTCATTCTTTATGCTGCCTTTACTTGACATTTCTGCCTCATGTTTCTTATTTCATTGCTTACTGTTATTCTGAATTTTGGATTTCGGTATTTGATGATTAAGTATTCCTGGAATGTATAGATAGAGGATACATAGGGTGCATGACAGTGGTAGTTTCTATTGTGTGTTCTGTATTGGATTGATGTTAGTAGTGGTGATTGATCGTTGCCGTGCTGCTTATTCCCCCCACCCAACTCAAATCACATTTGAATCCCTTTCCGCATTTTTATCTCTTTCCTGTACTCTTAGCTAAAACAACTAAAAAACCCATAGGAAGCCGGCCTTCTCCGGAGATTGGCATGGAAGGCATTCCTCCCTTCCGGCATTTCAATCTGGTGGACGAATCTGGGGTGCATTTAACCAAATCCTTTCCTCATGGCAGATTCGTAACCAACAATTACATAATAGTCTTAGTATGCTAATAGAACAATATGTATAGTTGTTGTAGCAATAGTAACAAGGGACTAGGAATGATGTAGGGGACGACCCTAGTAGGAGGATGCATAGTTGTAGCTCTTAATGGCATAAGAAGGAAAAAGGTCCAATTTTGGTGGAAGAATAGTCTCAAGGGCTAGCAAACATCCTTAGAAGAGAAACAACTTGAGCCACCACATAAGTCACTTGAAATCCTTAAAGGAGAAACTCAAGCCAACAATTACCCTAAAGCAAGAGTTGGCCTCCATACACTAACAATTGAAAGAATAGACTAAATAATTGGAAGCACTCCATGCCAAAATTTGGCAATTATAAGGATGAGGCACAAGGTAGGAAGCCCTAACCCAGGCTGTTGTATAACAATTGAAAACGAAAGGCTCATGGACACACTTGAGGGACATTCAACAAATCTAGATGTTGTAACAGTAGAATATATGAAGATTTCTATAGAAGAGGGTTATACTAAAAATAATTTGGATCTCTTGAGGGACTGTTGGTCACAAATATGCCATAGGAAAGGATTTGTATGTCTATGCGCCCTAGACCTGGACCAACCTTGAAAGGCCGGAGGGAAGAGATGCCCTCCATGCCAATATCCGGAGAAGGCCGGCTTCTGTACTAAACTGGTCGGGGTTTTAAGATAAGAGTGCAAGAAAGAGATTGGGAAAAATCTAAGGGAACTGGAAAGAGATTGAAAAGCTAAGGGAACTGGAAAGAAATTGAAATATTGTAGAAAGAAATGTAAATAACTGATTTAAAGGGGAAGAACCAACCCGTCACTACTATATCTTAATACAAACAAATGAAACCACTCTCCTGTTCCTCAGGCCCAGCCACCTATCTTCCATGCCTAAATCCAGACAGAACAGGGAAATACAGAATAAGCAAAAACACTAACCATAGACAACATACAAAGAAACTAACACAGCGTTTTCTCCCCTATGTATCCTCCAGGAGAATTCCAGGGTTCTGTCCCCAATCACACACCTAAATCCAGGATGCAGAATTATAGTATGCAAATGAAGAAACAAAATAGCAGAAATAATCACAGAAGACAACATACAAGAGAGAAATGGAGCCCAAAGTTCTTAATATCAATTGCAAAAATCAAGATACAACAGTTTTCAAGCAAATGTTCCCCCCCCTTTTTCATTACAATGTGTGGGTTTTTATAGAGGACCCTTCCCTCTGAGCCATTAATGAACCAGATTTACAAGGACGCTAGGGCGGATCCGATAATGATGCTCGCCTTACTTCTACAACTGAAACCTCCCATCCTATTTCTACAATTAGTTACAGGACCGCATTAAGCGGGGAAATTTGCATTTATGAGCCGCGGACATGCTTCGGTTTCATACCCCGTCTTTGAATACATGCCCCTTGGGAGTAGTGTCGTTGTCAAGACTAACCTTGGGGGAGCTTCGCTGAATTTGCACCCGAAGTAGCAGCCTCGCAATGCAATCGGGCCAAAGTGGAGGTCAGGAGGATGGACAAAATCCCCTAAGTCAAAATGGCCTCATGAGAGGGTGGTTCGCTGAAATCTAGCCCTGGAAACAGCTTCGCTAGAAAAACTTGCCGAAGAGGGCATTTAATTTAATTCTAGCCAAAGTGGCCAACTTAGCTGTAGGGAATGAGGCGACCCAACTCCCTGTTTTGCTGCTTCTTGGGAAAATGGGTGCTTCGCTGAAGAAGGGGGCCGAAGTGATACTTCGGAGAAGCTTTGGCCGAAGCTCCCCCTCTGCCTTAGAAATTTTACCAAGCTCAAAGTGAGCTTTCTGCCTATTTTCTTCGGCGAAGCTGCCTGTTAACCCTTCTTTGAACGAAGTTGTCCCTTTCTGCCCTCTTCTGTTGCTGTCTCAACGTCTAAAAAATGCCTTTGCTGGAGTTCGCCCAATTTTGCTGGAGTTCGCCCGAACTGGGTCCGAGGATGAAGTTCGTTGAACAAATGGCCCGAAACTAGGGTTTGGCAGGAGTGGAGGCCGAACTTGGAGGTAAACTTGCTTTAGTGTTTTTTGGGAGCATGCTAAAACCGAAGTTCGCTGCAGTCCGCCCTCGGAGTTGAGGTTCGCAGGTGATTCGGATGAATTTGAGCATTTCTGGCTAACATAAAGGGTTTTGGCCGATATTGATATTCTGGCCAGCGTTGGAATTCTGGCCGACGTTGGAATTTTGTTCGACATTGGGATTCTGGCTGACATTGGGATTCTGGCCGAAGTTGACCTTTGCGGCCGACTTAGACATTTTGGCCGACGCTGAGGTTTGCGGCCGACTTTGAGCTTCGCTGGACTTGAAGCCTGAAGTGGAGGTTCGGTAGGGTTCTGGCCCAAAGCGACAGATCGGCAGTATTCTGGGCAAAGTAGACTATTTACCTTAGGATTTTCTCTATTGCTCGGGTGGAAGTTCAACAAAATGGGTCCCAAAGTGAAAGTTTGGTTGTCTAGACGCCCGAAGTGCGTGCTTCGCTGTGCTTCTCTTGGAGATGGTTCACTGGAAACTTTGGCCAAAGTGCAACTTCGGCAGCACTCTGAGCGAAGTGCCCCTCATGCCTTAGCTGATTTTTCAAGTCCGAAGTGGGCTTTAGCTGGCTTTGCTTCCCGAGGCCATAACTTTTGATCCGTTGACCCGATCGCCTATTGTAATATATCGTCGGAAAGCTTGCGAAAAGATCTGCAATACTGAAATATCCAAAGCTCATTTCATTCACTTTATCATCCCCATTTAGGGCCCGTGAAAATTCCAACACCTCTGCATGCTCTTTGCCGCTTTGAAGCTCCATACTTAGATAAAATTTTGTAAAAAAAATTTAATGTGGCAAAAATGCTAATAGGGACCTGGTCATATTGCTCTAGAACCACATGACACCCTCATGAAGAAATTATAAGACTTCCTTGTGAACCCTAGGAACATTACTTAGATCTACAATAACCCGCTTTCAAGGAAGATGGATCTATCTCTTTGGCTTAGTAGAAACAAAATTTTCTGTGATGGTGTTTAATTTTCTGTGCGGAGGGATCATTAGGGACTCACAAGGGAAGATTATTGAAGCATATGCAGATTATTATGGAGTAGATACCAAACATGTGGCAGAGGCTAAAGCACTGTTGACTGCACTCAAATTGCCCAAGATTATGCAGATAAGGAATTTAATCATTGAGGGAGACTCTCTAAACATATTAAAAGGTTTAAGACAAGAATTCAGTTAGTTGGACAATACATGATATCATTAATGATGCTATCTATATTAAGAATTTTTTTCTATCCAACAAGATCAAGCATATTTATAGGGAAGGAAACATGATAGCAGATTGGATGGAAGATTGGAGGACACAAAGGGGCAGTAATTTTGTAACAAAGAGTCAAAAAATCTTCCTAACATTGTTTTGGAGATGGCACATCAAGAAGCTATGAAGAGATGACAAATAGAATAAGATCTGGAAAAACATAGTCAGATTGAGATCTAGAAATACAGAAATGTGAGAAACACAGACAGAGTGAGATCTAGAAATAAAAAATCTGAAAAACATAGATAGAGTAAGTTCTAGAAAAACATAAATAAAGTGAGATCTAAAAACTCAAAAATTTGAAAAACATAAACAAAGTGAGATCTGGAAAGTCACAGTCAGAGTGAGATCTGGAAACACATAAATTTGAAAAACATAGATAAAGAAGATCTAGAAAAACACAGACAAAATGATATTTGAATTCACAGAGGGCTAGGGTTTGGCACAGTAATGGCAGGAGAAATACATACAGAGTGAGATCTGAAAAAACACAGATAGAGTGATTGCTTTAATATTTTTAAAATGCTCTTGTTTTTCTTTTGTGGTTAACAAGCTTTTGTTATTCTAGTAGGTTTGTATCTCAATCTCAATTTGTGGACTGCATTTTGTTTCTTGTTGGCATTCTTGGAATAGGTGGTGATCTTATCCATTTTTTAGTCTTTTGGCTCTCAAGCCTCTTTGTAAAAGGGTAAGGGACCCTTTCAAAACCCTTTTCTTACCCTTATCAAAATATAGAAAATTGAGTCCTTTGTAAACTCCTTAGCCTCACCATTCTTCCATTCCTTCTCTTGAATCCCTAAAAGAATTAAGTGCACCTCATTAGATGCTTCATCTTGGTAGTCCTATCACTAGCACATATAGTGTGTGTCACCTTTTCAAGCTCATGCTCCTAGATTGAAAATAATTAAATGACATTATAGTTACTCATCAAAAGACACCTATTCCTTTAATTTGCTCGATTGGATTTCTAAACATAATTTCTTGAATACACTAACCCAATTCAAATGGGAAATAATAGCAAAAATGTAGTATCCAAAAATTATTTTTAATGAAAATACATACAAAGAAAGATCAACACAGCAAAGAACACAAACAAGTATACGATCAATAAATGTAGCAAGATGTGGGTCTTTATTATATTTAAGGTCTTCAACAAGTACAAAAAAAAATAGGGAGAATCCAAGAGATCACTCCTGATCTAGTGTCTTCATAGATATATATAGTCATAAAGGGAAGGGGTAATGAAGGCAATGAGCATACTCACTCCCCAATAACTCATACAACAAATATCAAAGTTTACCTATCTAAATAGAACATGACTAATCCAGGCACAATTGATCATGTCATTTGTTTCTTCTTTATTCTAAGAACAAAACATAATAAGAAATGTCAAGATTCACGACCATGCTCATCCCCTACTTACAAGAAGGGCTTTGGAATGATAGTGTGACCCACATCATTTGAAATTTGAATGAACAAAATTGTCATGTACCTTTAAGGGAGAGTGTAGACAACCATCCTCCTTAAGTCCGTTGGAAAATTGCAATATTTTATTCCACCCTCCATTGGTGATTCATTTGAAAAGAATATCTGAAACAAAATTGATACTAGATTAAATCCTTTTGCATTTAAAGACATGTACTGTTCTTGCAATTTTACTTACAATGCCATTTTATTTGTTTGTGAAACTGAAATGTTAATATGTGAAATGAAAAGTGGAAAAAGTAAGAACACAAAGTAGTAAAAGCATGTGCTAACATCTAAGATATGTTTTTTTTTTCTTTCCCATACAACAATGCTCATATTGAATGTATTGTTGCAGAGACTTGTCATACAATAACTTTTCGGGACATTTTCCTTCATGGCCCACAAGTAAAGCAGACTTGTAAGTATATTAAATCATTGATCTTTTTGGACCTATGTAATTTTTTTTTGTTGAAAATCACTCCTTGCAGTTCTCAATCTTTTGTATATCTAGAATGACTTTTATTTAATCAAGTTAGAAAAATAAAACAACTACTAGTTTTGTCTTTCATTATCTATGTTTCTATACAGTTCATGATCTTAGCATCATTGTAATTTCTCTTTGCTTCTGATGTGAATGACAGCTATGATAGCTTCTCTCATTAAATATTGTCTCCCCTAAAATCTACAGGAATTTGATAGAGAACTCATTTAGTAGCAATCTTGCTAATGAAAGGTAAGCTTCTAATGTATCCATTGATTTGACTCTTCAATTTTATATTGAATATTCTATACTAATAGCTCATAGAAGAATGAGACATAATTGAATTTTGTCATGTTTTATGAAAATAAGATGATTTTTCCTTGTTTAAGAGTCACTCAAATGGACATATTTCCCTTGACATTTGAATTAGATCCAAAGGTGGCGCCTATCTTCAAAAAGGATTCATATGTGAGAAAGGAGCTCCATTGTGTAAGTCTGTAGATAGTACAATTAATATTTCTTTGTCATTGTGGCTTGCCTAGGTACATAGAATAAATGGATTATTTGAAGCCACAATTATGATCCATTAGAAATTTAACATTAATAACTCCTTTGTATTATTATGTTGATGGTTGGGGACATTGTACTGAGTCATCCAAACATCACTATGTGAACAATCATCCCATATGAGAATTGATAAGCAATATTCCATCTTCTCTTAACCAATTATAGATCTTGCAGTCTTTCAAAGTAATCTAGCTAGCTGCAATAAAAGTTGTAGACACATAATACAACACACTATAATATAATTTCATTATAAACACATAAACAAAGGTATACAATGGGAATAACTTACAGATACATATTGATACATTGCACACACAACATGTATGCTACAACCTAATTGTCTATAATACATCATGGTTTGGTCAAGCATACAATACACACAGACTTGCCTTGACTAGCATCAACCAACATCAGAGTTCTATGAAACACTCTCTAAGATCCCTCTCCACCAACATAGATGTGTACTTATAGCTATCATGGGACTTGTAGGAAACTACCACCAAACTACCCGTATAAATCAAAACATTAAATTCCTCATAATGTTACATTACATTATTACAACACATCACCGTATATACACATAAAAACACCATGCAACAACACTTTCGACAATTGCTATTTACATGTATCACCAACACATGGTACATGCATCCATGCAAATATATTTATGTGTTTATGTAGACGTGATCTCATGTAGACATGTCAAATTGCCTACTTACATCTATCCCCCCTCTAAACTTGTTGGGATACTTGCCAACAGGCCAAATGAACATTGGGGTAGAAGCACTGAAAGTGGTACTTGAAAGTCTTGTCATGCTCTTTGTGCTTCTTTCTATTCCATACATCTTTTGCAACTACCTTCATTGTAACCTGCTGTCAGAAAAACATTGTTCTCTCATTGTTTACTTCACTTAATGCAACTAGCTGTATCACAAGTATGATGGACAACTAACTGAGCTGAAACTTTTACATGAACTACATTTTGATGGCCTTCACTCAATCCACTTGCAACACTCAAATTGTTGCTTAGATGTTCTATTCCTACTAGATGGTCCCAACAACACTCCCTGGATGGTTGTCTCATTCAAAATTCAAATTTGCGGTGCCAAATCATTAATTTTTAAAAACATCATTGGCAGAAATCCATTAAGCAAAAACTGTTAAAATACAGAGTTCATTTCTTAGAACTGTATTAGATCTGATAGGCTGCACTAAGGCCATCGCAATATAGGGAACAAAACCTCGTGCATAATATTAAATATTTACAATCTTTTCTCTTTCAATGATATGGACAGAGGAAGCATCATTTGTCTTCTTGTTTCCTGGATATTGATGGCTCTGTCCTGTAATACAACTGTCAAAGGTGTTTGAACTGTGATCTAACTATATTTCCTTTGCTTGGCAGATACTTCTTTGGCCATTAATTGTGGAGGCAAAAGTTTGAATACTTACGACTCTTTTGAGGGAGATGAGAATCCATTAAGCCCTTCAGGATTCTATCTGCCTGATGATAAAAAGAACTGGGCAGTCAGTAACACAGGGCATTTTTATGATAATCAAAACCGTATTAAATTCCGCGTGATGACGAACCACTCTCAATTTACTACAGGCATAAATTCGAAACTGTACAGGACAGCACGCTGTTCTGCTTCGTCCTTGAGATACTATGGATTATGCCTTCACAATGGACCATATAAAGTACAACTCCACTTTGCTGAGATAGAATTTCCTGATGATAAATCCTTCAAGAGTCTTGGAAGACGCATTTTCGATGTCTATATTCAGGTCCATCACAATATACATATATACTTTGCTTTCTGTTAACAATGCTTGCTGTTAAACTTGTTAAAACTCATTTATTATACATGTCCATAGCAAAATATATGAAACAATATTTGCTTTTTAAATGCTGTATTTCAGATAGGTGCATATTTTTTTTTTTTTTGGGTGTAATTCTTCCAAAACTTTTCACTCTCTTGGATGTAGGGAACTAGAAAATTACAAAATTTTAACATTGAGGATGCTGCTGGAGGCCGATATAAGCCAATAGTAAAAACTTTCAGTGTAAATGTGACGGAGAATTATTTGGAGATTCACTTTTTATGGGCTGGAAAGGGAACATATAATGTACCATTCGAGGGGACATATGGCCCTCTAGTATCAGCTATTGTTGTCAGTTCTGGTAAGGTTACTTTTCATATTTGTTTCATAAATCTAAGTGTTCATATGTAGAAATAATCAGTTTTCTATACTGATTTAGCCAATGCTATTTTTAAGGGGTTTTAAGAATTGTGGAAGTATTTTTCTATTTACTATGGTGTTATTTCATGTTCTGAAACGAAGTGAAATTATTTGATACCAAGCTAGGAGAATCTGCTCTGTGTACACAAAATGGTTATCTTTAATTTTGAGCTTTGACCAATCATTTTATCTATACCTTTCATAAATTTTACCTTTTTCTGTTATGATCAAATATTTATGTTGTTACGTAGATCAAATCTGGGTGGTATTGCATGTATGATAGTAATGGTCCTCAAGATTTGACTTCTAACATTATATATATTTGTTTGGACAGAATTCAAAATAAAAAATAAAAGCAATAATAGAACTTTGATTATCGGCATCATTTCTGGGATACTAATTTCATTAGGCGTGGTAGCGTTCTTGTCATTCATCTTTATTAGAAAACGAAATGGAACCAGGGCAGCTGATGTTGGTAGAGGTAATAAAGAATGTTTCTGTGATTCAAATTACTTCTCATACAACACTTACATGTTAATGTGATACATTTCGAACTCTAGTGACATAAATTTATCAAACTGCTATATACAGAATTGACAAATATGAATATAATATCTAGTACATTCACTCTAGAGGACATAAGAAGTGCTACAAATGACTTTCACATTGAGAATAAGATAGGAGAAGGGGGGTTTGGTGCAGTTTTCAAGGTATATCAAACTACACTTTGATATTAGAATTCAGTTACTTTACATAGCAATACCAGAAATGAGCTTAATTCTAGAGGGTTTGCATCAACTACTAATATTGAGTTCAAAATAGTATATGATGTTTACATCTAATGCTTACTGTCTTTGCAGGGTATACTACCAGATGGGAAAATGGTGGCAGTAAAGCAGATGTTTTCTAAGTCAAGACAAGGCAGCCGTGAGTTCCTTAATGAATTGGGCACAATATCTGCAGTTCAGCATCCCAATCTTGTGAAATTATACGGTTGTTGCATAGAGGGCAAACAACTGCTTTTGATCTATGAATATTTGGAGAACAATAGTGTAGCCCGGGCTTTATTCGGTAAATCCATAATCTCCTATAGCTGCTTTATTCTCGTGCGGAATGAAATTTTATATAAATCATAGATTCAATTTTCCCTTAATAACAAAGTACAGCTTCGTTATCATGATGACCTGAAGTCAATATTAAGCACTCACAACAATTTATGGATTTACCGAATAAAGGCCAACTATTAGCAGGTAAAATCTATACATGTGAGTAAACTTTTACATTTTATTTTTAAGTTTATGAATACAATAAAGGTCAATAATTAGCAGGTTAATTTATACATTTAAAAGTCTTTAAAAATATATATATATAAAATATAATAAAATCTTATAGGATTTTTTTTTTGTTTCGCCTTGAAAAATCTAACTTATATTCATAAGACGACTCACAAACAAACATAAGAACACACGGGAACTCTTCCATGTAGGAATGTACTTATTATGTAAGTGTACAAGATGCCATCCAAATTGACAGCACTCTAATCTTCTGTTCAGCCGGCTTGCTGACACTACTCTTGAGCACTGTATTTTGTAATCAAACATTCACAAATTTCCCTCAGGTTGGAAAACTTCAATTAAGTATTTACAGAAAGAGTTGGTTATGTAAATCACAGGTCCTCAGGAATTCAGGCTAATGCTCAACTGGTCTGAACGCTACAACATTTGCCTTGGAGTTGCTCGTGGCCTGGCATATTTGCATGAAGAATCTAGACTGAGAATCATACATCGTGATATCAAGGCGACAAACATCCTTCTAGATCAACATTTGAATCCAAGAATATCAGACTTTGGATTGGCCAAGTTATTCGATTTGGAGAAAACTCATGTCAGCACCAGGGTTGCAGGAACAATGTAAGATCAAAAAACCTTTTTCACATTCTGCTGCTTTTACGGGAAAAAAAAATTCAAGCTAAATAACAGACTTTCAAGACTTATATCAGGAAAACTGAACTGTAAAGCCAATGGGCATAATAAAAACCATATTATACAAATAACATTAAATGGTACATAAGTTTCTAATTTTTTTTTTTTGCCCTCCAGTGGATATATGGCTCCCGAATATGCTTTAAAAGGCCAGCTCACAGAGAAGGCAGATGTGTACAGTTTTGGAGTGCTAGTGCTTGAAGTCGTTAGCGGCCGAACACACACAGAGCAGACATTGCAGTCTGAGATGGTTTATCTACTGGAATGGGTAACAATATATAACCACCTTTTTCTGTAATCCGTTTAAAATCTGTGTTCATGCTCTGTCAGAAAACATAAACTAATCTAATTTCCGTTGGCTCTTCTTTTATAGGTGTTGACAACAATTCCCTTTCTTATATGAGATTAAAATAGGTCCCACCCATATTACATGGTGATTACATAAGGGTATTATAATAACTTGACAATTATATATTTATTATTTGACATTATAATAACTTAGCAATATACATTTATTAATTAACAAGATTTCAACTTGAAAATTTAAGTGTTAACAACTTACATCCAAGAATGCCATATTTTAATAGCTGTGACCTCTATAACAGGGTTAGACAGATTCTAACCCCAAAATGTTCAAAATTTTGTCAAACTTGAAGATCGACCGAATAATTTTCAACTAGAATCACTAGTTTGTAGAACTACATCAGTCAACACAAAAAATTGGCAAATTTTGTAGCATATATTGGATAATTTAAATTTTATATGCGTATAGGTTAGACCACTGGGGTGATTCCTTTCTGTTGGCCACGGATCCGCCACCTGAGAAGGACTTGGTGTGTCAATGCGACCTAGACCCGCAGACCAACATTGAAAGGACGGGAGGAAGGGATGTCCTCCATGCCGATCTCCGGAGAAGGCCGACTCCTTTCCTAACCTACTTGGGGGTTTTTAGATAAGAGTGCAAGAAAGAGATTTAAAAAAGGGGTAAAGGGAACTGGAAAGAGATTGAAAAAGATAAGGGAACAGGAAAGAGATGTAAATATCATGCGTTTCGGGTGGGTGGAGAACAAACAACACGATCGCAAATTTGCATCCGAACCAACAACAATTAAAACAAAGCATGTAACAGAAACTGCAGCTGTTATTCTACCCTATGTATCCTTCTATTTAGTATTCCAGATCCAAATAATCACCAATGCCCAAATCCAGAATTCAAAATTCAGACAGACAGAAATATAAATGGACATGAAGCAGAAATACTAGCAGAAGGCAGCATAAAAGACAAAGACAAGAAGCAGAGCCAAGGATGCTTTGAATTAATTAGAAGGTGGTCCGTCACAGCAGAGTCCTCTAGCAATATGTCCCCCCTCCACCCTTGTACAATGAAATGAGGCTACTATTTATAGCGCAATTTCCCCCCCGATTACATTTTGGGCACAAAATCCCAGACCTGACAAAAGCTGCAAAAGCTGACAAAAGCGGCTGATGTTGACCTCTGCGGGTAAAGAATGTACTTGCAACAAGGTCCTCTTGAAAACGTGGCAGCTCCGTGGAAATCCGGTAGGTGGGAAGTTGAGCCAGTTTGAATGGGGGCATATGCGGTACAATCTGTCAGTTCAAGCTCATCTGTCCGGTACCTTGGCGGCACACCTTCTGTCACATCTCGACTCTGATCCCAAGACCAGACACCTGTCAGCATCTGATGGAGGGGGGAAGAACCGAGCTTAGAAGATCAGCCTTTGTATTTTTATCCCGCCCAACACTTAAAATATTTTGGCTGCTTCTTCCTATCTTTCTGCCCTATTGCGCACAAATTGATGAGCGCAGTCGGGAGGATGAGCGCAGTCGGGCGGGGCCCGACACTTAGAATATTTTAGCAGCATTTTCCTGTCTTTCCGCCCTGTTGCGCACAAATTGATGAGCGCAGTCGGGAGGATTAGCTTCGTTGGCCGTACCTCTATGTCAAACTCTTGTATTTTAGCTATCCATGCTGCCCTCTTGTGACCTGGCTCTTCTTGGATAATGAAATTTCTGAAATCTGGATGTATCATGAAGATAGTTATCCGGCTCTGGGAGACAAAGTGCTTGAACTTTCTGAGAGATCTCATGACTGCGTGCACTTGACGCTCGATAAAATTGTATCTTTCTTCGTGCGGCTGAATCACCTGACTTAGGAATGCTATGGGGTGCTCCTCGCCATCATCTCCCTTCTGAGTTAGGACTGCAGCATAGCTTTCGGGCTCTCCCACCGCGTACAGGATGAAATCCTTGGAGTAGTCTAGATTTATTAACACTGGATCTTGCGCGATTCTGGCCTTGATTTCTTTGAAGGCTTGCTTTCTTTCATTAGTCCACAAGAATTCAGCATTCATTTTTAGGAGCTCGGCCATGGGCTTTGGCTTAATTAGAAGGTGGTCCGTCACAACAGAGTCCTCTAGCCGGGTCCTTGGAGCTGAGCTTTTTATGTCGAAGAGGAATTCAGCCAAGGAAAGAAGAGAGGCCATATTTTTAAGTATCCTATTACCTGGGCTAACATTCAAGTCCATGAAATTGGGCAGCACATCTACCTAGAACAGGAACTCCTCAACATGGGCTTGATACAATTACCACAGCGCTGAAAATACAACCCGATTGGGGTCAGGGGAAAGTTTGTGCATATTTGCCCCCGAGCAGAAATCATGGAGGAGAGGTGCAACAAAACAGGCGCGGACCTGGAATGGCACATCGAACGGATGCAATCATGGCCACCATGGCAAGATTTCTACTGTGTGGAGGTGGAGTATGATCCGGAGCGCAATCCAGATCATAGGTTAGACTCGACGGGTTTCAAAAAATTTATCACGAAGGTGACGCCCCTCAACTGGGAAAAGGAAAAAATCATTGAATGCTGGAATATGAGGTGTCGCACGCAACACGATAAATCGAACGGGAAGACATTGGCCATAGATGATGATTTTTCGGCCTTATATGATAAATATGCTGGCAAATGAGAGCCGTTCGCGTTTCGAGATTGCGTCCCCGTAGGCGCCAGGAAGAGGTATAAAAGGAAACCCCCACAACAGCATTTGTCCATTCAAAAACCACCCAGCAAGGCGCCAACAAGCAGTCAGGTGGGCCCAATGTTGTCTCCAGCTCCCAAAACGTCGCCTCAAAAGGAATAGGAGCCAAAAAGGTCAACCGGTGAAACAGTGCCTCAAAAAGAAAAGGATCCAGAAAGGTCAACCGGTGGGCCAGCGGTAGTGGGCGCCCCTCCGTCAAAGCCCAAGTACAAATTTACCGTGGGAGCGCCATTGCCCATCGCACCAACCGCCTCCGCCTCCTCCGAACAAACTGTCGCTCCAGGAGAAAAGAAGAGAAAAAGGGGCGAAAAGACTAAGATAAAGCGGCCGAAAAAAGAGGCTGTGCAACAAACAACAGCGGCCCCGCGAGCAAAAGCAACTGCACCCGAAATCATCTCTCTGGATAGTCCAGGGAAGGAAGCAGAGGTCTGGGCAGCAGGCGTCCTCCAAGCACCGGCTTAGGTGGAGCACGCAGGTACGTCCTCTTCCCCGGTTACCCAAATCCCAGTTGGCCCTATCGTAACACCTTCCCCCTCTGTATCAAGGCAAGCCTTAGTCGCATCATCCCTGTCACCTATCTCCCAGTCCTTCCGCAGTCCCCATTCCTTTGAACATTTTGCCCAGGACCCAAACGTTTTCCAAACCCTGGGTCAAACCCTAAACCCCTCACCCGCGGCCAGTGCTGAAGCCGTACCTACATCGCCGCGCCGCTCACCCACATCATTCAAAACCCCATCTCCACCACCTACTCAGCCGCCCGTTTCCCCTAGGACCCGGTCGCCCTTGAAAGCGGCCTCATCTTCTGGGATATCTCTTGCTTCATTGTTTTCAGGAAGGATGCCACAGTAGGATTTGGCCTCGGCATACCCTATGCTAGCAGAGCTGGACCTCATGGGAGAACAACTGCAAATCACGGACAATCAGCCTCTAGCCACGAAGGTCGCAGGATGTTCCGCCTCTTTCCTCTAGGGCATCAAATGGAGAAGAGTCGAGGAAATAGCCGCCTCGGTGAAGCGCACCAAGTTTGACTTGGACAAGAGGGTGCTGCGAACCGAGAAATTTATCTCGAAAGTTAAGAAGCCTCTCCGGGAGATGACTGAGGCGTATTATGAACACCGAATCAAGGAGAAGAGTTTTGATGATATAAGCGAAGAATACGAAATCAATGGTATTCATCGCAGGATTGATAATCTCATTGTTAAGCGACTCGAGAATCAGGAGAAGCTGTTTCAGCTTCAAAACAACTCGAGATAGTTGGAAGAGGATCTGGCCAAGGCCACCACGTGGTTGGAGTCTGCCCAGAAAGAAATTGAAGACTTGAAAGCTCAACTCGCCGCGTCCCAGCAGGAGGCAACAACACAGAGGAAGATAGCCGAATAGCTGTCAGAAGAAAATAAGGCAACACTAGAACATATTTCCCAGCTGCAGGATTCGCTGAAGCAGACCCAATCTCAGCTGAAGGAGAAGGCGTCCCAGGCGGCTGCCTTTTCAAAAGACAAGATCAAGGAGATGCGGGCTAGTTTGCTGCAGGGCTAATGTGGTTAGGTCCCTGTCCGTCCTGGATTTCGCATCCAGGATCCAAGAAGTATCTGCCCAGGGAAAGCCTATGGTAGAGGAGGCCGAACGCCAAGCGAGGCAATGGCTGGACTTGGCGATAAAACTTGAAGAATTTGCGCGCAAGGGCCTCCGATTTCCCCCTATGTCCCAGATTGCCCTAGATTGGGCGGATGCGAGGGTAACCTTGCACAATTATTTTGAAAAGACTGAAAAGATCAGGGCCGCTAGGAAGATGCTAGACGTGCTGAACCATGAAATGAATATCTGCCTGGCCCCCTTCAACACTTTTTCTGCGCTCGGATTTTCGATCTTTGTCAAAGATGGGGAGTTTCTGCCCCTTGAACAAGTAAAGCAAGATTGGCTATCTTTCGAGGCAGATACATCAGAAATTGATGGCTAGACTGAACCAGTCTGGGAGGCACAAGTGATCCAAATGGTGTCGAGATTTTGCAAGATTAACACCTCCCTTCAGGAACTGGGAGAGAGATATGACACCATTGATGTGCACATGGTTGCAGAATTCAGAGCAATGCTAAAAGATGTCAGCGATTTAGAGCCCTTCCAGGCGATAGCTTGGGATCAGGCCAAGACCGCATACAAGCATGTCCACGAGCGGGAGCAACCTTCCGAGCAAGAGGGCGATGGTGGTGAGCATTCAGATTCAGAGAGAGAAGAAGAAGAAGGGTCAGAAGAAGAGACTGCTGAAAGCGAGCCCGAAGAAGAACAGTTACCCAAAAAGGGGACTCAGCAGCAGCAGGAGCAGCAGGATGCAGGGGAAGGGAGTTCCTCTACGCCCAAAGGATAAAGGCCTGGTTTGTTGCATCGAGGTGAGCTCGACACCCCACGAGCTGCCAGGAATGTTGCCACATTTTGCACGGGGTGCCATGTCTTCGGTTTTTTTTGTAAGGATGTTGCTTTCCCTTCCCTCTTCCTTCTCTCCTTCTCTCCCTTTCTCCACTATCCCCTATCTTCCCTGCCATCAGTTTCATTCTCTTCATTCCCCCATGATGAAAGCAAAACTCTTGAAGATGCTGGAGGCCAAGATCATCTACCCCATCAAGCACTCGTCTTGGGTCGCAAATCTGGTCCCTGTGAGGAAAAAGAATGGAGACATCCGCCTCTGCGTGGATTTCAGAAACCTCAATCAGGCTTCACTGAAGGATCATTATCCACTTCCCCAAATTGATCACATCCTCCATGTAGTTGCTGGAGCTCAGAGATTCTCTCTCTTGGACGGGTTCTCTGGCTATAACCAAATATGGGTGAAAGACAAAGATCAGCACAAGACAACGTTCACCACCAAATGGGGAACATTTGCATATCAGCGCATGCCCTTTGGCCTTTCTAACGTCGGGGCTACATTTCAAAGGGCTATGGACTTGGCGTTCCGGGAGCTGCTCAACAAGGTCATTGTCATCTATTTGGATGACATGATTGTGTTTTCACATAAGAGAGAGGACCATGCCTCCCACTTGCGGAAAATATTTGAGAGATGTCGTGAGTTTGGCATTTCCATCAACCCGAAGAAGTCAGTCTTCGCGGTGAAGGAAGGCAAGCTGCTAGGACACGTTATTTATGAGAAGGGCCTTGCAGTTGATCCTGACAGAGCATAAGCTCTTCTTCGCTTATCCATCCTAGTTGACAAGAAGGGGCTACAATCGTTTTTTGGCCAAATCAACTTCGTGAGGAAGTTTGTCCCAGACTTCGCACAAGTGATCAAGCCCATGGCCGAGCTCCTAAAAAAGAATGCTGAATTCTTGTGGACTGACGAAAGAAAGCAAGCCTTCGAAGAAATCAAGGCCAGAATCGCGCAAGCTCCAGTATTAATAAATCCAGACTACTCCAAGGATTTCATCCTGTACGCGGTGGGAGAGCCCGAAAGCTACGCTGCAGTCCTGACTCAGAAGGGAGATGATGGCGAGGAGCGCCCCATAGCGTTCCTAAGTCAGGTGATTCAGCCGCACGAAGAAAGATACAATTTTATTGAGCGGCAAGTGCACGCAGTCATGAGATCTCTTAGAAAGTTCAAGCACTTTGTCTCCCAGAGCCGGATAACTATCTTCGTGATACATCCGGATGTTAGAAATTTCATTATCCAAGGGGAGCCAGGTCACAAGAGGGCAGGATGGATAGCTAAAATACAAGAGTTTGACATAGAGGTACGACCAACGAAGCTAATCCGAGGTCGGGCTCTATGCCAAGAGTTGGCCCAAAGTGCTGCAGCTAAAATATCTGCCTGCCAATGGGAGGATCCAATGATGAAAATTAACCTTGCCAACTCCTTATCAGAGGAGAGTGATTGGACGAATGACCTGGTGTGGTATTTTAGCATAGGGAGATGTCCAGATCATCTCAACGCCTCACAAAGAAGGAGGTTTAGGCTGAATGCCTTGAAGTATGTACTGCGCCCCGAGGGGCTGTATTTTAAAAACATTGATGACATCCTGTTGCGGTGCGTCAAGGAATCAGACAAGCCAAAGGTTCTCGGAGAGTTCCACTCTGGGATGCCCGGAGGACATCATTTAGGAAGGCCTACAACCTTAAAAATTATCAGAGCCGGCTATTATTGGCCCACCCTCTTCACAGACGCACATGCGGTCTGTGAAAAATGTCAGAGGTTCGCTAGCAGAAATAGGAAGACACCCTTGCCCCTCCAGCCAATTCAAGCCGACACTCTGTTTCAGCAGTGGGGTCTGGACTTCGTCGGGACCATAACGCCCCACTCTTCGGCGGGACACAAGTTTATCCTAACCGCCACAGATTATTTTACCCGATGGGCTGAGGCCTTGCCTACAAAGCATGCTGACCAAGAAACGGTCATTAGGTTCCTCGAGAGCCTCATTACCCGTTTCGGGGTTCTAGAGGCAATTGTCATGGATAACGGTCCAGGATTTGCAGGCGCAATACTCACTGAGTTTACTGGCAGATATGGCATTTACCACAAGATGTCTTCAAATTACTATCCGCAGGGAAACGGCTTGGCCGAATCCACCAATAAAAACCTCTTGAAAATCATAAAGAAAACTGTGGAGAAGAATAAGAGGTCGTGGCACCTACTTCTGGACCAGGAGTTATGGGCGAATCGCATATCTTTCAAAAAATCCATCAAGACGTCCCCCTACGCGCTTGTATACGGCAAGGAGGCAGTTCTACCTACCCACATAGAAATGCCCGCACTCTGGTTGTTAGATGAAGAGAAAGGCGACGGGGATCCAGTGGATGTTAGACTTTGTCAATTGTTGCAGCTAGAAGAGGAAAGGGAGAAGGCATATCAGGCCTTTACGAAACATGCCGAGGCAACTCAAAGTTGGTTTGCAAAAGGGACCATCACCCGAGTTTTCAAAATTGGGGACTTAGTGCTCAAGTGGGATTCACTCAAAGCGAAGCCAGGCAACCATGACAAATTTGATGCCTTCTGGGAAGGCCCCTATCAGATCGCTCGGGTAAACCAATTCAACACGTTCGTGCTCAGGGACATGGAGGGACAGCTTCTCCCGATCCCTATTAATGGCTTCCACCTGAAGGATTATCACCACTGAAGGTTGCCGAAAGGTCCTTCCTTGTACATACTTTTCTTATTTATTTCCTACAGTTCAGTTTATTTTAGAATGTAAATATTTCTTTCAGTTATTTAGTTTTTGGCTTTTGAATCCAAAGAGAGCTAAGTGTGAGAAAAGAAGCAAAATTTTGTGCTGCTAAAAGTCTGACCAAGGTGGAAAATCGCCCGACTTCACAGCAAAGTCGGGTGTCGCTCTTTGAATTGTGCGATGCCGGGGCTTGGGAAGAGAAAAAGTAAACAAAAGGAGCCCCAAATTTTTCTAAATGCTGGGTGCGCAGTGTCGAACCCCTACTGCGTGGAATTTTCCGAGCGAAGTTGGACTGCGCAAATTTTTCGGGCGAAGCCCGGTTGCGCTCTCAGTTTTGGGCGCACTTCGAATGACCCGTCAGAAAGAGCAAGGGGCATGACGAAAATTTTTCTAAGTGTGGGTCCCCGAGGGCGCACTATGCATAGCGCGAAGTTAGACCGCGTTCCTTCTTGGGCCCTTGGCCAGAGTCTCCCTCGAAGTGTGTGCCCAAACGACGGCGATGACGTCATTGGAAGCACGAGGTTCAAAGATTTTAAGGAATGATTGCACGGATTTCAAAGCAGATGTCATTAAGAAGTGAGCGCATTGGGGCCAACCGCGTACGAGGTGCGCCTTCCAATAAAAAATCCCACGCGCGACCGCCGCCCGTTAATCGCCTGGCCGAGTATAAAGATAGCAAGTACTCCATTAGCCTCACCAAGCTGCGGCCCAATATCACAAAGTGGGTAGGCAAAGTCTCACCCTCGCACCATGTCGGAGCTGCATATAAGTCGAACATATACTGGTTCTTGTGCCCTCCCGTCCACCACTGCTCGGAGCTGGTTGAGTCAATTGTGACATATTACAAACCAACTACCCGAAAAGTCTGCGACTACCAAGGAAGGGTGTTGTTCACCCTCTTCAAAGAAAGCGTCCAGCCAGCCTTCGCCCCGGGGCTCCAGTACGACCCTGATGCCATCGTCAAAAGGATTAACTTGGATGAGCAAGCGGGCAAATTCAGTCAGAGCAGAAGGATGAGAGAGTTTCTCGATTCAGAGCTGAAGTCTCCACTGCCAGCCGGACAATGGCCATCAGGTCCCATACCCCTGGAGAGGTTCGAAAACAAGTACATTTATATTATCCTTGCATGGGTCCTTGGTTGCGGCACGGACAGAATGGTGCATCCGTATCAGCTGGCACTCGTAGAGTGTATTTTACATGGAGAGTTTTATGACTCTACTGCACAAAGAAGCGGAAGGCGCCCGATTTTCTTTGATTGGGCAGATTGGGTGGCGTATGCCATACATTCAAACCTGGTCAGGATACAGCAAAAGCAGACAACCGAGTTTCGGCACTGCTCATTCCTCACATGGTTGTGCCTTTACCACACGCATTACCGAATCAAAGTGCCGGATCTTAAGAAGGTAAATGAGAAGGGAGCGCCGCTGCCGGTGTACGAGTGGACGGAAGCCCTGTACAGAAGAGGGTCTTACTATGACTTCAATTTTAAATTTTTAGGTATGACCCTGGCGCTGTTCAACGACAAGGCATCTCGCCCTCCCCTGGCCATGACGAACTACCTGAGGAAATACAAATGCGGGGATACTTTCCGGTTGACCCAGGGCGTTGTTATCAGAATCTACGGATTCAAAGGGAAGCCGTTCTTGCTGCCCTATTTTTGCACTGAGCATCAGTTCGGCATGGAGACAACACGGCAAATGGACTACGTCGAGGAGGAATTCGGCCAGGGAAAGAAGAGAGGCCATATTTTTAAGTATCCTATTACCTGGGCGAACATTCAAGTCCATGAAATTGGGCAGCACATCTACCTAGAACAGGAACTCCTCAACATGGGCTTGATACAATTACCACAGCGTTGGAAATACGACCCGATTGGGGTCAGGGGAAAGTTTGTACATATTTGCCCCTAAGCAGAAATCATGGAGGAGAGGTGCAACAAAACAGGCGCGGACCTGGAATGGCACATCGAATGGATGCAATCATGGCCACCATGGCAGGACTTCTACTGTGTGGAGGTGGAGTACGATCCGGAGCGCAATCCAGATCACAGGTTAGACTTGGCGGGTTTCAGAAAATTCCTCACGAAGGTGACGCCCCTCAGCTGGGAAAAGGACAAAATCATTGAATGCTAGAAGATGAGGTGTCGCACGCAACACGATAAATCTAACAAGAAGACATTGGCCATAGATGATGAGTTTTTGGCCTTATATGATAAATACGCCGGCAAATGGGAGCCGTTTGCGTTTCGAGATTGCGTCCCCCTAGGCGCCAGGAAGAGGTATAAAAGGAAACCCCCACCACAGCATTTGTCCATTCAAAAACCACCCAGCAAGGCGCCAACAAGCAGTCAGGTGGGCCCAATGTTGTCTCCAGCTCCCGAAACGTCGCCTCAAAAGGAACAGGAGCCAGAAAGGTCAACCAATGAAACAGTGCCTCAAAAAGAAAAGGAGCCAGAAAGGTCAACCGGTGGGCCAGCGGTAGTGGGCGTCCCTCCGTCAAAGCCCAAGTACAAATTTACCGTGGGAGCGCCATTGCCCGCCGCACCAACCGCCTCCGCCTCCTCCGAACAAACTGCCGCTCCAGGAGAAAAGAAGAGAAAAAGGGGCGAAAAGACTAAGATAAAGCGGCCGAAAAAAGAGGCTGCGCAGCAAACAGCAGCGGCCTTGCGAGCAGAAGCAGCCATGCCCGAAATCATCTCTCTGGATAGTCCAGGGAAGGAAGCAGAGGTCTGGGCAGTAGGCATCCTCTAAGCACCGGCTCAGGCGGAGCACACAGGTACGTCCTCTTCCCCGGTTACCCAAATCCCAGTTGGCCCTGCCGTAACACCTTCCCCCTCTGTATCAGGGCAAGCCTTAGTCGCATCATCCTTGTCGCCTATCTCCCAGTCCTTCCGCAGTCCCCATTCCTTTGAACATTTTGCCCAGGACCCGAACGTTTTCCAAACCCTGGGTCAAACCCTAAACCCCTCACCCGCGGCCAGGCTGAAGCCGTACCTACATCGCCGTGCCACTCACCCACATCATTCAAAACCCCATCTCCACCACCTACTCAGCCGCCCGTTTCCCCTAGGACCCGGTCGCCCTTGAAAGCGGCCTCATCTTCTGGGATATCTCCTGCTTCATTGTTTTCAGGAAGGATGCCGCAGCAGGATTTGGCCTCGGCATACCCTATGCTAGCAGAACTGGACCTCATGGGAGAATAGCTGCAAATCACGGACGATCAGCCTCTAGCCACGAAGGCCGCAGGATGCTCCGCCTCTTTCCTCCAGGGCGTCAAACGGAGAAGAGCCGAGGAAATAGCCGCCCCGGTGAAAAGCACCAAGTTTGACTTGGACAGGAGGGTGCTGCGAACCGAGAAATTGATCCCGAAAGTTAAGAAACCTCTCCGGGAGATGACTGAGGCGGATTATGAACACCGGATCAAGGAGAAGAGTTTTGATGATATAAGCGAAGAATACGAAATCAATGGTATTCGTCGCAGGACTGATAATCTCCTTGTTAAGCGACTCGAGAATCAAGAGAAGCTGTTTCAGCTTCAGAACAACTCGAGACAGCTGGAAGAGGATCTGGCCAAGGCCACCACGCGGCTGGAGTCTGCCCAGAAAGAAATTGAAGACTTGAAAGCTCAGCTCGTCGCGTCCCAGCAGGAGGCAACAACACAGAGAAAGACAACCGAACAGCTGTCAGAAGAAAAGAAGGCAGCACTAGAACATATTTCCCAGCTGCAAGATTCGCTGAAGCAGACCCAATCTTAGCTCAAGGAGAAGGCGTCCTAGGCGGTTGCCTTTTCAAAAGACAAGATCAAGGAGATGCGGGCTAGTTTGCTGCAGGGCTAATGTGGTCAGGTCCCTGTCCGTCTTGGATTTCGCATCTAGGATCCAAGAAGTATCTGCCCAGGGAAAGCCTGCGGTAGAGGAGGCCGAACGCCAAGCGACGCAGTGGCTGGACTTGGCGATAAAACTTGAAGTATTTGCGCGCAAGGGCCTCCGATTTCCCCCTATGTCCCAGATTGCCCTAGATTGGGCATATGCGAGGGTAACCTTGCACAATTATTTTGAAAAGACTGAAAAGATCAGGGCCGCCAAGAAGATGCTGGACATGCTGAACCATGAAATGAATATCTGCCTGGCCCCCTTCAACACTCTTTCTGTGCTCGGATTTCCGAGCTTTGTCAAGGATGGGGAGTTTCTGCCCCTCGAACAAGTAAAGCAAGACTGGTTGTCTTTCGAGGCAGATACATCAGAAATTGATGGCTGGACTGAACCAGTCCAGGAGGCGCAGGTGACCCAAATGGTGTCGAGATTTTGCAAGATTAACACCTCCCTTCAGGAGCTGGGAGAGAGATATGACACCATTGATGTGCACATGGTTGCGGCATTCAGAGCAGCGCTGAAATATGTCAGCGATTTAGAGCCCTTCCAGGCGGCGGCTTGGGATCAGGCCAAGACCGCATACAAGCACGTCCGCGAGCGGGAGCAACCTACCGAGCAAGAGGGCGATGGTGGTGAGCATTCATATTCAGAGAGAGAAGAAGAAGGGTCAGAAGAAGAGACTGCTGAAAGCGAGCCCGAAGAAGAACAATTACCCAAAAAGGGGGCTCAGCAGCAGCAAGAGCAGCAGGATGCAGGGGAAGGGAGTTCCTCTGCGCCCAAAGGATAAAGGCCTGGTTCGTTGCATCGAGGCGAGCTCGACACCCCGTGAGCTGCCAAGAATGTTGCCACATTTTGCATGGGGTGCCATGTCTTCGTTTTTTCTGTAAGGATGTTGCTTTCTCTTCCCTCTTCCTTCTCTCCCTTTCTCCACTATCCCCTTTCTTCCTTGCCATCAGTTTCATTCTCTTCATTTCGCCCCTCCCTTCCTCCTTCTGACTGTTTCTCCAAGAGGGCAAAAGGCCCAAAATTTTCTAAGTGTTAGTGTTGCCGCAACCCGACTTCGCAGCGAAGTCGGGCTGCGCCCTTAATTCTGAGCGCACTTGGGGAGCTGACGTGTAGAGAGCTGAGCCCGAAATTTGACTAAGTATTGAGCGAACCCCGACTTCGCAGCGAAGTCGGGTTGCGCTCTCAGTTTTGTGCGCACCTGGGCATTATCAGTGGAGGACACCCCCAAAAAATTGTCTAAGTGTTCTGTGCGCAACCCGACTTCGCAGCGAAGTCGGGTTGCGCCCTCAAATTCATGCGCAGTTGGGCGACTCACTCGAAGAAACGGCTAAGTGTTGGGTGCGCAACCCGACTTCGCAGCGAAGTCGGGCTTCGCCCGGGAAAAAGAGCGCAGTTGAGCAACCCATCATGGTACCTCCAGTAAAGACTAAGTGTTGAGCAACCAGACTTCGCAGCGAAGTCGGGGTTCGCTCACTTACCTGCGCGCACTCGGGCAAAGAATGTTGAAGCCAGCCCAAAAATTTTCTAAGGCACGGAGGCCTCCCCAACTACGCTACTTACCCCTTGTGCTGCCTGGTTGCGCTCCAATTCTGGGCGAAGTCGGGCAAGAAAGAAAATATGAGCTCCTAAGGCAGATTTTTCCCCCTATCAGATTCCGACAGGTGTCCAGCCTCGAGATTCGAGTCAGAGATGTGACGGGAGGTGTGCGAGCATGAACTGACTTATTGTACTTCAGCTGCCCTCAGTCAAGCTGACTCGGAGCATCATCCACCGCACTGCCACGTAGCTGCTGATTTTTCAGGTGGACCTTGTTGCAAGCACGTTCCATGCCGGCAGAGGTCAACATCAGCCGCTTTTTGCCGCTTTTGTCAGCTTTTTCAGCTGTTGTCAGGTCTGGGATCCTATGCCCAACGATGTAATGGGGGAAATTTACGCTATAAATAGCTCGGCAATATCATTGTAAAAGGGTGGAAGGGGGATATATTGCTAGGGAACCGCTGTAGCTGTGCGTTTGCTTCTAAATACATAATATACTTGGCTCTATTGACTGTTTTTATCTTGTATGCTGCCTTTACTTAACATTTCTGCCTCATGTTGCTTATGTTATTGCTTACTGTTATTCTGCTTTCTGGATATCGGTATTTAATAGTTAAGTATTCTTGGAATGCAAAAGTAGAGGATACATAGGATGAATGACATTGGTAGTTTCTGCAACATATCTTGTGTTTAATTGTTGTTAGTAGTGGTGATTGGTGGTTGCTGTGCTGCTTATCCTCCCCACCCATAACAATCACATTTATATTTCTTTCTGCATTTCTAATTTCTTTCCTGCACTCTGAGCTTAAAACCAATTGAGAAAACATAGGAAGCCGGCCTCCTCCGGAGATTGGCACGGAAGGCATTCCTTCCTTCCGGCCTTTAAATATGTTGGGCGAATCTAGGGCGCATTACACTAAATCCTATCCTAGTGGCAGATTCGTAACCAACACTTCCATTTTACTCCTCTAGTTAGTGTAAACCCCAGGCCGCTGGGTTTACCTGCCTCTGGTAATTGGTACATTTTCCCTTTGTGAAGAATTTATGGGCATTCAAGCTTGAACTTGGGCATGCTGAGCATTTCAGCCCTAAACCTTACCAAAATCAAAAAATCAATATAGCCTTGACATATTTTGAAAGAGGAATAAAGACTATTGCATGTATCTGAGATTCTAAATATATGTCTATCAAAATGTAGTTGTTTAATTGATAACTATACATTTCAGGTGTAATTCCTGTGCCATGTTGTTGGAGGCAGTAGCTAAAGCTAAACAAGATGCCAATGGAAGAAGATGCTTCATTCTTCCTTTCCTCTTTACTGCAATGAATTATACAAAAGAATACTAACTAGTCTTAAATAAGTTTCAGGAATTTTCTCCTGTAAGTGTCGATAACAATTTTCCTTTTTTATATGGAATTGAAATGGGCCCCACTCGTATTACATCATGACCACATAGTGGTATTGCAATAGCTTGACAATTATGCATTTATTGTTTGGCAAGCACATAGTGGTATTACAATAGCTTGCCAATTATACATTTATTATTTGGCAAGATTTCAACTTGGGTCTCCTTCTTAAAAGATGACCAATTTAAGAAGTGTTGACAACTTGCATCCAAGGAATCCCATATTTAATAGTTGGGACCTCTATAATAGGGCTAGACAGATTCTAAAAAAAATTCAAAATTTTGTCAAACTTGAAGATCAACCTAATAAAATTCAACTAGAATCACTAATTTGTAGAACTACTTCAGTCAACACAAAAAATTGGCAAATTTTGTAACATATAGTGGGTAATTTGCATGCGTATAGTTTAGACCACTGAGGTGATTCCTTCTATGTTACTCCTCTGATAGATATAATCCCCAGGCCACTGGGTTTACCTGCCTCTGGAAATTGGTGCATTTCCCCTTGTGGGGAATTTCTATGCATTCAAGCTTGAACTTGGGCATGCTGAGAAGTGTGGGATAGCATTTCAGCCCTAAACCTTAGTAGCACAAATCAGAAAATCAGTTTTGCCTTGACATATACTGAAAGAGGAGTACGGACTACAACATGCATCTGAGATTCTAAATATATGTCTATCAAAATGTGAGTTGTTTAAATTGATAACTGTACGTTTCAGATGTAATTCCTGTGCCATGTCATTGGAGGCAGTAGCTAACGTTAAACAAGATGGCAATGGAAGAAGATGCTTCATTCTTCTTTTCATCTTTATTACAATAAATTATACAAAAGAATACTAACTAGTCTTAGATAAGTATCACATTATAGGAAAATACAAACTAATTCAGATAGCAATGATTGTAAATTTTGAATTTTTTTTTATATAATTGTCAGGGGATGTAACTGTAGCAAAATATTTTTTTCAGAATTAAGATTATAATATCTTATAATGCATAGAAAACATAGCACAATCAAAAACACCATGGATGTCTAATCTCAAAAAGTTTCTTTTGTTATTGCATTACAGACTTGGAATCTGCATGAGGAGAACAGGTTACTAGATCTGGTTGATGTAAATCTCAAGCGGTCAAGATATTTCGAAGAAGAAGTTTTGAGGATGATCAATGTGGGTCTTTTATGCACCCATGCAACTCCTGTGTTACGACCTTCCATGTCCCAAGTTGTTGGAATCCTAGAAGGAAAAATTGAAGGTAGTGTTTCACATTCTCGACCTTCATATCTTGGCAACTGGGAATCAAGTGTGCATATAGAAGAGACTGCCAATGATATACAAGAGATGCCATTAACCTGCAGTTTAAGCTGGGAGGGACCATGGAAGGAAAGCCCCTCTTCCTCAGCAAGCTCTGCTGCCAAAAAACAATGAAAAGAGGCAATGAAACCGGATAGGTGTTTGATACTACAGTATGTGTCTTCTGATACAATTTCAACCCATGATCACTAATGATCAAGATATTATACATGGGTGATGGTGTTCTACTGATGATTGGATGTTTTATTTGTAGGAACAGATTTTATATAGAACCTCTGAATCTCAGCATATATAATTTTAGTTTTGAGAAAACAACTGCACAACCACAAATAAACAAACCATTTTTGGTTAGTCTATCCTGCGAACATCCTAATACATGAAATCATTCCCAAAGGTCTGAGACTAAAGATTAATAATATTGTTATATTATGTAACTGAACCATATGAACACCTGCATTATATTGCAGTACCAAATACAATCAACAAAATCTATCTTCTTAGTTTCTTTGCATTTCTTAAATAGTCTGTATGAAGGACGCTATAGATAGATAGATAGATAGATAGGTATTAACGTGGAACAGAAACAAATCCAACTAATACCAACTACCGCTCTAAATGACCACACCAGAAACAACTCCAAGTTTATCTCTAAGTTTGGTAAAATTTTAGGCCAAAAGGTTTTGTTAGTACATTGCAGTCTGCTATTGAGTAGTACCATATTAAAGACCACATTCAATTGGGAATTGTTCATTCCGAAATCTTGCTGATGGACAAAAAATTTTAACATTATGGAAGACATATCTGACACCATTTCTCAACTGAACTTATACATCACCAATGATTCCAATCATCCCCAAAGATTACAAATGCATACTCTTTGTGTACTTATCCTCTTCAGCCTCAGCAATATTTACCTGTTTTTGATATTACTTCTGTGCCAAAATGTACTGTCCCTTTCTGCATTCTTTTTTCCCTTCCATATTATTGTTGTTTATTTGCTGGGACAAGTTCAGAAGGTGATGCTATACACAGCAGATAGTTCTGTACTCTGGTTAACTTTTTTTACTTATATGCCTTAGACAAAATATTTCAGATCTCTCGTAACTGTATTACTTGAAACTTTTTTTATTTGTTTTATTTTTAATACCTTATTCCAACTTCTCAAATCTTTCGGTCTGTTAGGATGCCTCAGCTGCATACATCACTACACTTCCACTTGACACCTATCGGAATGAAAAACGGCTCGTCTCACCGTGACCTTATCTTGGATTCTACTTTTGTAGCTTGATCCCCTGCAAGGATCGCGAACACGTCGTTCCCCAGCCGTGTTTACGACCAGAGGCTCGTGGGGAAGTAAGAATAGGAGAGCACTCATCTTGGGGTGGGCTTCTTACTTAGATGCTTTCAGCAGCTATCCACTCCGCACTTGGCTACCCAGCGTCTACCGTGGGCACGATAACTGGTACACTAGAGGTGCGTCCTTCCTGGTCCTCTCGTACTAGGGAAAGGTCCTCTCAATGCTCTAACGCCTGCACCGGATATGGACCGAATTGTCTCACGATGTTCTGAACCCAGCTCACGTACCACTTTTATGGGCGAATAGCCCAACCCTTGGAACGTACTACCGCCCCAGGTGGCGAAGAGTCGACATCGAGGTGCCAAACCTTCCTGTCGATGTGGACTCTTGGGAAGATCAGCCTGTTATCCCTAGAGTAACTTTTATCCGTTGAGCGACGACCCTTCCACTCGGCACCGTCGGATCACTAGGGCCGATTTTCGTCCCTACTCGACGGGTGGGTCTCGTAGTCAAGCTCCCTTCTGCCTTTGCACTCGAGGACCGATGTCCGTCCGGCCCGAGGAAACCTTTGCACGCCTCCGTTACCTTTTGTCCCTGCTGTTTGAACTCCACGTATTGTTTTTTTTTGGTTATATAGGAGAGTTGGTTACGGTCATTGTATTTAGTGGTTGGGAAGCGTAGGGTTGAAACCACATGGATTGCTCCCAACAAACCTATCCATCTCGTTCTTGTTGACCTGGCGTGAGATGGGGATTACCGATCGCTCGGGGTTTATACTGTCGTCATCGGTCTGGCATGCACTCAAAGGATTCAAAGCATACTACTACTTTGCAAAGAGTTGGCTTCTCCCAAGGTTTGAACCTAGGTCTCTTCTTGGTAAGTGTCCAACCACACCTACACTTACCAATCCACCTAACCCTTGGGGGTCACTCCACATATTGTTATTGTTATGAGGGTCGAGATTTTGGATTATTTATGTACGATATTTATAAAAGGCTTTTGAGGCAATTTCAATGTTTTGAAATTATTACAATTTAAAAAGAAAATAAAAAATTAAAAGTACTTCACGTATTGTTACGAGGGTTGGTAAGTTTGTTGTTGAGGCCATAAGGTTAGGTGGATTGAAAAGTGTTTGTCTGGACGAAATTTAACAACAAGACACCCAGGTTCAAACCTTTGGCGCAATTTGTTTGCAAAGGTAGTATTCTGATATGAATCCTTTGAGTGCGCGTCAGATCGACGATGATGATATTAATTTCGAGCAACCAATGGTCTTCTTCACGTCGGATCAACAATAATAAGGTGAAATAAGTTTGGTAAGAGCAGCCCTTGTGGTTTGAATCATGCTCTTGTTAGTTACTAAAAAATAGTGTGGTTGTGACCACCTCTCCTATGTAACAAAAAAAAATTGTTGTTGAGGAATTTTGGATTATATTTATGCACAACATTTATAAAATTTATAAAAGGCTTTGAGGTATTTTTTTTTTAAACACATTGAGGAATTGGTAACCCATTGGTTGTCATAGTTATAAACCTAGTTTGTCAACGGACCGATCGATCTTATAAGGCATCAAACTGGGGCAGCCAACCGACCAACTTGGCCACTACCATCAACCTATCCCTTTCTAGGTCTACTATAGTTTGAAGCTTGGATCTCCTCAAAGAGGTAAACTTTGTTATTGATTAATTTTGGATTATATGATTCTTGCGGAAAGGTGTTTTTAGGGCATCAAACTCGGGCAGTCGACCAATAATTTTTCAGGGCATCAAACTAGGACAGCCAACCAATCAACTCGGCCACTACCATCTAGTCTATCCCTTTCTAGGTATGCTATAGTTTGAACTTTGGACCTTTTGATTTTTTAGGGCATCAAACTTGGGCAGCCAACCAATGATTTTCTAGGGCATCAAACTAGGATAGCCAACCAAGCCAACCAATCAACCCGCCCACTACCATCCAGCCTATTCCTTTTTAGGTGTGCTATAGTTTGAACCGTGGACCTTTTGATTTTTCAGGGCATCAAACTTGGGCAGCCAACCAATGATTTTCTAGGGCATCAAACTAGGACAGCCAACCAATCAACTCGGCCACTACCATCCAAACTATCCCTTTCTAGATATGCTATAGTTTGAACCTTGGACCTCCTCAAAGAGAGGTATTCTTTGTTATCAATGAATTTTGGCCACTACCATCCAGTCTATCATGCCGAAAGGAGTGATGTGCACAAGAACTAAAGTTCAAACTACATAGAACAACATACGCAAATTGAACCTTGGACCTCCCAAAGAAAGGCCAAATACCTAACCATTGAGCTGTCCCCACGTAATTAAATATAAATTTCAAACTACGTAGAACAACATACGCAGATTGAACCTTGGACCTCCCAAAGAAAGGCCAAAGACCTAACCATTGAGCTGTCCCCACATAATTAAATACAAGTTTTATTTGTGAAAGTTTAAAACTATAATGAGTTAATTTAATATCATTTAATTGAGAGTATATTTTGAATTATAATTATTTCGAGATTTTAAATTTCAGAGACCTTTGTAGTTGAATACCTTATGGCTCCCTAATTAATTAGAAACTATAAAACTAAAAATTTTGCAAAAATTAATCTTCCTAAATTTTTATGTAGAATTCCTTATCTCTCCAAAAATAATTTTGCAAATATTCTATATATCTTGAAATTCAAATAATAATAAAGCAATATTTCAAATTTCAAATAACTTTATAAAACCTCATAAACTTCAAATTAGATATCTACTTATCACTCCAAAGCTTAAAAATTCAATTAAGATGTCTAAGGCTTTAGTTATCCTATTAAAATCCTTATCACTCCTTTAATCAAATTAAACCTTAAGATAATTCAATAATTAATCATGAAATAATCTTATCTCTTCTCAACCTTAGAAATTCAAATACTAAAAATTAAAATTAAACTTCGCATTATACCTCCTTAATAATGCACTGCTTTCAAAACGTCTCTTGGCACTGTAATTTGGTAAGCGACTTGCTTATGACTACGAACATGTCATTGACCTCCTGTAGACACTTGGGCATTTTAATATCCTCAATATGTGTTGTCCTCTTAATGAGCGTTTTGCTCTCCAATGAGCGCTATTCTCTCCTATGAACACTATTCTCTCCAATGAGTGTTATTCTCTCCTATGAACACTATTCTCTCCAATGAGCATTGTTCTTTTCAATAAGCACTGTCTCTATAATGAGAGATGTCTCACTTCTCTCCAATGGGTGCTTGAGCATTTCACTTCTTTGCCTTTGCTGATGCTTCGAATGATTCCAAAAATTATTAAGAACGTGCAAGATTTCTTTGTTAATGACACTCAAAAAGGTTTCTCCTTCTGCCATTCGCTTGCTTATTATCCACATGGATAGTAAGGAGTTTACATGCTCTTCAACAACCGTTTCAAAACCTTATCATTCCAATTTTCAGTGCTTCAATTTTTTTGAATGCGTTTTCTATTCTCTTCGTATAACATTCGACCTTCACGCATGCCTGACCTTTCGAATGCTTACCTCTTGGTGTTCTTTGCACTTGAGTAACCAAAATTTTTCCCATGCTCTATCTGGATTACTCATGAAGTTGTGTTTCTTCGTTTCTTTGTTTGATGTTCCTATGGATGGCGCTTTAGCTTTTGTATTCCAACTAAGCCTATGAGTGGCTTCTATACTTTGGTTTGGGTTTTCCTAGATACTCGACACTTGTTACAATGCTTCTCAATGCTCAATTTTTGTTACAATGTGCTTGGATTCAGGTGCAATACTTTTAGTGCTTCAACGCTTGAGACTGATGTAGGTAATCGCTGCTTAGAGCTATTCTACATTCAGACCTGGATTTGACTTAGGGTGCATTTCACTTCCTTTGTTTCTTGACGTTCAACTATTTCAAAGTGATGCTCATTCGCAATAATGGTGCAAAACGATGAATTTCCTTCATTCTTTTTTTTACCCTTATATTGCATTCTTCATAACATTCTTTTCATAAAATCTTCACTGTCAATGCTAACTTCTTTCCTTCTTTAATATGCAGGTGCATACGTCTAACTTTTACACTTTGGTGTAGAGGATTTCAAGACTCTTAATATACCTTAATCACTTGCAAGAACAATACTTTAACATTGCTTTCTTCTACTACACTTTTAGACATACCTTTAATGCTTTAGATTTTGCCATGCTTTCTTGGTGATGCCTTTAATACTGCTCTTCCTCGAGCATAGCTTTCTTTTACTCGAATATATAAAGATATCTTATTTCTCTATTTCCTAGTCTTCACAAACTTGCTAGCCTTTGATGTATGCAAGCTTTGGCAAGATACTTGCCTTCCAAATTCTGCCTGGTCTATCTTCAAACCTTGTTGTCCTAAAGCTTTCAAGTTCTACCTCAATCTTCACTAGAACCTCCTTCAATGAGTCTCCTCTATCTCTTATGGGCTTGTTGTCAAATAGTGATAATTATCCCAAACTTGATGTAGGCACTCTTTCTAGAAAATCTTCTTTCTCTGTCTTTTGTCTTCTTGAGAACAAATTTCTTCATTCTTTAAGAGGACCTCTTTGCTCGGGTCTCTTATTTTGACTTTAATGTCTTATATGGGACCTCTTTACCTAGGTCTCCTATCTCTACCAACTTTAGGACCTCTTTCCTTGGGTCTCCTCTTTCATTTTTACTTCTATGGGACCACTTTTCCTTGGGTATCCTATCTCTGCCAGCTATGAGACCTATTTCTTTAGGTCTCTTATCTCTATCTTTGACTTCTATGAGACCGCTTTCCTTGGGTCTCCTATCTCTATTAGCTATGTAAGCTATTTTCTTGGGTCTCTTATCTATGCCTTTTATGAGACCTTTTTTTATTAGGTATCATATTTCAGCTTGCTATGCGATCTCTTTTTCTTAGGCCTCCTCTTGTCTTCAATAAGACCTCTTCTCGTGGGTCTCCTTCTTCCAATAACTTGAATCAATCCCCGTGTGAAGAATGCTCTTGGAATTTAAGCAAATGAAGATGGAAGTCTTCTCTATCTATTGTAGGAAGCTTCTCAACTTTTGAAGATCAATTTTTCAATGCAACAATATCTTAAATAATTTTTTCTAGCATTACTTAAGAATCTAGAATTGATGTCAAGGGATTTCTATCCCTGAAAATTTCTATTAATGTCAAGGTTAACTATGCCCTAAATAATCAACTATCTTCAAGTTGATTCACACCCAAATACGGATCCTAGTATTCATAGGTTATCCTTCAACCTTATGAAAAGATCTTTGTTGAGTCCTAGTCTTCACAGGTTATCCTTCAACCTTGTGGAAAGACTCTAGCCTTCTGCAACTTTCAAATCCTGTGCAAGTAATCTTGTTGTAGCTCTAATACCACTATTGGATTTTGAAGCCTTACACTTAATATAAAACTCATAGGAATATAATCACAAGATCGAATATAATAAAGTTGCAATATAATGAAATGAATATAATAACTCATAATATAAGATCAAACATAATAATACAAGAATAACTCATAATACTCATAGAATAAAGGTCTACTAATGCATGCAATAAGCTATGCATTTTTTATACAAATTACAATGCTTTATCACAAATATATAATTGAATGTGACTCCTCATATGTTGCACTCTTGAACTTCACTCTTCTTTATAACTCTTAACTTTTCTATTCTAAGGACACATGTGCACTCTTACATAATGGATACTTGTGCACATTTACACTCACAACACTTGTACACATAATTACATGACACTTGTGCATTTCCTGCACATTATTACATTACATGAAATATTAACTCACACTCTAATCTAAGACACACACCTAATCTAATAATGTACCAAGGTGGTACATTGACATGTACAAATAATGTAATATTATCCAACATGGAAAATGTCTTTTCTAGGACGAGGTGGCCTACTTTGGGTATTGAGACCCATTTGATTAGTTGTAGTCTTGGCATTTAACATGTAATTAGATTAAAATTATGGCCTTTGAGGTGCTGAAATACCTGCTTCATTAGACAACATATACTTCTTCCTCATATTAAGTTATTAGGGTTTTCTTAGGAGTGGTGGAATTTGTTCTTGGGAGAGAGCTTTATGATGGGACATGATGGGGTTGGATCTATATTTGTGCATCTATCTTTGGGTAATAAGTATATGGCTAAGCATGTACAACTTCATTTGGCACTACTATAGTGTATTGAGGATCACCTTCTAGATTAGCATTGGGAGGATAGGTGTTTAAGTAGGGGTAGTACCATGTGCTAGGATATTCTCGATAATTATTTTTCATGATAAACATATCCCTAATAGGGTTAGGGGTAATATATTATAATGGGAGTTATATAAGTACTATCTATTGATTGAAGCTTTGGAATTGACCTATATTCTTATTGGGATGGAAACTAGAGATTTGATGTCCCTAGCCATTTTGAGGAAGTCTGTAAGCTTGGATATATTGTTGGGAGGAATGTATTTGATATTGAAATATTTAGGTATTTTGTTATATCCTAAGGCCTATAACCCCATTAGAGACTAACATTATCAAGTTCTTGATTTTATCTAGCTTATTGGAGGAGTAAGGACTTGTAGAGAGATATTGTAGAGTGGGGTGAGAGTTTGAACCTTTATAGGATTTACGGTTGAGGTAGACTAAAAAGTAGTAGGCTAGACTACTAGAAGTGGTTGATAAGGCAGTTAAATGCTTGGAAATAGAGTCATATGGGATTTAGAGGCTAGCCTTCATATCTAATTTAAATCACTCTTAGCTTGAATGGCTATTTCCTAAGCTACTAGTAAAGAGTTACCTCCTTTAGACTAGATCATTATGGTTATCTCTAAATTAATAGCTATCAAATAATAAATGTATGTCGTACACGGTAGATATCATCCAAGATTTTTTATTAGATTTTTTGAAAACAAGAGTTGAAATCATCAATGGTCTCCATGGGTCATCTCTTAATGGTGGCCAGTTGTTCTAGGAGAGACACCATTTACTTTTTATTTGAATCTATCAACCAACAAAGTTTGTGAGTTGGTCCTATATTTCAATTGAGTGTGGGGTAAAACTTATATACCATTCTTGTTCCTTCCCTCTAAAAAATACCACTAACGATCTAACAACCATATTTTTCTCTTTGATACTATGTATAGTGCATAGGCTTACCATGTGGTGCAGGTGCTTAGTAGACATGATTTTATTTTTTCTAATAAAATAAGGTAGTGACTTAAGTGTTGAGGCAAGTATCGGGTCCCATGTTTGAAAAGGAACAAGTGGTTGTAGGGGGCCTCTATTGTTTTAGGTTGGGTACCTTCTTGGAGGTTGATTCTATTATATAGCTATGCTCAAGCATCGATGTCTTCTTATAGATCCTTGGTTTAGGGGTGGCACTAGAACTTGTAGGTTTGTTCTTACAAATGACCTAGTAGCAGGTATTGCACTTATAAATTTATGGGTCCTTTATATTTGCCAAATTTGCTAGGTGAGTGTTCTTGTGCTTTAATAAGCAAAGAAGACTGATATCTTCACTAGAATCTCAATCAAATTTATAGAATGAATGAGCAGGATACATTCCACTAGGCATGCCAAATGAATTGTTGGTCATTCAAAATATTATGGCCATCTATTGTAGTATCTAGATGCACTAAATACTCATGTTTGGTATACATAAAAATAGAAATAACCTTTGTAAGTGTGGGATGTGCCTCAGGGTAATCTTCAAGATTTTACTAAGGCTAGATCCTTATTAGATGTGATCTTAGATGCACACTCTTTATAAACTATTGGTATACCATATATCAAAGGAAAAGAGAAATATAAATTGCAAAAAGTAAAAACCTAATCTAATAGAGATGTGCCAAGATCAAGAAACCCTTCTTTATATTACTAGAATAAAGTAAACACATGCATCATTAGTTAACAATAAATCAAATGAAATGGTTTTAACCTAACATGAACCATTCATACCCAAGATGCATATAAGAAATAGGGTATAGTGAGAATAGAAATTGCTTCATATATATAATAATCTATCTTTTATAGAGATGCTAGACTAAAAGAGGATCAAAGTCTATAACAAAATAACAAAAGGTTCAAGTCAAAACTAATATATAGAAGATAAAATGAAAGGAATTTATAAACAAGACCAGATATTAGGCATGAGTAGGCAATTTCAAATACCTTAAAAAAATAGAGCTACTATTGATAAGAAAAAACTAGGGTTTATTACCTCTAATACTATACAAGTAATCCAAAATTTCTTCTAAAATTGAGCAAGAATCTAATTTGCATTTAATTTTGTTAAACTCAAGGTCTTAGATCTAGAATTATTAATATTAAGGGTTCAAATTCTTTGGATGTGGAGCCTCTACTACTATTGCCAACTACTTTACTACAAATTCACCCCAAAACTAAGTGCAAGATCCTTTTGCAATTAATGTCATCGAGCTCGAGGTCTCTAGAACTAAAGTTCCATTGCTACCACCTTTAATACACCAACCACTTCCCTTCAATGCCATGTCTAAGTGGTGTAGTTAGGTGAATTCGAGGTTTTACTACTTTTATGAGCTTAACTACTTTCTCTAGGAAATTATGTTTTAGTGGGGCTTGCAGTAAAGATGCTCTTCTCCCTTGGGAGTTTTTTGCTATGGGTGGGTGGAGGGTTGGTGGCAAAATTTGAAAAGACATTGCCACCATTTTTAAAATCATGGACTAAAAATTTGACCTATTTCTTCATCGATCAGATGATTGGCAGGGCTCCCTCATATATTCTTTTTTCTTACTTTCTCTGAGCTATAAATAATTTAGATCAGATGATTAGCATAATTTGTTTTTGCTATATTATTTAATTTTTCTCTCAAATTTGAGTTGTTAGATTGAATTTAACTTAATATCACCCGTTCGTATCTTCTAAATGTGAAGTAAGAGAGTTGTGTGGCTACCACATGGATGGTAATTATAATAATTGGCCAAGATGGAAAAATTAGTCTGTGACCATTGACATTGCTACACCTTAGCCAATGGTAGGGGTCACTTTTGAAAACATTTCAAGATGATATGAGTCATTGATTACTAAGGTTGAATGATCTATGAGATTTTTCAACCTGAATGTTTTAACATTATCCTTGAACCTTTATGAGACATTGGGTTTGTCACTTATCCATGATCTATGGTGAATATTCCTTTGATATATGCTTGATGGGATAACTACTTACTTATCTGCAAATTGCTAGTGTGTCTGCCACATGTCTCAAGCTTTAGCCAATTGTAAGGATTTTCTTTTGACAATTTTATTGATGACTTCTAAAATGGTGTGTCATTAAATATATAGTTCAAGAGCGCTAAGATTTATTTGGCTCACCTTTCCTAGGATTATTCGATCAAAATGGATTAGTGACCCATATTATTTTATTGCCTTTGCATTTTATTCTTCTTTGTAACCAACATCTACCATTGGATTACCATGATCAAAGGTCACTACAATATGAAAGGGATCCATGTGTGTTAACTCCTCGATTTAGTGCCAATCATCAATCCATGATATCAATGACACACATGACATTAAATATGGTAGTGAATCCTTCCCCACAAAACTAGCATCCATCATAGATCTAGAAAATTGATGTTGCATGTTATTTTGCCATATTCACTATTAATTTTCCTTAGGAATTAATTCCCTCCATAAATCTACTAAATCAATAGACCGTGAAACTTTGAGGATTTTTTGTGGCTTTCAACTTTTCAAATCAGCATCCATCGTTAATATAAGGACCCATTTTTGGATTTTACCTTGTATATAAGTGTGGTGTGATGTGCGGTGTGTAATTTGTGAGTTTGATGTTATTTTCATTTAGTGTGGCTTTTGATAGAGAAATAGAGTAAAATAAAATAAAATAATAAAGGGTTAGATATAAGGGTAATGTGACTTAGGGGTGTTTTAAATATTAAAATAAAGTGCTAGGAGACATAAGGATATAATTTAATATTTAATGGGTGCTTTAAGTCATTTTAGGGTTTCTCCCCTCAATGAAGAATTATAAGATTTTATCTATAAAAAGGGGACTTGGGGGCTCATTTGCAGATTATTGAACTCATTTTTGTTATCTACTTGTAATTGGATCTTAAGATGAAACAAAACCCTCTTGTAGACGAAATCCTACAAGAGATCATCCAGAGGATGAAAACCCTCTTGGATTGGAGGCTAAGGACGAAACCCCTTAAGTATTTCAGTGGTAAATCTACCCAGGATTTACAATTGTGCTTATTGGATCAGTTTCATGGAGACTATGGAGAACTAGGGCTTATCACACAGGTTGAAGTTCATTGTGAAGAAGTCTAAGGAGAGCATTGTTATTCTATTGCACATTATACTCAGTTTATGGCCTGCCATTAGCATTGGAAGCACAATATACCAAACAAGCCTATCGTCAGCCATCACAAGGGTTTGGTGTGAAGTTTAACATTCTTAGGGGCTATCGCCATACACAGCAGATTCATATGTCCTCAGTGCTGCCATTGGAATCTCTCACACTTCCATATACAGCCAACCAATATTGATATTCAGTCACAGATTTAAGATCTTTCAGTCAGTATTGACACCCAATCACAGTTTTGAGATATTCCAGTCACAAGGAACAATCCCCGTCAGCCATAAGAAATATGTATAATAAACTTATACTTGTGAACTATGAGTTTCAACTTCATATGCATTTTCTCTATTTGCTAGAACAATGAATATCAAACCCTCTTTGCACAGTATTGTGTTTGCTATTTGATTTCTATTCTCATATGGATGCTTGCAAAGTGTTTGAAGTAATGCCAATGCTATGTGAATGAAATACAAACTATTTGTCTCAATTCCAATGAACTATGAATGTATTACAAACTATTTGAAAAGATGCACATGCACATAAACTTGATGAAAACTTAAGAAAGGCACATCATAGTTAATCAATAAGATTGAATGAATTGCATAGCATCAAAATTTTAATGAAGCATTTTTTCACAAAATTAGCACCCACTGTAGATCTAGAAAATCAATGGTGCATTTTGTCCTTGCCTTCTATTCTCCTTCAACTTGTTGGTCTACTTCCTATCAAGGTCGAGTTGTAAAATTGATCAAGGAAATAATCCTCCCATGTGTAGTGAAATTATCTACACTTTCTTTGCCAAATACTGCCATACTTGATGCCCTTCTGATTCCATGTAGAACCATAATTTTATTTCCCTAAGCCATACCTCCAAGATTGTTGCTGATTTTAGTGGTGTGGGTGATAATATGGTGTAACCTTAACCTATTGTTCTACCTTCTTTGATTCATCATTTTGTTCTCTTGCTTTAAATCCTTCTACATGTTGTTCTCTCATGTGCCATTTATTTGGTGCGTCCTTGTGTTCTTCTATTAGAGCTTCTTTGGATATTACTGCTATTATTTCTGAGGACTTTGATGTTGTTGCTTCTTTCATTGACTTTTATGCTACTACCTCTTTCTTGGGTTTTGTTTGCTTGTTTTCTAGCTTGTTTTCTTGCAACAACTTCCTATTTTTACTTTGATCATTATCTCCTCCACTGAGAAATATTTTGTACTATTATTATTTCCTATACCATAACTTCATGAGATTCTTTTGCATATTAATATTAACAATAGCCAAAGAATACAACCAAGTATAACCCAAAACAATATCCATATTATCCATCTCAATGACATAAAAATCTGAATGTAAAACATCTTTGTCCATGATAATCTTCAAATCGTGAAAAATATGAACATTCATACCCTCAAGCTTTATTTCTTAGATTTTTTTTGCTTGAGCCTATAACCTCTTAGCCAAAGAAATATTAATGAAATTATGTTTGTTGCTAGGATTTATAGAAATAATAACCTTTTCCCTATGGATGCAGTCATAAACCTAAAAAATGGATTTTTTAAACTCAAACAATTGTTCCTGATCATTACTTGGCTTATCTAACATCAAATATGTGATTCCTACAACTTGCACACTATAATTCTTCTCTTTTGCTTATGCCAACTTTCTTTTTAATTATTTTTATTCTTTTTGAAGTCTATTTATTTCTTTAGTATAGCCCTTGATTGAAAATCTATTATTAGCCAACTTGGTCAAGCCTACTACTACCTTCACACTATTCTCTTTTTCTTTTGTCAACTTACTTTTTAATTATTTTTGTTCTTTCTAAGGCCTATTTATTCCTTCTACATACCTTTCATATTTTTTCTTAGATTCCTCGTTGCTTAAAAATGCTTTTTTAAATTCTTCCCATATAAATCTAATATAATGGGTACAAGCAAATTCCATATACCAGGATGAAGCTTGCCCTTGTAAAGAAAAATAAGGATTATGTTCACATTCACTATTATTGAATTTAAAATATTTAATTTTTTTGACCGTTCCTTAACATCAATATCATATTTTATAGAGAATTTTGGCAACTTCATGTCCTCAAATCCCCTAAAAAATCAAAACTTGGATTAAAAAAATAAAATTACTCAAGTATCCTCTATTCCTTTCAATAAACAATTAAATCTATAATTAAAAAAGAGTAGACTACAACTAATTTGATTACCATGGATGACAAATTTTTGCACTCAAACTAGTAACTGTTAATAGCCTATAGAGTGTTTTTTCTGACAGACAACGACTTGTAGACTACATATTTCTAACACTCAGCTTAACAATTGTTAATGACCTGTAGATTGTGTACTTTTGGTAACTATTTTTTTTTAATTGGTTATATGGGATTGAAACGGGCCCCACCTGTAATACATCATCACCACATAGAGGTATTACAACAAAATTAGGATATTATCCATATATCGCTTGGAAATATTTGAACCTTGGCATCCTCTTTAAATATTGAGGAATCTAACCGGTTGAGCTAATGCCACTTGATAAAATTTAATTTTATAAGAGTTTTTATGAGGGGTATGTTGAGTGTATATTTTTCCCAATTGCAAAATACCACCACATGCAGAGTATTGAACAGAAAACTCTCTCTTGAAAAGAAACCAAATGACAAACATTCAACTTCTCCAAGGTTTTGGTAAAATATCTAAAATATTACAATAATGCTAGAAATAATTCAATGATGCATGTGACCATAAACAAGGGGCCTTTGTTGGTTCTAAATAATGCTTAGTGATTGAAAGATCTAACTGAAAAGCCAGTGTAAAATAAAAGCAGTTCTTTTTTAGGGTTTTTTAAATTGATGCTACCTTGAATCCTTGTTAGTAAAGTATTTTATCTTCACTTAAAAGGTTTCAAATGATAAAATGTGGAATTTTCCACTTCATTTTAATGTCCGTGCCTTTAAGATGAAGTAAGTTTTAGATAGTTGGGTTCATTTTATCTTCCTTATGTTGATGCCACTACCCTAATAGTAGTTAGTAAAAGTTAGCATGTTAGAAATGTTAGCAAAATTAGCTTTCATTTTTTATCTTAATTTAATGTGAAATACCAGGTTAGTATCCCTCCTAAACCATATCTGAAAGCTTAGATTAATGAATTTTGGAGGTGCAAAAATTCTGTAAAATGACCAGAATGGGAATAACTTGAAAGCTTAACAGTTTTGGAAATGGACCAGAATAGAAATGAAACTAAAAGAAACTTAGCAGAAATTCTGGAAAAGGACCAAAATGGAAATAAAAGAAATTGAAATTCTGGATGGACCAGAATGAAATGATTGAATGCTTGAAATAAAATGAATTTAACAAAAATGAATAAATAAACAATGCATATTTGGTTAACTGAAAACATCAAATTTTGAATTAGTTTAGCAAGATCCTCCTTGCAAAATCCCAAGTTATGAGGTAATCATAAAACAACTTGAATTAATGGACCTGCAACATAAGCACAATACCATTAAATCAAGTGCAAGACTCAAAGGAAATAATAGAGAAATTGCATCATCTTGACCTTTGCCTATTGCAACCCATTTCATGGCATAAGACAATGGCTAGAAGTCACTAAAATGCAGAAATGATAAGACACTAAAAACATTAGTTTTATGATTAGAAACCCTCCTTTTTATTTTGCTACCCTCTCAAAATCTGAAAAATGCTCTTTCTTATTATTTTTCGGAATGTTACATCATTTCCAGCCCCCCCTTTAAACAAGTAGGATAGCAAGGTATAGATAATGCTTAGAAGTTTCGCTTCAACTTCTTTCACAATTAAAATAATAAATGGATATAAGAAAATAATCCATCATCATTTTATGTGATTTAATACAATAAAATAACACTTCTAAACATTATTTTAAACAATAATAAAACCAAAAACATAATCTTACATAACTCCTTATGTCTCCCCTTTCTCTTATCACATAGGCATTCTACCCAAGAACACCCCTTTTGCACCCATAAAAATGAATAGTAAAAAAATGTTTAACTATACCTTATAACCCCTACGATTTTAGGCCTCCTTTAAAACATTGAATATAATCAAACAACATTCACATTAAAATAAGGCAAGCCAATATCATTCAACGAGATTTTTGCTGTGCTCTTAGAAACCAAGGCCCGATGGTATCTCTTCGAAGCCATACCAAACGTGCCTAAGGATTGGGATGACGTCCCCCATCCTGGGCACTTTGGTTTCCATATAACCCAGTGAGGCCATCATGCCATAAACCCAACCATGGCACTGTCAACACCACGTCATGGTACTACGATCAATGTAGCCATGACACCATCAAAACAACATCGTCATGGTGTTACATTTGATTGCAACAATGGCACTGTCAACACCACGTCAAGGGGCTACCATCGATGCAGCCATGACATTGTCAACCCTTTGCCATGGTGCTACCATCGATCGCAGCCATGGCGCTGTCAACACCACGTCAGGGGGCTACCATCAACGCAGCCATGGTGCTGTCAACCCTTCGCCATGGATTTCGAGCTCCTTGCTCTCGCACTCACACTATGCAATACCAACGAAAAACTTTCCATGCTCTCTAGGTAGACCTTTATCTCCATCAATTAAGGTTACAGGTTGCTCTAATAATGTTTCTTTGTTGGCTTGTTTGACAGCATGCCTCTAGTTTCAACCGTTTCACTATCAAATTTGGCGTCTTATATGCTATCCTCTTGAAACCCTAATGCTATTGTTGGACCGCTTCCTCTTTTGCCAGGGTTTACGTAGCCTCGAACGTTTTGGAATAGCCACCCTTGTCTTCGATCGTTTTGAATAGCTGCCATTACCTTCTCCTGCAAACATGGTCAAACATATTATTATCACATCCTTTGTAAAGTATATTATAATAATATTATTATATACAATATAATAATAATATTATAATAATAACATTTTAGAATAAAATAATCATAATAATATTATTATAATAACATTTTAGAACATCATAATAATATTACTATTATATACATAATATAATTAATCTAATTATATTAGCTAGATAATAGCATATTATTTTCTATCACAATTTCTTTGTACCTTTTGTATCCTCTTCTTGTTTTAGGTAATGTTTTGGTCAGGCCTTGCTTTATTAAACACATTCCATCACCTTAGATAGTATGAAGAACATTAAACTCTATTTATTAAAATAGATTTTAATTAATCTAAACATTAATGCCTATATTAATTGATCATTAAAGATCAAATAACTAAAGCAATTAAAATCATTAACATAAATGATCAAACATCACTATTCTTACAAGCCAAAGAAAACCAAAACCTTTAATACCAAAACATGACAAGTGGGTCCCCAAGAAGCTTGGGGTGGTTGTGGAAACTCCACAACAGGGTCCCAGTCCCCTCTTACTAGGGTTTGAACTTGGACATCTAAACTATAAAGTTTTCTAATAGACTACTATCAACTATGGTCAAGGTATAGTCTATTTTTTAATAGAATGATACCAATTATGGATTGGGTGTTTTTTGCACTCAATTACAACTTTCTACTATGCTCATGTCTTTCAAAAAGCTTTATCTTTAAATCTTAAGATGTGGAAATTATTTCTTGAGCTATGGAACTATTGTTACAACTATGAAAACTATTTCTAGTGGTCATATGGAACTTGATGGATAAAAATTTGATGATAAACTAGGTCTCAAACTATAGATTCCTAGGGATTAAAGTAAATATCACTAGCCATAAAGGTTGTCTAATCTATTATTGTTGTCTAATTACCAATAGTCTTCCCACTAGGGAATAGTGCTGATAAACCAACCATAAGTTTACATCCAAATGATAATTCTTTGTATACTATATTAGGATAAAACACTACTAAATAGGGTGTGGGGGCATTGACCATTTACTACCACAAAATATCACAGGTTCCAATATAAAATAGCCACAATATTAAAGGTAAAAAATAATAATATAAGAGTAGAATATATGAGCAAATTAATATGTATATCAAGGCCAATATAATAAAGAAAATAAAATTCACTTATATAATCAAATATGAATGTAAATGGCCTAAGTAATTCATGAACTATGCATGAAGAAAAACTTACAATATAATTGCTCAAAAATTGTATACAAGCTTTATTTCAAACTAGATCTCTTAAACAAATTACACTTTTGTTTCTCCTCATTGGATTGCTTTCTCATGGAGTATTGTCTCCATAATATATCCATAGTAATATGAATCTTCAAGTACTTGACTATTACTCTCTAGATGACAAGTCTCATGACCTTTAGCTTATCATATTGCCACTTGCATACTAGACTATTCAAGTTCTTCTTACATGGACACTTGAATCTAAGACACTTGCATACATCTACAAGACTCTTGTACTTCTACATGCACTCTTAATCTAAGACACTTGTGCACATCCTAACATTACATATTTGCACTCTTACATACATGACACTTGTGCACATTCTCTCAATCTACACTTGCACTTTAACTTACATGAGACTTGTGTATTTCTTGCACATTGCACTCTTACATGACACTTGTGCATTTTCTCTACATTGCACTCTTACATAACACTTATGCATTTCCTGCACATTAACACTTACATGAAAGGGAAAATGTAAATCACACATATAATATAAAAAATCAACCCTAATATATTGCATATTTACAATTGTACCATGAAGGTACCATGGGTGTACATTAGCATGTACCAAATAATGTAATATTCCTCAACAAGATATATTTAAATCATTATTTCATAATTGAGATTTACAATAAAACTCTATAGAAATAAACATGGATTTAGATATTAAGAATATAGCTCAAACCCTTTAGGTAGGAAAACACCATACAATGCTCATTGTAAAGAATCCACTCCATAATATATCACAATATGAGATCCAAACACAAACAATATTCTTCTCAATATGAGTCTATTTTCTACATTATATAATACTCAACTATCTACCACTACTATTTACCCACACATGTGGGATAAATACATTTATTATAATATTATAATATTAAGTACAATATTATAATATTAAGTATGTATCTTGGGTACCAAAAATTCCTTAATTCAAATTTGATTATTTTTGACCAAGGGGATGTCTGGGATGGTCTCCTGCTCTAGGTAGGAGACCCTAATTTCACTATCCCTGCTCTCTCTCCTTCAGTCCTACAAATCCCCTGCTAGGATGATCTTTCTAAGATCTCCCTGTTGCATTCTAGGACCTACTCAGGATTATCCTAGGCTTTATCAAGATATTCTTTCTTATTTTTATGTGCTTGCAGTGGCTTGGCAGATTGTCTCAAAGTTTCCTCCCCTAGTTGTCTCTGATGGTGGTTTATTTTTGAATGACTTGGCTTGGGTGTAGGTGCTACGAAGCCTTTCTCGGTAGACCTTTCTAGTCTTTGGAGGACCTTGTGCTTTTTGCTATCTGCTTGGAAGGTTTCGTTCTGCTTTAATGCTTGGCTTTGGAAAGAGGGTTCTTGCTTTCTTTTTTCCTATCTTGTTTGCAGCCTAGGGTCTTCTTCCTGTATTTTTATTGGTCTTGGGTTGGGGCCATGGATTTATCACCTATTGTTTAGAGGATCCTGTGGCTATTTTTGAGATAGACTTTCTAATGTAGGCTTAGATTTTTTGATCTTTCTCAAAAGATCCTCTCGGTGTCTATTTTTGGGATCACCACTAGAACCTTTATCTACAGCTTCCTTTTGATCTTTGGGTGGATCGACTCTTTCTTGTGTAGTTACAGTTGAATGGTGTCTTCTAGTTTCTCTTGAGATGGACTGTTGATGGGATTGGTGGTAATTAGTTATGGGTGACTTTTTGATAGGCATTTTATGTAGTCTTCTGGTCTTGAGGGGACCCTATGCATGCTTACCTATTGCAGATGTCTATATTTGATTATTATCCATGTACGTGATTGTCCCTCCTAGTCCCAAGGCACCGTGGTGGAGTGATATTTCTCTAGGATTTTCTATGCGTTGGTTGTGCAACACGTCTCACTCGCAGCAAGATCTCTTTGCCTGTGGTGATCTCTCGTGCTATTGATCCTTCTCACAGGTTGGGTTCCTATTTTAGTTCATCCTGGCTAGGTGTTGGTTCTCTCATTTCTTGGCAAGAATACCCTTTTTCAAAATTTCAGCCATTTTCAAATTCCTCTGCATGTTTAGGATTCCAAGCGAGAAACTTCGTCCCTGTTCTTCTTGTTAGGCAGGATTCTGCGTTGGGTTTCTGGTTTCCTAGGCCTCGCTTGGGTGGGAATATATGTTTGAATTTTCTTTAATTGTACTTGCTGTTTAGGGCCCCTCCTAAGTGGGACTTCACTTTTTTATTTTTTATCTTTGGTTTCTAGTTTCCCGGGCCCTTCCCGGACAGGATTCCACATTTAAAATTGTGTCTATTTCTGGTTTCCCGGGTCAGGGTGGGATTCCATGTTTTAATTTTTTTTTCCATTTGTAATTTCTATCTTGGGCCCCTCTAGGGTGGGGCTCCTCATTTTAAATTTTACCACTTATTTTATTGTACTGTAGGATGATCCCATGTTTCATTTTTTATGGATTTGGAGATGGTCCTTTTGGGGCTGTCTTCTTTTGTTGTTTATCTCTTCTGTGGACGCTGCCTCCCTAACTCATATTGTAATTATCTATTGTAAAAGATTTTGGGGCCCTTTCAAAACCCACTCCTCATATATATAAAAGAAAAAAATTGATTATATCTAAAGAAACCATCAAAAAATAACATCTACAAGCCTACCGCATTTTGTGATATCTAATCAATAGTAGGCAATGGGTAGTGATTTTTAGTGATAACCTATTCAAGTTTCTAAAATCAATGCATAACATTCTATCCCCATTCTTCTTGCATATTTAGACCAAATTAGTGGCCCATGTAGAATGCTTGATGAGGAATATAGTTTAAGCTTGAAAGAGCTTGAGCAACTCATTTTTCTTTACTACTTCTATCTTAGGGTTTTATGGCCTCTAATATTTTAAAAAGGTTTAGCATAAGGTTTCAAATTTATAATATGATCTATAACATTACGGTCATAGATCGTTAGATCTTTTCCAACAATAATTCTTCCCTTTAGCTACTTCAACTACGTGATATGCAAAACATTCCATGTTAAGGTTGCTTTTCCTTGAGCTGGATTAAATAAAATATCCAACATAATTACATCTTTAGGTAGCTAATTTGACTTTAGGTATATGACTCCATCCTTTGTATTATCCCCATACGTATTCTACTCTTTAGCATATCCAGCCTCTTTGATCAAGAATTATATAATTTGTTCATAATTATTGAAGAGCTATTAGTGATCATAGTTATCTAAAAATACTAGCCTAAAAACTATCTCTATTTCCTTTAATTTATCCCATATATCATTTGTAGGATCAAAGCATGCCACCATTCCTTCCAACTCATCTACTTTTACACTTAGCTATCTTGGTATTGCTTTGATTTTATAGGAGTGAAAGCTTTCAAGTAGAGCCTAGACTCAATGCTTGTAAGATTTTTAGATGTTTATTCTTGGTGGTGCATTGGAAATTAACCTAATTCACTATTAGTTTAGAGTCATCATATATTTTAGATACTTAATTCTCATTTTTCTAGCATTCCTTAAGTTGATATAGAGTGCTTCATACTCAACCACATTGTTTGATGAGTGTTGTTATTGTCATCATTTAATTTTAAATATTTGTCAAATCCAAGGTGGTGTCCAAGGCTATTTGTGAGGCTTTGGTAAGTTACACTTCAAACAATTAGTTCACAAGCTTTATTTGATGAAACAAATATTTGTTTGGTTTTTCAAGGTCACACTAATTATAATTTGCAGAATTAAATCTAATCTAACTTACAGAATTGAAATTGCAGAATTTAACACTTTAGCTACAGTTGCAGGAATTGATAATTGCAGAATTGAAATTGTTGAAATAGGAACTATTTTACGCTTGATAAATTGAAATAACATCAATGGAAAATTCTAAATTGAAATCTAATTTAATTCAATCATGCTAAATTGGAAATGCAAAAATAAAATGCTGAAATTGAAAAATAGCTAAAACAAAAATTAAATGTAGAAATTTAAATGTTGAAACAAACATGAAAAATTTAGAAATTAATTGTGACCATCGACTGCAGAAAAATGAAACATAACATGCTGAGAAAAAAGAACCAAAATAGGGGAAACAACAACAAAATTTATTTACAAGAAATGATAGAAAATTAACAATAATTAACAAAAATTGCACAAAAACATAAAACTATAAAAAAACTTGTAAAATATCTCCCTCCACCAGTCCCGAGAGTGGGCCCTTGCTCCTTGGTCCAACAGAAGGTAATATCACTCCAAATCCTAAGCTCTAAATTCTCACTCACTCATAAATCAATGCATTTAAAATAATACTGCACTTTATTAATTCTGTTATCACAAATCAACAACTTCTACAACTTTTGTCAATTTTTGACTAACTCCTACTTGTTGGGCAAAAATATTGGTTAGTTTTCTACGTTTAAGTTCACTGCCTCATTTAATTTGTCAACCTGAGGTAGCTCGTAGACTTGTGAGCAGCCTTGTACAATATATGCTTATAATTTCCTCCATAGAGATGAGTCCCTTATATTTATGTTTTGGAGGGTGTTGGTGTTCGTTGAAGTTCTTATTTTGATTTTCAAACCACTAATCTATCCTATGTTTATGAAAACATCCCTAAATTACATTCAAAAATTAAAATTGCACATTGTTGGATTTATAGAAAACAGGAGAAATAAAGGAAAATGAAAGAAAACATAAAACAAGGGAAAGGAAAGGGAAGAACGTTATTGAGAGTGGGCCCATGCTTCCAGTAGGTTTTGCGTACGTTAAATCATTCATCGGACGCTTAGTCGATTTAACCAGAAATGACTCAAAGTATTTATTAAAACTTGCAGTAAAAAAATATACCAAAAAAATTTGGGATCACGTTTTCTGGGGGTGGCCTGCATATTTATAAGATATGCAGCCACACCCTGTTACAAAATAGAAATAAATAAAAGTCTTGATTTTACTTTACAACCACATGCATGAATCCAAAAAAATCGAGTAAAATATCAAACTGTGTGGACTAATTCGACGTATTCTGTTTTATTAGAATACGTCTGATATTGGTTTTGCTCGATTTACATAGATATTTACGTAGTAGCTAAAAAATAGATGGTTAGTCATATTTGACATTTTCCCTAGTCCGGTTTCAACACTGAAATTCCATTTGCGCTCCTTTCTAAAATAGCATTCTGTTTTGCCAACCATAGAGTTGTGCTAGAATTCGGCTTTAATGAGAATTAGGCGCCTTGTCAGTAGAAGTTGAGAAGCAAGAACCTTATTGGTAGAAGTTGTAGACATCAGTTCTAAACCTTAGGACTGGCCGGAACATTGTGTCCATAAATTTTGAATTGTACATAACAATTTTGGTATGTTCATATTTTTATTTGATTGGAAAAACAACCAATGAGATGAAGGCTATATTGTAAATGCATATGGCATAAAAAGGACAAAGAAAATCATCATTTTAATTGTCTTGATTAAGGATGTAGACGTCTAGTTAGACATCTAGTTAGACATCTAAGGGTAGACGTCCAAGTAGTTATACGTCTAAGCAGAATTAGTTAGTAGCAGGCATTTAAGGCTGACAGTTGGGATGGTTTAGGACGAAGTAGTTGGAGAAACTACTTCGCCCATCCTATTTAAACCTCCATTTTCAAACATTGTATAATCATCACTTATTTTGCTATAATGCTAATGCCATTGTGTGGTTTACATATTATACATGTGTGGTTATTTTGTTGTTGTTCCTTTGAGTATAGGTTAAAATGTGTTATTGTGTGGGTTGCAGGTTATGTTGTGCTAACTATGTATTGCAGGTTTTACCCATTGCTGAGTGCTGAGGGAGAATTGCTACAATAGGGATAGAACTGGTGGTATTTATTGCAGGTGTAGGAAATACTTGATGAAAGGCTATAGATGTCCTACCCTAACAACTAGACTTGAGACGTCTAAACCTGCCAACCTGACTAGACTACCGACGTCTAAACCTGCCAACTTGATGACTGGACTGTCAATGTCTAATCCTACCAACCTGATGGCTGGACTTGTAATGTCTAGACAAGCCCCTGTGATGTCTAGCTTCTTGACATCTAGACCTACCCTCCTAACGTCTAGGCCTATGACATCTGATCCAGAAAACCGAGTAGTTAAACTCTGTAACCTACAACCAGTCCATTGAATTCTCTATTGCATAAACCTGAAGATTGACTTTTCATCACCCCATACCAAAAATGTACTCACCCCTATATACATTTGGCACAGTTGCCTAAGTGAACTCGAAGTCTAGCGATAAGTGATAAGAAGAGTAGGTGAATGACTAATTTCAATTCACATAATAATAATCAAATACTGGTAAGAAAAAGCACATGATTGGAGAACTTAAGGATACACAAGGTCATAAAGGTGTCTCACCCTGAGGTAGAGAGAGTGTGGAACATTGAAGACGAGAATAACGTAAGCATTGAAACATTGTTGGTGACTACAAAAAATGAGGAAGAACAAATAGTTGAGGAAGAGTCCATCATTGAGAACTGGACAACAACACCAAAACTAGCGAGGGAGGAGTGGCCAGAGGATACTGAAGGAGAGAACCTTGTATCAAGGCACCTACATGGAGGTTCATGGGGAGGAAGGCCAAAGCCATGTTTTGTATATTTGTAGAGAAGGTCGCAAAGAAGAGACCAATTGGATATGGGAAGAAGGATATTTGAGTACAATTTTACACCACCAATAGTAGACAGACAACCAAATCAAACACTAAAATCACCAACATCAGAAAGATAAAATACCATGGTAGAAAACACCACCAATAGAATAATGCCCACATTTTTTAGGTGAAGGAAAGGAGGATCCATCGTGACATGTGGGAACTTGCATTACCATTTGGGGAGCAAATGGGGTCACATAGGACACACAATGGTTGCAACTGTTCCTAGCCACATTACGAGGCATGGTGATAGACTGGTACTTGAAAAGATAAAGTACACAAGAATTTACATAATAGGAAGAGCTAAAGACCACATTCATAGAGGAATTTTGACCATTGAGGGATGACACAAACATCATCACAAAAATATGCATTACTAAGCAAAAATAGGATGAAGATGTCAAAAGCTACAATAGAAGATTGAAACAATTGACAGATAAAATGGAGATGACACCTGTTGATGGTATGATAAAGTGGTGGTTTTTGGATGGGTTACTACAAAAATTCAAGAATAAAATGAAGGCAGTACCATACTCCATGTATGCAGAAGCGCTGGAGAAGGCTAAATTGTTTTAAAGTGAAGGTAAACAAACGACTGTAGGTATCGAAGGTTACTTAAAGCATACCGAAGATTCAGACAGTGAAGCATAAGATAAAGTATAGAGCACGATTCACACCTTTCGAAGGAAATTTGATAAAATTCTAAAGGAAGCAAAAGGAGAAGTTCAAAAGGATTAGAAAGAAATTTGGTGCTCAAACTACAAGGCAGAGGGACATTCAAATGTAAACTATCCAAAGAGGGCATATTGCAATATATGTGAAATTGCAGGACATCCTGTCATTGACTATCCATTCAACTTGAAAAGCAAGAGGTATCAGACATTGACTATACAATAGGAAGAGCAATCAAATGCATAGAGGAATGGACAAGGAGCTACTAGCGGAGGACATAGGAATAGTTGTGGAGGAGGAAGACAAGGAGGCTAGAGTCAATTACAATACGACTTTAAGGGTTGGCCAATTATTCAATTTTGAAATTGTCAAGAATGGGGCCATTTTGCGAAGAATTATTCAAAAATCTAGAATGCAGGTAATAAAAATGGTAACAATACCACTCAAATGTATTAATGGTGTGGTCCAAGAAACCATAAGGAGGCTAATTGCCCAAACAAGGCAAGTATCAGTAGAACTCAAAATATCAACCTCATCAGTATTAGAGAGGTAACATAGATAAAAAAAGAAGTCTTAGCTGTAACAAGAGTACTAACCAAGAAAATGGAATAGTATCCAAAACTTACCAAGGAGAAGGAACAATGGAAAGAAGCCCAAAAATTGATCGAAACAAAACTAGCAAAGGAGAAACAAGGACAACTAGTTTTGGATAAAGTGTTAAAGAGACCAAAAATCACTGAGAAGGCATCAGTAGAAGGCTTGGTAACAGAGGTACTAAACACGAAGGTGGATATGAAGGTAGCCAACCTATTTAGCATAGTACCATAGTTTTATGCTACGATCGAGGAAGCCATGAAAAGGAAGGATGAAAATCGATAGGTAGCAACCATCAAGCAAAGACAATTCATCGATCTGACAATACTGATGATTGAAGCCGAGAGGAGGCTAGCTATAGTCCAGATGGAGGTTTTGGACCATAGGCTGAATCAGGTGATTATAGATAGAGGGTCTAGTGTGAACATGATGCCAGAGAAGACATGGCATATCTTGGGGAAACCCGCCTTACGGTCTCCAAATTTTAAACTATATGGTGATGATCAATATGGCATTGAAACAGTAGGTGTTTTGATGAATCAAAAAGTGCGCATAGTAGAGTAGGACTTCATATTGGATTTTGTTTTCATTGCTATGCAGAAAACTACATATGATGCACTGCTAGGACGAGGATGGTTGAAAATAGCAAAAGTCAACCACAATTGGGAGAAATATTTCAAACAAGGACAACACAAGTATATAATTAATATGAAGAATCAAACTGTGATTCAAGATGTAGCCACTTTAGATGATTCAAGATCCTCTTCATCAGATGGCAAAACATGATATGAACCATATTAGGAAGGAGTGTTGAACCTCGAAAACTGCATGAAAGATGAATATGATCAGGACAAGGGTCTATTACACTGGCAGTTGGAATATTACGAGATAATTTCTCCTCAATTTTTTGCATTGATGTGGGAAAGGAAATTCAAATGGATGAGATACAAGAACATGGAAAGGGAACTAGCAATAAAAAACAAACAGTAGTGAAAAAGGACAAGGAAAGAGAGAAGTGGATATTTCCCAAGAATTTTGCAAAATTCACGATGGGGGAGTCAATCATTGAAGATAAACCAGCCCACCCCATCGCTGCATTGAAAGCAACAAATGACCCTGAATCTATCAAATATGAAGATCCTAAAATGATTCAGGTAAAATTAGGAGAAAAGGGCGAGGAGAAGATGATCAAATGTGGAGATGATTGGGATCCAGTTCTTAAAGTAGCAACATTCAATATTTTTCTAGACTATAAGGATGTTTTTGCTTGGACATATAAAGATTTGAAGGGAGTACCACCCGAAATCTACATACATAATATTCCTATGATTGAAGGGGCGCAACATGTGAGAAGGCGACCTTACAGAATGAATTCCAAATATGTATCAAGGGTGAATGCCAAAATTGAAAAGATGTTGGATGCAGATATTATATTCAAAGTTACAAAAAGTGAGTGGGATTTTAGAAGTTTGAATGTTGTAACCATAAAATATCCCTTCCCGATACCTTTCATAGAATCCATATTAGAAGAAGTAGCTGGTCATGAGATATATTCATTTTTTGATGGATTCTTAGGCTATAACTAGATTAGCATAGCAGAAGAAGATAAGTTGAAGACCGCTTTTGTTGTGGAGAACGGGATATATGCATATAACCGCATGCCATTTGGACTATGCAACACACCCGCTACTTTCTAGAGGATCATATTGTATATTTTTAAAAATATATCCATAGGGAACTTCAAAGCTTTCCTAGATGATTGGTCACTGTATGGGAGGACACATGAACATTTAAAGACATTGGAGGAATGCATGGGTTTATGCAAGAAAGCACGAATGTCATTGAATATGAATAAATGTGTCTTATTGGTACCATACGAAAAGCTATTGGGGCATATTGTATGCCAAGAGGGTTTGAAGCCCGACTCAGATAAGATACAGGTGATATTTCTAATGGAGGAGCCATATGACGTGAGCTCAGTAAAAACCTTTTTAGGGATATTCAAATATTACAGGAGGTTTATCCAAAACTATACATTGACATCTCATCCACTAGATGCACTTACACGAAAAAATATTTTATTCAAATGGATAGAGGAGCACTAGAGAGCATTTTAGGGATTGAAAGGGCACTTGGTGAAAGCACCTATCTTGGTTTACCCAGACTGGGAAAAAGAATTCCACGTGCATATGGATGCCTCAAATTTTGCCATTGGATGTGCATTGGCACAAGAAGGCCAATACAGGTTGGATCAACCCATATACTTCGCAAGTCGGTTATTGTCAAGAGCTAAGAATAATTACAATAATAGAGCAAGAAGCACTACGAATGGTGTATGCGGTGCAGAAATATAGTAACTACCTACTGTCTAACCCCTTTGCATTCTATGTGGACCATCAGACTATGTTGTACTTAATCAACAAACCAATGATTTACGAACGAGTGAGTCAATGGCTTGTCACCTTGAAGGAATTCGTGTTTTTATTGGTAGTCAGGCTAGGGAAGAAACATGTAATAGCAGATTAGTTATCAAGAATTCGCTCAGGAGAACCTATAGAGGGAGGAATATTGGATGAATTCCTCGATGCACAGTTGTTCATGATTAATGCCATACCAGGATGGTATAAGCATATAAGGGAATATTTGTCGACAGGAAAACTGCCTGAAGAGTTAACAACAATTGAGTGGAGAAATGTGATTATGAAATCAGTACCCTTCACCTTGATTATAGGATTGCTTTACAATATGGGGGAGGACCATATATTACAAATATGCATAATGGAGGATGAAGTGCAACAAACCCTGAAGGAGACATATGAGGGATTGGTAGGAGGACACATGAGACCAGATGCAACAACCAAGAAAGTGTTGCTAGAAATTCTATGGTGGCTCACCCTCTTTCATGATGTAAATAACTTTATGGTAGCATGTGATACGTGTCAGAGAACAACGAAACCTTTGAAGAGAGACTTCATGCCACTACATCCATCCTAGCCTCAAGAACTGTTTGAACTATGAGGGCTGGATTTTGTAGGTCCTCTAAAAACAAGTCAAAGGAGGAGATGCTGATATATCGTAGTTGCCACAAAATATCTCATAAAATGGGTATAAGCAAGGGCTTTACTGAAAAACTCGACAAAAAGCATGGCTCGCTTTTTGTACAAACAAGTAATTACAAGGTTTGGAATACCTCTACAATTTACGAGTGATAGAGGAGGCCATTTTGTGAATGCAATTATTCAGAACTTGACAAAAGAATTCATGATTTTTCACTCCTTGTCAAGTCCATATTACCCTAGAGCAAATGGGCAGGCGAAGGCAACAAATAAAATCCTGGTTTCAATCATGTATAAGGCATGCAGAGTAGAAGGAGCTGACTAGGAGGAATGGTTACCAATAGTTTTATGGGCATACAGAACCACCTTCAAGCCCACCACGAATCATACACCCTTTCAACTGATGTACGGAAAATAAGCAATGGTACTTGTGGAATTCCTTGTACCAAGCTTAAGAGTGGTAGTGGACAATCGACTGAATGATGAAGATAACATGAAAGAGTGATTGACAACTTTGGTATAGTTGGATGAGAAAAGGGTAATGACACAATGGGATATGGAGATAGTATAGAAGAGAAGGAAATTCGGGCACGATAAGCATCTCCGAAATATGGATGTCAAGGTTGGTAATTTAGTATTGAAGTACAACAGGAAGAGGGAACTCAAGCCAGGAAAATTAAAACTCTATGGCTTGGACCCTTCCAAGTAGAAGAAGTACTGGAAAATGGGGTAGTAAAATTGAGAAAACTAGATGGAACACTATGACCCAAGGTAATTTATGGCTCTAAGTTGAAGGTATGCAAGCCACATACTCAGGTAAATATGATCAACCTAGAACAACCAGGAACTTTTGAAATAGGGATAGATCTAGGAATAAATTCCCAAGATACTAACGAGTAGGGTAGTGTTGTTCGAAGGGAGAATACTCATAACCTGGATTGGTTATTTGGAACTGATGGAAAATAAGAGCAAAAAATATTATGATAGCAAGTCCAAAATCCAAATGACAATGAGGAGGACCGACTCCAAGCTCTGATGGATGTCACTCAACAAGAAGTTTCAAAAGAAGAATATGAATAAGGAGTTAGACTTCTGCAACGAATGAGATCAGAAACACAAAGGTTGTAGTAAGACAATGAAACCCTGAGATAATACAATAATAAGCTATGAGAACAGGTGATCCAAAAGTTGGACACAACCATGTAATGAGTAAATGAAAGGCACAAATCTTGCCTATCAGAATGGGCGGAGCTAGAACAGCGGAATTCAAAAGGAGTGCGACAAGAAACTCGTCAAAAGATAAATTATTTGCCTTGGAGGAAGAATAGAAAGATGCTATAAGCCCAAGGGAAAATAGAAGAGGAAAAGCAATAGCAACAGGTGCACATTCTAGGAGTTCTTCTTCAACCACATTGGAAATAATGCTAAATTTGAAAGAATCCTCAAGCGTAGAGTCAGTGAACCATTAGGAGATGAGAGACTCTCCAAAAAGACCCAATATATGGGAAGCAGGACAAAGCTCGACTACCAAATATCAGATAAGCAGGAAGAAAATGACAACCATAATATGGAAGGATATTGAGATGGTACCAAAGAAACCAAAACTTGGAGGAGAGTCAAGCAATAACAACCTACCTCAGAATCTAGATATACCGTATGCCAGTCCTAATCTAGATCGTAGAAGCCAAAGGGACGAAGATCGTAGTCAAAAAGTAGGTGTCAAATTTATGGAAACTGCACACATAATTGAAGATGATGCTTCACTAAGCCCGCAAGACGAATACAATGGAGGATTAAACAAGGATATTATACCAAAATTACCACCACATCGTGCATGGAGAACACCATATACTGGAGCTATGAGATGTCCAATTAAATAGGAGGAGGTAGCCAGGTATCGGATGACTGCACTTGACTTACAACAACATAGAAGAGAAGTAAGAAGATTGCAGTAATGGATTCAAGAAACCTTAGAATGGCTAATGAACACAGCAGGAGAAGGAAATGACTTCAAAATTGATTTAGTCTTTTCAGAAGAATACTAGTAAAACCTAACTCATTATGCCATGCAATGACACTTTGAGGAAAGTATATGGAGATGAAGACTAATAAGGGCCGATAGGAGACTGAGGATCTTGCACCAATTAACACCTGCGCATTTACAGCACCCACTGGAGATGAGCACCTGATAAATGAGGTCCATAGCAGAGATAACTTAGGTACTCTCGAAATATCACAAGGAATTTTGAGAGCACCTGACCAAGGGAAGAGCGTGGTTGACCTCCATCCCGGTAGCTCGAGAGGAAGAAATTCCCTTTCAGCTACCCATAGGTTGACTGGTTCTCAGTTTGGACTGTAAGGGCCATATGAGAACTTAGTCCAAGCCAACCCATCACTACGTGCTCCTGAGAATAGATCGACGGGTCCATCTCAGTGAGCTCATAGGAACTGAAGATGTCGTTAGGAATGACTGAGGGATCGATCGAATCTTGGGCAGCTAGGAGCACGACAACCCAATGTTAGAGAGATTCAATTGGAAAGAGGAGGAGGATGCGATAACTCGGTCCATGAAAGAAGAAATCGGGACAAAAATCCTAATTTAGCACAAAGGGATCAAGAAGGGGAAATTGTAGGGAATGATAGAGGTTGAGGATGAGGTATAACAACTAGACAACCCCACCAAAATAGGGAAAATCAAAGATCGTAACAACCCATTAAACATGAACTTGATAAAAAAATGAAAGAAGGAGAGAGATTTCGCTACTTGGATGATTGCATAATAATCTGACAAAATTATGGAAGAACAGAATGAATCCCACTAGTGCCTGCCCATCCAGAGTGCTCAAATCCAAGAAGGATTGCAGATGAACATATGGAACAAACAAGTCTTGCAGTAGAAAGAAATCAGTAAGCCATCAATAATGATAGATGATAGGCCAATACCCACTAGTTCAGTGAGTCGAAAACACGACATCAACCAAAAAAAGTAGAACAACCTGACTAGCGAATTGTGTCACAAGCCACAGTAAGACATCAACAACAGTCACATTTGAAAACTTCCCCAAGATGAAATAATCGTCGGAGACATCAGATGACAGAAGAAATAAATAGTACCGGTGATGGTGACTTCAGTAGTTTTAGAGAACATAGCCGTCATAATCGAAGTGAAACACCAGATGCATAGGAACTGCGTATTGGCTTGGCCGTACGGTTCACCCATCGACGGTAAAAGAAGACATCACATGCAATTTTGAGAACTATGAAAAATAAAATAAAAATAATAAAAAAAGTAAAAAAAAAAGTCAAAAGAGAAAGAAAAAGACGAAATAGAGAAAAAGACAAAATAGGAAAAAATACAAAAAAGATACCTAGATGTCTAATTAGCCGACGTGGTGTGCATGCAAGGAGGTAGTTGCAAGTTGGTGGTTGCATAACGGTTTCAAGACTGGAGAAGCAACTATAAAAGGAGAGGAGACCATTCATTTGCAACATCACTCTCATAAGCAAGAATAAGGAGGAAAAAGGCAAGAAGAATGCAACAGAGAGGTGCATCAGTTAGACACAACAACAGATGACTAGGTATCAGTAGACGATTAGTAGGAGTTGACATCTGGTCCACAAAAGTCGATGGCTAGCACCTAACAACTGGAATCCTTGATGGTTAGCAAGACCAGATGACTAGCAGACCTGATGGCTAGTAGACTTAATAGATAGATAGACCTGATGGCTAGACAGACCTGATGGCTAAGGAGACTTGATGTCTAAGTGTTGAACATCTAGGGCAGACATGACGACTAAACACTTGATGGCTAGGAGGCATACTGGACAGGAAATACGTCTAGGGCAGAAGCCGATAGATTAGAAGGGGGAAGCATAAGGAGGAAAAGTAATTAATATGACACACCAAAAGTCAGGGAAAACCCCAGTTTGTAGTGAATTCGAACCTAAATTTGTGATAGCCAAGAGGTTATAGCACCATCAGGAAATTAAAATAAAGGGACAAATCAAAAGTCTAGAAGGAGGAAAGGTTCAAAATAGAAGAGAAGCAACAAAAATGGTGACCTGCAAAAATAAGGAGATGCATCAGAGTGGCAAGGCACCCATACCATTGGAGGAAATCACTTGGGTATGCCCAATAGGAGAATATTGCCACTAATGGTGGATAGAGCAACCAACTGACCACCTAGTACAAACAAAGCTGAAAGAGGCTGAAGTGCACTTCATCCTACAGGCTCCTCATTTTAAGAGGGATTTTTTCAAGGAATACTTGCTGTAGATGCTGGACACATACGATGTAGGGAGGCATAGCAGTACTATGGAAATAGAGGGTACTGCAATGGTAGTTGATTTATCTCCCAAAATTTTCAATGTACTTTTGGACTTCCACAGAAGGGCAAGCTGGTGTTGAATGAGAGAGTGGATCCGAAGAAGACACCAAAACTAATTATGAATGTCACCACCCTAAAGAGAGAAGAGGTGGAGGCTATGCTGAGTACCCATGGTGGAAGAGGAATAAAACAGACACAACTTTGGAATAACGGACTGGAGGTGATGATGAACGTCATTATGTCAAGGTTGTCAAGAGAACAATGAAGTACAAACTTGCCCATATGGCTGATTTTATATCTACAAGGGATAGCACAAGGTATACAATATTATTGGGCAACGTATTTTTCAACATGCATACATGATTTCCTGATGATAACGACAAAGAATTTTTTTAACTTTTCATACCATTGGGTTGCTCTTGGATGCGACAAGAAGAGTAGGAATCCCAATCTTGGACTTTGATCCTTCAAAAAATTTACCAGATATAGCACCATCTATTTGCAAATGGATGGAGGCCCAACCAGTAAGGAAGATGATATCGGTAAAGAATATTCGGGTCAAGCAACTTTCACATAAACTATGTCATAAGAAGATGGTGGTTGTGCTAGAAGGGGAGGATAAGGGAGTACCACAAGCTCAGGAAGAAGAAGTACAAAAATAGAAGAAAGGGAGATTTGAGGTGCCACCCCAAAATTTCTCCCAAGAAGCATTGTAGAAAATAGTAGAGAATTTGGAGGCAGTTCATGCTCAGGAGCAACATCAGTTAGCATAGGAGGAAGTGGATTTCACCATACCTCTAAATTTTTAGGATCAGACAGTTGGAACCAGTTCGGCTGAATGATATGGACCTACTAAATACTTGGTAGAGGTTGAATACTTAACCCGCATAGGATTTACAAATTTGAGTGAAGTACCATTGGTGAGGCCAACTTCACTAGCGGCTACCCTTATGGGCATCTTTTCAATAGATGATATGTTCACCACAACAGCTAGGGAATAAGCCACCACTAGTAATCCCGAAACAAGCAGTAACCCTAGGGTAGAGGAGGGCCTACCACCACCAATTACAAAATAGTTGACACATGGGGAAGAAAATCCTATTTCAGAGGAAATTATAGTGTCTAGAGATCAGCCCCCTGTTGAGAAGCAACACACCCCCACTGAAAAATGAGATTCCATCCTTAGAAAATCTTGAACTTTCATTTTTGCAGCAGGGACCCTCTTGATCATTTTCAGTTTTAAATCCAGATTTTGCTTGCCTCCTTTTTAAAGTTGTGCTTTTTCTTGCATTCTAGCTGTGTTATCCAAGAATTCACTTTTTACATGCTAGAAATCATTCATGCTTAAGAAAATCTTGCACCGGTACCGAGAAAATCCAGAAAACAGTTGCATAAATTCACTGAAAAATCAAACTTTCCATTTTTGGTAGTGTCGCGATATCGCGACACTTCCATTTTCGGAAATGTCGCGATATCGCGACGGGAAAATACAAATGCAGCTAAGTCGGAAAAACGTAGCGAAATCGCGACACTTTCCATTTTTGGAAGTGTCGCGATATCGCGACATTTCCATTTTTGGAAAGTGTCGCGAAATCGCTGCAGGATGAGGAGAGAGAAAGTCGGGGAGAAAAATGTCGCGAAATCGTGACATGTCGCATTTTCGCGGTAGGAGAGAGAAAATGCATGAAAATCGGCTAAGTGCCAGAAAGGGTCGCGATTTCGTGACATGTCGCGAAATCGCGACAGCTTTTGGAGAGAGAAGCAAGCTGTATGGAAGGGCGCGATTTTGCGACATGTCGCGAAATCGCGACATGTCGCATTTTCGCGGTAGGAGAGAGAAAGTGGGCTGAAGAGTCAAAAATCCGCCAAGTCATTTTTGTGTAGCGAAATCGCGACACTTTCCATTTTTGGAAGTGTCGCGATATCGCGACATTTCCATTTTTGGAAAGTGTCGCGATATCGCGACATTTCCATTTTTGGAAAGTGTCGCAAAATCGCTGTCTGCCGGAGGAGAGAGAAGAAGGTTGTACGGACGAGCGCGATTTCGCGACATGTCGCGAAATCGTGACATGTCCCATTTTCGTTGAGGATAAATGAAAAAGTGGCTAAGTCCAAAAGTTGCAGCGATTCGCTGATGTCTCAAAATCGCGGGCTGAAAGGGTGCAGCGATGCGCTGCATGTTTCGAAGTCGAGAGGTAAAGGGTGCAGCGATGCGCTGCATGTTTCAAAGTCAAGGGGTGAAACTGCAGCGACGCGCTGCACGTTTCAAAGGCGAAGGGAGAAAATGGTAGCGACGCGCTGCACGTTTTGAGGAAGATGTACGGCCGCCAGCGAGAGGCGCGATTTTGCGACATGTCGCGAAATCGCGACATGTCGCATTTTCGCGGTCGACAGGGGGAGAAGCAGCGTAGCGCTGGAGACGTCGCGATTTCGCGACATGTCGCGAAATCGTGACATGTCTCATTTTCGCGATAGGAGAGAGAAAGTCCTCAAAAGGCCCTGAAAGTGCATTCCGGCGGGAAACAGAAGGCTTCCTGGGGTAGCGACACGTGTCAAAGCGTGAGGCAGACATGCAGAGGCCGACATGCAAGCTTATTTTGCGGATTTTAATCTATTTTTAATGTTTTAAGCTTGGATTTAATGTTTATTAAAGTGCTAATATAATCTTTTTGTCTTTCATGCAGGATTCCATCTGGCACTTACGGGACAACCGGAAAGGCCATAAAGGCAAAGTTAAAGTGCGGATTTAGTCAAGGACCGCCATGCTAGAAGAGAAGCTACCGGTGAGAGCATTCAATGACAAATTTATTGCGAGACTTGATAGCATGAAGACAATTTCAACACGGGGATGGCTTTACGGAGATCAGATATGAGAGAAGTGGTGACTCATCCGGCTCACCAGCGAAATTAATGGAGGCATTTATTTGCAGGCTGCGGATGAATGCAAGTGGCTTTAGATTTTATCTTCTCCATTTATGGCAGCTAACGCACTAATTTGCCGAAGGGTTAAGTTCTATCCGGACTTTGATTTTAAATGGATTTTTATTGTAAAACCCGGGTCCTAGGGTTTAAGTGCGATAAGATTTAGGGTTTGAGCAAGATATTTTGAAAAGATCAGGGTCTGTCCTGAGTCTATAAATACAGATTCTAAATGTAATCGCGGGAGGCGGAGACTTAGAAATAAAAGGCTTATAAGCAATTTCTTGCAAATCTTGTGAAATCCTTTGTTTACGGACTTGGAGTTGATGTGCTTTAGCTTTTACGTGATAGCATGGCCGGGGAGCCTAATCTTTTGCGAGTGTGATAAGTGTATCTTCTTTTGTTATCCGTTCCATTTAAAGTTTGTTAGATATATGTTGTAAATCTGACATTATCAAGTTTAAATATGTTGTTAGGCTTCAGTTGTTCTCTTGTCTGCTAGGGGAAATTACAGATTTGAAGGTTAAGTTTGTTCTAATTGCTCTGTCTTCACTGTGTGAGCTAGGCTGCCGGTGAAAGATACCAGTTTTAACCAGCTGCCCTTGGATTTATAATTTTTTGCTAGATCTGTTTCACTCTGCCTTGTGCTCTTAGTTGAAAGTGATCTTAGACTGACTGGACACTTTCTTCTTTGATTTGTTCTATTGTGAAGCTAGTAGCATAGATAAGATTGATAGTTTGGGGTTTTACAGTTGATGTTTGATAAACTTCTCTTTTTTGCCCTACCCTACCCTCTCTTTGTTTTCGGTGAATGATCCATTTTTATTTTCTTTGTTTGTCTTTTATTTAAATCTGTTGACCCATGAGAGCTAGATCAAGAATTCAAGTTAAATCTGATAAACAACTTTTGCAACTACTGAACAAGTTCAAGAACCCCCTGTAAGGTAACAGAGCAGTCCATATTGAAATCTATTCCAGAAGTGGAAAAGAGTGAATTGCCATTCGACCCAACTATGTAACTCGCACCTTGGATAACCAACTAGATCCTAAAGATGAGTGGGATCCGTCCCGTGGGTGTCTCCGGAGCTTCCTTGCTTCATCCTTTCCCGGGGTGTGCATGAAAGCCGGACCAACAACCTAATTGGCGCTAGAAGGAGGGCTGTTGAACATCTCGGTTCTTAGTGCACTTGAGTTGAGAAATCTGACTGTAAGTTGTATGTGCTGAGTCTGGTATTTTATCTTTTGAATCCTTTTCCCTCCTCCTCAGCCAACAACCTAATTGGCGCTAGAAGGAGGGCTATGAACTCAGTTCAAGTATTGTAAGGGCATAACAACAACATTTGAAGGACCCACAGTGAACTCCGGACAGTTTTGTAAATTGTCAGTACAGTTTTGTAAATTGTCGTACAGTTTTGTAAATTGTCAGTACAGTTTTATAAATTGTCGATACGGTTTTGAAAGTTGTCAGTACAGTTTTTAAAATTGCCGAGAGAAGACCTCAAGTTAAGAACAATTTTATCTCCATTGGCAGTTATCCAATTACAACTCAGAATATCATTGTCAGCCAAGTAATAATGGCAAATTGGTTGGGCCCCACTGCTTTGAATATCCCGGGTATAGCCCATGACCTGCCCAGAAGCCCGAAAAGATATCTCCCTAGGTACAAACATGATGGGACAAGAACTGCAGAAGAACATCTGCTAGCTTTTAAAAATGCTTTAAGATTGTTGAATATACAGCATGAAGATGTTGCCTGCAGATTGTTCCCGTTCACTCTCCAGGAGGGAGCTTATGACTGGTTTTTAAACCTCACCAGCAATTCCATTACTAGCTGGGATGACCTAGAGAAAGCTTTTATATCATAATTTGGGGAAGTGATAGACCCCGAGTGTGTTATACCAACAATTTTCCAGCATCAAGAGAGAGTCGGGAAAAACGTCGGGTCTTTCAATATGAGGTTCCAAAGAGCTTACGGTAGAATGACTGGCCATTACATCCCAAATGCAAATCTGGCCTTAGAAATCTACAAGAATGCATTGGATTCGGTGACCTCTATTTTCCTCAAGAGAGACATCAATATCACAACCCTGGCAGGTGCTTATAAAGAAGCCTTAATTCTTGAAAGACAGGTTAGGACCTCAAATTACGAGCAGTCCTTTGATATCCTATGTTACACAGAACATGCCTATTCCAGACCCCATTCCACATCATGAGTTAGTGCCAACATGTCATGCTCTACCCAAGGAGACTCCGTTAACTGTGACATCCACTCGGCATGTGCAAAATACGAGAGAAAAGTTCGACAAATTCAAAGTGCGGGTGCTTGAGCCGAACGGTTGTGATCCGGCACCACCCAAATCTGAAGTTTTTCCTGGTGAGTTAAATTTTCCTAGAGATCAAAGAAATATTGATATTTCTAGTTCACCCAAAAATAGTACAACCGGGGTTTCGGATTCTTTCACTTTTCCGAAGAGTCGAGAAAGTCTTGTAGAGACTCCTGTGGATGAAATGCAAGATTTTCAACGAGTTCAAAAGGGACGAGTTATGACTTGAAATGTGAGAGTCCGAGAACCTAACAATGATCCTTCCTCATCGGAGGATGATGAAAGTGAGATTCAATATCACTATGCGAAGTAAGCGAGGAGGATAACATCATTGAGGATATGAGGGAACTTAAAGCTGACATCACCCTCTATGAACTGCCTCAGATTGTTGAACAGAAGGTTAACTTGATTGAGGCTTACTCTGGACCACCTGTTGAATTTCAAGAAAAGGAGGAAAAGATAGTAAATATGAATGTGGTCAGCCAACTTGGAATTGATGAACTGTCTCAACATAAGCCTGCAACTTCTGAACATAATATCAAAGATAAGGCTATAAACTGTGTTGATGCAGATATTGGAGTTTATAATTTGGCAACTGAAAAGGTGGGAACAATTCTAGCTCTAAACCATCACAACCATGATGTTTGGACATTGCACATTGATGAGGTTAAATCTAAGCAAGGCTCAGGTGAAAAGGAAAATTGTAAGCATTCTTCTAGAGGGATAAAAATTGAAGTCCTGGATATTGAAGCAGTACAGCAACCACAAAATGTTCAAGTTGTTAAGAACCAGGGCATACAAGATAAAACATGATTTCTTTCAGTTGTCACATAATTTTGAAAATGTGGTGGTCTGGGTCTGTCAAGATTTTAAGGTATTTGATCCTGGGGTTTTTTACATTCAGTCCTTTTGAAAGAACTCTGCAAACCCTTCAATTAGAAGCATAAACATGTTATCATATGATTTGTTATTATATGATTTGTTTAATTTGAAGGAGTTGCAGATTTGTTTTTCAAATGGGACAGGGAAGACAGTAAACACAAGTCTTTCCCAGATAGCAAATTTTTGAAGCACAGTCTGGAGTGCATTTCGTCAACAGGACCTGAAAGGTAATTTTTTTAAATTACTTGCATGGTCCAATTTTTTTTAAGGCACCATTTCTCTGCTTTCCCAACTGCTGCATTTTTTGAGTATGAAGGGAAGTTGTAACATATGTATGCATTGTAAGTAAGTCTTTTGTGTTTTAGTTTTATTTCTTTGTCAGTGCAGTTTTATTTTTAAATGTCTGTACAGTTGCAGTTTTTCAGTTTTCTTTAATTGTTTTTCAGTTTTAGCTTGTGCAGTTTAATTTATTTCAGTTGCTTTAGTTTATTTCAGTGATGTTGCAGTTTAGCTTTGCTACAGTTTAGCAGTTTTAGTTGCTTTGCTTCAGTTCTTTTAGTTTGTTTCTTTTATTGCCTGTATAGTTTTTATTTTCTTCCTTGCATTTCCTTTTCTTTGCTCTGTCTGTGCAGTTTTATTTTGTTTTGCTTTGAGGCCTGTCTGTCCTTGGAAGTCTGTACAAAGTCCTTTAGCTTCTAAATATTCTGTCCTTTAACCTTTGCCTGAGCAATCAATGAAAAGTCAGCCTGCTGAAAATTGTTTATTCTAAGCTGATCAATCCAGTTTCCATCCAATGCCCATGCTGTTCACCATTCTAATAGAGATAGTCTGCTTGCACTGAACAGTAGAACTATTTTGTTATTCAGGACAAAGGTAGAGAGATGATTGGATCTTGTGTCTTACTTGCCACAGTTGTTTTAATGATAGAAAAACTGCTATACTATTTTGTTGGAGGAACTCCCGGGGAATCCAAGAAAAGCTGGTTATAAGAGGGGACTATGGTTCATGCAATTATTTGGGTGTCACCAGAGGCTATCAGTGCCTAGACTGAGACAGTTCCAGATTGATCAAATGTTAAAAGAAAATTGTGATTTCCTCTAAGGTCTTCCAGATATTGATATATTTCAGAGGGAGAGATATAAAAAAAAAAAAAAGAGAAAAAGAAAAAAAAGAGTTGAACAATTAAAAGAGGCAGCCAATATTAGATTACGCCCTACGGTTGTAAATTTGGGTCGTGTAAATCTAAAGGGTAACTCTGTCTAGGCTGTAAAAGGCTAAACTAGTAAACAGAGCTCTACTCGGTTTCCCCTTTTACAATCTAGAAAAGTTGATTAATCCAAGTTTATCATTCAATTCAGTCATCCTTGAAGAAAGTTCTATACCCTTTGAAATTGCACATCAGAAATCTTCCTTGAAGTAATCCAGCCCAGTATGTCCTTGGGAAATTTTAACAGCTAGCAGTTAGCAGTCAATTTATTGTGAAGAATGTCTGTGGCAAGGCATGATGCATGGTCTTTTTGTTTTGAAACCAGAGTCTTGGGTTCTAAAATAGTGCTACTATTTTACCCGTAGATATCGCCATTTGTTGAGAAGCAACACACCCCCACTGAAAAATGAGATTCCATCCTTAGAAAATCTTGAACTTTCATTTTTGCAGCAGGGACCCTCTTGATCATTTTCAGTTTTAAATCCAGATTTTGCTTGCCTCCTTTTTAAAGTTGTGCTTTTTCTTGCATTCTAGCTGTGTTATCCAAGAATTCACTTTTTACATGCTAGAAATCATTCATGCTTAAGAAAATCTTGCATCGGTACCGAGAAAATCCGAAAACAGTTGCATAAATTCATGAAAAATCAAACTTTCCATTTTTGGTAGTGTCGCGATATCGCGACACTTCCATTTTCGAAAATGTCGCGATATCGCGACAGGAAAATACAAATGCAGCTAAGTCGGAAAAACGTAGCGAAATCGTGACACTTTCCATTTTTGGAAGTGTCGCGATATCGCGACATTTCCATTTTTGGAAGTGTCGCGATATCGCGACATTTCCATTTTTGGAAGTGTCGCGAAATCGCTGCAGGATGAGGAGAGAGAAAGCCGGGGAGAAAAATGTCGCGAAATCGCGACATGTCGCATTTTCGCGGTAAGAGAGAGAAAATGCATGAAAATCGGCTAAGTGCCAGAAAGGTCGCGATTTCGTGACAGTTTTTGGAGAGAGAAGCAAGCTGTACGGAAGGGCGCGATTTTGCGACATGTCGCATTTTCACGGTAGGAGAGAGAAAGTGGGCTGAAGAGTCAAAAATCCGCCAAGTCATTTTTGTGTAGCGAAATCGTGACACTTTCCATTTTTGGAAGTGTCGCGATATCGCGACATTTCCATTTTTGGAAAGTGTCGCAAAATCGCTGTCTACCGGAGGAGAGAGAAGAAGGTTGTACGGAGGAGCGCGATTTGGCGACATGTCGCGAAATCGCGACATGTCCCATTTTCGCTGAGGATAAATGAAAAAGTGGCTAAGTCCAAAAGTTGCAGCGATTCGCTGACGTCTCAAAATCGCGGGCTGAAAGTGGCAGCGATGCGCTGCATGTTTCGAAGTCGAGAGGTAAAGGGTGCAGCGATGCGCTGCAGGTTTGAAAGTCTGGACTCGAAAAGTGCAGCGACGCGCTGCACGTTTCAAAGGCGAAGGGAGAAAATGGTAGCGACGCGCTGCACGTTTTAAGGAAGATGTACGGCCGCCAGCGAGAGGCGCGATTTCGCGACATGTCGCGAAATCGCGACATGTCACATTTTCACGGTCGACAGGGGGAGAAGCAGCGCAGCGCTAGAGACGTCGCGATTTCGCGACATGTCGCAGAATCGCGACATGTCAGGAGAGAGAAAGTCCTCAAAGTTGCCTGAAAGTGCATTCCAGCGGGAAACAGAAGGCTTCCTGGGGTAGCGACACGTGTCAAAGCGTGAGGCAGACAAGCAGAGGCCGACATGCAAGCTTATTTTGTGGATTTTAATCTGTTTTTAATGTTTTAAGCTTGGATTTAATGTTTATTAAAGTGCTAATATAATCTTTTTGTCTTTCATGCAGGATTCCACCTGGCACTTGCGGGACAACCGGGAAAGGCCATAAAGGCAAAGTTAAAGTGCGGATTTAGTCAAGGACCGCCATGCTAGAAGAGAAGCTGCCGGTGAGAGCATTCAATGACAAATTTATTACAGACTTGATAGCATGAAGACAATTTCAACACAGGGATGGCTTTACGGAGATCAGATCTGAGAGAAGTGGTGACTCATCCGGCTCACCAGCAGAATTAATGGAGGCATTTATTTGCAGTTGCGGATGAATGCAAGTGGCTTTAGATTTTATCTTCTCCATTTATGGCAGCTAACTGCACTGATTTGCCGAAGGGTTAAGTTCTATCTGGACTTTGATTTTAAATGGATTTTTATTGTAAAACCCGGGTCCTAGGGTTTAAGTGCGATAAGATTTAGGGTTTGAGCAAGATATTTTGAAAAGATCAGGGTCTGTCCTGAGTCTATAAATATAGATTCTAAATGTAATCGCGAGAGGCGGAGACTTAGAAATAAAAGGCTTATAAGCAATTTCTTGCAAATCTTGTGAAATCCTTTGTTTCTGGACTTGGAGTTGATGTGCTTTAGCTTTTCTGTGATAGCATGGCCGGGAGCCTAATCTTTTGCGAGTGTGATAAGTGTATCTTCTTTTGTTATCCGTTCCATTTAAAGTTTGTTAGATATATCTTGTAAATCGACATTATCAAGTTTAAATATCTTTGTTAGGCTTCAGTTGTTCTCTTGTCTGCTAGGGGAAATTACAGATTTGAAGGTTAAGTTTGTTCTAATTGCTCTGTCTTCACTGTGTGAGCTAGGCTGTCGGTGAAAGATACCAGTTTTAACCAGCTGCCCTTGGATTTATAATTTTCTGCTAGATCTGTTTCACTCTGCCTTGTGCTCTTAGTTGAAAGTGATCTTAGACTGATTGGACACTTTCTTCTTTGATTTGTTCTGTTGTGAAGCTAGTAGCATAGATAAGATTGATAGTTTGGGGTTTTACAGTTGATGTTTGATAAACTTCTCTTTTCTGCCTTACCCTACCCTCTCTTTGTTTTCGGTGAATGATCCATTTTTATTTTCTTTGTTTGTCTTTTATTTAAATCTGCTGACCCATGAGAGCTAGATCAAGAATTCAAGTTAAATCTGATAAACAACTTTTGCAACTACTGAACAAGTTCAGGAACCCCCTATAAGGTAACAGAGCAGTCCATATTGAAATCTATTCCGGAAGTGGAAAAGAGTGAATAGCCATTCGACCCAACTACGTAACTCGCACCTTGGATAACCAGCTAGATCCTAAAGATGAGTGGGATCCGTCCCGTGGGTGTCTCCGGAGCTTCCTTGCTTCATCCTTTCCCGGGGTGTGCATGAAAGCCGGACCAACACCCCCAAAGATAATAGATTTAGAAAATATGGAGGAACAGGAAGGGCGGAACAGCCAGAGTCCAGTACAGTCTGGAGCAATAGACAGGTCACCTGTTCACCACACAGGAAGAGGAAAATAAATTGCACAGGAGGAGGAACAAATAGATACTTGGTCCCAGGAATTCCTTATTCGAGTACCCAATTTTATGGATCCCTCGGATAAGATGGATGAGCAAGCGATAACATGTTTTGAGAAGTTGGAAAATATCATGAATAGTTTTAGCTTGCAATTCAACAGTGCATGTATGGTCCAATGGAAAAAGTGGCAAGGCATGGTAGAGGAGGAAATAGATCAGCTGGTTAAGTGGGCGGCACAGGGTCTGTGGCGGAAGGAGATCTCAAGCATTTATGCAAAACAGCCATGGTCACTACCCACTACCTACTTGCAAATAATGGAAGGCATTGAGAAGCTGCTAAAAAATACACCAAGCCTCTATCTGGAGGCATAATAGGTATACGTTTGTGGCCATGGTAAAAATACCCCTCACCATTCTATGGAACATGGCACACAAGTAGAAGTGGTACCAAAATTACTACCATTGTACACATAGTTGAATTTCCTCATACACTTGTTGACTTGGTTGGGAGAAGGAATCAAGCATGTGGATTCAGCAAAAGAGGTCATGGAACGAGAAGCCATGAAAGCATTGAAAAGGAAATATTAGCTCTTACCAGAAGGAATGGAATGAATGGAGAGAGTTACATAAGAACTGCGGGAGTTGGGATGAACTATGGAAAAACTGAAAGTTGACTTGGATAAAAAGGACCAGTAGCTATCTAAATCAGTAGTAGAAATAGCCCAATTAAAAAGTGTGAAGGAGCTTCTAATTAAGCAAGCAGAATCATTTTCAGTCAATAGGAGCCAAATGGAATGTGCTTGGGCTCAGGAAAGAGAGAAATGGAAAAAATAAAATGTAACCTTGCAAGAAGAACTACGGTTGAAAAAATAATAGAAGGGTACAATAGTTGCACCAATTTCAAAATATTGGTTGAAGGACATGTTTCAAAGTAGGGAAACAAAACTATTGTCTAGCCTAAAGCAGACTGAAGACCGAGCCAATGCCTTAGGAGTGGAATGGGCCAAATACTTTAACTACTATAAGAGGCTCAAGGATGAATGAGATCACTACCGGGAACAACTCCAAGAATACACAAAGGCATTGCAGGCTGCCAATCCATAGAGCTCAACACCCACGGAGGCTGAAACTCTTGCAACAAAATAGAGAAAGTCGTTGAGGACATTGACTTATTTGAAGGGGAGGATAGATGTAGACAACAATTCTAAACCTCAGGACTGGCTAGAACATTGTGTCCATCAATTTTGGTATGTTCATGTTTTTATTTGATTGGAAAAATAGCCAATGAGATGAAGGCTGGATTGTAAACGCATATGGCATAAAAGGACAAAAACAACCATCATTGTAATTGTATTGATTAAGGATGTAGATGCCTAGTTAGATGTCCAGTTAGAAATCTAAGGGTAGACATCCAAGTAGTTAGACGTCTAAGCAAAATTAGTTAGTAGGCATTTAAGACTGACAGTTGGGGCAGTTTAGGACAAAGTAGTTGGGGAAACTACTTCGCCCATCCTATTTAAACCCCCATTTTCAAACATTGTATGATCATCACTCATTCTACTATAATACTAATGCTATTGTGAGGTTTACATATTCTACGTGTATGGTGATTTTGTGGTTTTTCCTTTGAGTACAAGTTGGAATGCATTACTGTGTGGGTTGTAAGTTGTGTTGTGCTAACTGTGCATTGCAGGTTTTACCCATTGTTGAAAGCTGAAGAACCATTGCTACATCAAGGAAAAAACTAGTGGTATTTATTGCAAGTGCAAGAAATACCTAATGAAAGGTTGTAGATGTCCTGCCCTAATGTCTAGACTTGAGAAGTCTAAACTTGCCAATTTGACGGCTGGACTGTCGATGTCTAAACCTGCCAACCTGACGGTTTGACTGTCGATGTCTAATCCTGCCAAAATTATGGCTAGACTTGTGACATCTAGAAAAGCCACTATGATGTCTAGCTTCTTGACATCTAGACCTACCATCATGATGTCTAGGCCTATGACATATGATCTAGACAACCGAGTAGTTAAACTTTGTAACCTACAACCAGTCCATTGAATTATCTATTGCATAAACCTAAAGACTGAATTGTCATCACCCCATCTCAAGAATGTACTCACCCTTGTCTACATTTCCAAACCACTAATATATCCTATGTTTATGAAAACATCCCTAAATTACATTCAGAAACTAAAACTATACATTGCTGGAATTTACATAAAACAGGGGAAACACAAGAATTTAAATTAATCTACAAAAATAAAATAAAATGAAAGAAAATAGAAAATAGGGGAAATGAAAGGGAAGAACGCTATTGAGAGTGGGCCCATGCTTCCAACAGGTTCTTCCATTGTTAAATTATTCACCGGACGCTTAGTTGATTTAACCAAAAATGACTCAAAAAATATTTATTAAAACTTGCAATAGAAAAATATACCAAGAAAATCTGAGATCACGTTTTCAGGGGTGGCCTGCATATTTATAAGATATGCAGCCACACCCTTTACAAAATAGAAATAAATCAAAGTCTTGATTTTACTTTACAACCACATGCATGAATCCAGGGAATTGAGCAAAATATCAAACTATGTGGACTAATTCGGCGTATTAAGTTTTATCAGAATACGTCTAATATTGGTGTTGTTCGATTTACATAGATAATTATGTAGCAGTTAAAAAATAGATGGTTAATCATCTTTGACATTGTCCCTAGTGCGGTTTCAATGCTAAAATTCCATTTGGGCTTCTTACTAAAATCGTGTTCTGTTTTGCCAACCATAGAGTTGTGCTGGAATTCGGCTTCAATGGGAATCAGGTGCCTTGTCTGTAGAATTTGGGAAGCAAGCGCCTTATTGATAGAAGTTAGGATGCAGGAACCAACATGAGATTCAGGTGCCTAACGGGAAGCAAGCATCCGCCAGTTAAGCACCGAATGGAAGTCGAGCACTTCAAAGGGAATCAGGTGCTTGAATTAGGACTTCACACCAGTGTACTACAAATGTTTTGCCTTCATGAAATCGAAGGTGCCAGGTCTGAGTAGGACCTTGACAAAAACATGCTAAAATACAATAATTTCTACTAAATCTACACAAAACACACTTAGAAATAAATATTAAATAACATGTTAAATAAACTCTTAAATATGTATAAAATTCTCATTAAAAATATATATCTATATAAATAAGTGCCATTGTTTTATAAGGAAAGTGGTACAAAAAATAAGCATTTTTAGGGCTCATCATTCGCCCATGCTTAAGGGGTGGCACGTCCTTATGCCACTTTATAGTGGTAATTACCAGTTTTATTTACAACTTTCCAATAGGCCCTGACTGTCTTTTTCCTTGTCTCTGGGCTTTCTCCCCTTTTGTGCTTTGGGAACAGTTGCCTCCTATCCCTGCTATTTCTAGCGTTTGTTGTACTGAACTGGTTGACTCAAACCTGCTCTTTTTCTTGGCTATTCTCTTGTCTAGGCTACCTTGCCTTTCTCCCTATTTAGATAGTAGCCAATGAATTGGTGGCATTCTTTTGGAATGCAGGCTTAGACATTTTCCAGTATTCATGGTGAAGGAGTAACTCTTCACCCATAGGTACTGCAAATTTATCTCTGAATGGGATACTGGTATTTTTAGCAACCTTGTATGTGAGAAAATCGTCCCATGTTGGGTCAAGTTCAGCTTCAACCTTAACCTCTATTTTTGCCACCAGGGGGGTTCTACTGCTTGATGCCTGATCTGCAAGTGGCATTGGACCTAAAAATCCCATCTTCATGAAATATGCCTTCATCCTTGAAGGCTGATCACCTATTGACCCATACAAGCTCCAAAACTGATTAGGTTGGGCAACTAGAATTTTCTTGAAATGCCTCTTGGCTTGCTTTCTGGCCTCTTTTTTAGCTTCCTTGAGTGCTTTCTTAGAGGTCTTCTTCCAGTTCTTTTTTTCTACTTTTATCTCCTCTTTAAGCTCCTCAATTTTTTTTCTCGTGCAACAAAAAATTTCTTTGTTGCCTCCCATTCCTCATCGAAATCCATTTTTGATTCCTCATCGAATTTTATCCCCAATTCTTTTAATTTTGCAACTCTTTCTTTGGTTCTAGGTCTTCGTTGAGATGCCCTTACAACATTTTGCTTTGATCTAAACTTTTTGGGCTATATCTTAGAGTATGCTGGTGGTGTTGTTGCTTCTTGGTTTTTAGCATATGTAAGTTACTGAGCCTCTTCTACATGTGCAACAAATTGCTACTTTGTTGGAACTACCTTTTCCTCCTGAGGCTATTCGGCCCTTGCATAAACTAGAGAATATTGTGACTCTTCCTCCTTGTCTAAAACTTGAGGCTTGTTAGCCTCTACTTTATTCTCCTCTTCATCTCCTTTTTCTATAATTTTTTTTAATTTTGAGGTTCCTCAACCTCAACCTCATCTTCTTGAATTACCTAGTTTGCAAAATGATATGTGGAATAGGGTTGCTCTACATCCATTTCCGCATCCACCCCTTGCTCATTTTCTATGTTAGTAGTGGATACCTCTGTTGCCCCATAATTCTGCACTACTGCATCTACTTTGGCCGGTTGCCCAACTTCCACTGGTCTGCCTTGTAGTTGCAATCTTCCTATTTGCCCCTATAACTGTTGAATTGTTTGATACAATTCGTGCATCTTCAGAGTAGCTTATTTCTTAGACTCCTAAAACAGATTTCATTCTTCCTTAAATTTGGCTTCCCAAGTGGAAGCCTACTCTCTCAATAATTGCAGCTATTGCTGCAAATCCACCTTCTAGTCATCCTATGGTGAATATTTCTTTGACACTTCCTGTTGAGGAGTTTACCCCCTGGAGATATCCTATAAAATTTGGGCCAGGTATTCTTACCTATTCATCTCATCGATTTCTGTTTCATCTTCTAATGAGCTTGAAACCACCATAGACACCTTCGTCCTTTGGCTTCTAGTTATGGTAGAAACTAGCATAAAAGTAGGGCTTGGCAGATCCTACCTTGCCTCATCATCGAATTGAGGGCTAGTGGGGAACAAATCTTGTCCTACTTCCTCATCAAATTGAGAAAAAATAGGGGACGAGGCTTATCCTGCTTCCCATGTATTTTCCTCAAGCCGGGATGTAGGCATCGTCTCTTATCATTTTGTTGCCCTCTCAATCGACTGTTCATTCTGCATTGGCACCTCTACTCCTTCTTGTGCGCTTGGTACTGCATTAGTGCCCTCAGTATCCTCAATTGTCACATTTCTATGTGACTGCATATCGTACCAAGGCTAAAATTAGGCCATGGTAAGCCAAGGTAGATGTTGTACCTTCCTGGTACCATTTAACCTCATCTTTGAGGGTGCATGTAAGGTAATACAAGACATTGATCTTATCCCCATGCAGTATATGGTTTAGAAATAGAAAGTGATTCAAGTTCAGATTAGAGTACCTACCAAAGCAAGTGAAAAATTGTGTGATATGTTTGAAAAATGATCTCTAGAGTTTGGGGATGTGATGCTTGGGTAAACTAGTGCACGTTAGATGCTCTATCAGCCTACCAAATAATATCTACGTATAGAGAGCTAGGTTGTACTCCTTGTACGTGTGCTCTCCTGTTAGAGGAAGGCCCATCACCATGGTGATATACTCTTCGATGATTCGAATCTCTAGTCCCTGCATATGCACGACCCCATCTCTCATGTATGCTGTAAACTCGCTGGCTACCGCTACATCCTGACCTTGGCTGACTAGTTGACAATACTCAATCCATCCTACGACATCGAATTGGGTTTGAATATCCATAGAAATCCTTGAGCAGTCGATAGGTTCACTGTTATTCAAGTCATGGTTCTTAGATTTTCCCCCATGCTTAGAGTGCAAATTCCCTTGGTTTGCAATTCACTCGACAACGCTTCACACTATTTTTTTTGAATTGCCACACTTTGTAGTTTCCCTCCTTACACAATAGTTATTTTAGTAAGCTATTTTTAAAACCAGCTGCTTCCTTGGATGTAGGTAGTTAACTACCGTAATTAGATGACTTCTCAAGAAAGACATGGGTATATTTTATACGAAACAAATATGAGGTTTTTAATAAATTTAAAGAGTTTAAGGCTCTTGTAGAAAAACAAATAGAGAAAAAGATAAAGGTTTTGAGAAGTGATAATGGTGGTGAGTATTACTCTAATGAATTTGAACAATTTTACAAGGAATGTGGAATAGAAAGATAGAGAAAAAATTCATATACTCCAAAATAGAATGGGGTTGTAGAAAGGATGAACAAGACATTGATGGATAAGGCTAGAAGCATGTTAAGTAGTGTAGGGTTAAAAAAGAAGTTCTGGGTAGAAGCTGATGAGTGTCGTTAGTCCCATCATTTAATCTCAATGATTTATCAATACGGGGTGGTGTCCAAGGCTGTCTACGATAGAAGGTTAGGGCAAAGTACAATTCAGGCATTCAGATTTCAAACATTTATTGGGTGAGACAAATTTGGTTTAGCCTTTTGGTGTCACACTAAACCTAATCTACAGAATGAAAACTTGCAAAGGATAAAAACTAATTCTAATTTGTAGAAATTGAAATTTAACTACAAGTGCAGGAATTGAAATTGCTAAATTGAAATCTAATCTACTTTTGCAAAATTGAAATAACAGAATTGAAATTGCTAAATTGAAATGTTGCTAAAAATGAAATCCTAAATTACACTTGTAGAATTGAAACCTAGTTTACTTTTACAAAATTGAAATGATGTTAGGGAATGAAACTTATGCTAAAACACCTATCAATGTCCTGCCACAAAAGGTCATCAAGCTTCTGCTATAGGAATTGATAGCAAAATAAAATCTGTTGAAATGAAAAGTTGCTGAAACATAAAAACAAGGAAAACATGGAAAGTAGAGAAAACAAGGGAAATAAATGTTTAATCTAATTTTTCAGCTGACACACACACAAATTTTGTACAAAAACATAATGGAAAATATAAATAACATCACACAAAAACTTAAAACAAGAAAATAAAATCTGACAAGCAATCTGTTAATTCTGCTGCAACAAAATTATAGATTAAAACCTGCCATAAAAATCCTCCTTCTAGATCTAAAAGTGGGCCCATACTTCCTAATCTAGAAGGAGGTGGAAAACACTCCTTAACTAATTAACAATCAGAATAGAAATTGATAAAAAGACTACACTTTTATTGCTGTCAAAACATGCTGAAATTATTACAGAATTGTTGTACTATCCTATTTGCTTATACTAACTAATATCTTCTATTCTAATTCCTACTTAGCTCAACCAAGAAGGGAGTTGTGTTATTTATAATAAAATATTACAATATATCTCATGCTCAAATCAGCCTATTTGCTATTTTACAGTGATTTGCCAATAATTATGGATCTGAAATAAGTGTAATTTTAGACAGTTTGTGTTGCAGTAGTAGTCATTGGCCCTTAGAAAGCATATTCAGTGGTAGGAGTACATTGGAGGAGTCTTATAAATATATTGCACACCTTTCTCCACTTCAAAATATGCCATTTCTATCTTGCAACTTATTTGCCTATTATGCTACAATTATTCTAGGTCTATTTTAGGATAAAGTAAGTTGCATTAGTTGACTTTCTTGTGAGATGTGTCTTTTGGTTGGTAAGTAATGGTGGGGAAAGATGTAGGAGACTTTACCTATCTTCCCTCAACCTCAAGTTGCCTTTTCAACCGCTTGGAAACCATAGAAAGTCAAACTGCAACACTTTCCCTTGTTATTTCGAAGATCTTCGGAATAACTGGCTGTAGATGCAACTTAAGCTCAAAATGTCCTCAAGATGTTGGTTTTGGTTACTGCTTCCATGTAGGTCTATAAATCCAGCTCAAATCCAACTAAATTCACCCTTTATCCTTGGTAAATTCCATGCCCTGCCATTCATTGGTAGTTGGATGGAATTTACATAGTAAACTACTGCATTTTCTAGCTCTGCTGCATAGTTGTAAAATGTTGGCATTTCTTGCAAGTTCAAACAAATTAGAACATGGGAAAATAATTCAAATATCAACATGAATAAGTACATCAAGTTGCTACTTAATTTATACACTTTATTCACCAAGTAACCATGCTGAAATAGTGCAACAGTGCTGCACAATTGTCCCTGCTCTGTTATACCCTGTTGCTGCCTATTTAGACCATGTGGGAATGCTTCTAAATAGGTCAGATGTCTTCTGTAGTCCTTCTAAAATTATTCCATCCATTTTCTCATGCTTTTCTTGACAACTTCAAGGTGCTCCTATAAAGTGATAGCTTGCTGATTTTTATATGGTTGTTTTCTATAGATTTCCAGATTTATAACAGTCCTGATAATTTGGCTCCAATGTGGACTTCAAACAAGTTGAATGGCAGGAAAACATTCAGAAACCATTGTGAAGTTAATGGATATCAGCATACCACATTTGGCTAATTGAAATGCATATTTTTATTTGCTACTTAATCAAGCAAAAACAGTCACAAAATGCTGAAAATAGTCAAAAATAGAGATATAATGTTCCTAACATAAAATCATGCAAACACTTAACAAATATATATTCTAATCAACTATTTGGCAATTAACTTTGTCATGTTTAGTAATATGGCAGTTTTTATATGTCAAACATAGTGTAAAAATGAGGTATTTTCAGGCCTCATCATTCCCCCCAACTTGAACTGATGCATGCCCTCATGCATCCTAGTAGGCCATAGTAATATGTTGGTTTTATCCTTGTGAAAAACATCCTTTGCCACTTGCTACCTAAGAAATTTCTCCTTGTTGCACTACACCAAGAATTTTGTAATTTAAGCACATGTATTTCACTTTTCTACAACCTTGCAAAATTTTTCAATCAATTTTTTTTTCAATTTTTTTTATTCTGCTCTTTTTTTTTGCATATTTTTTTTTTCATTTGCAACTTGCAACTTTTTGACTTTTGCACTTTCATCCTTCAATATTGCAATTTCTGCAATTATTGTAGTTTTAACTCTTTTTCTGCCCTTCTACAAGTTTTAGTGTTGCAAGGTACCTCTTAAGGGCTTGGTATCATGTGATTCATCTTGCAATAGCCTTATTGTGGAACCATATTTGGTAGATGCACTACTATTGGTGGAATTTTCTATTCTTAACAACATTTCAGCCTGAATGCCTATTTTTGTTGTTTGCACCTTTTGAACAAAATTGATAAAATTTTTATTTTGAAATGCTTGAGGGATGTACTTACATGTGGTAGAGCCTTAGGAACCTCAATATTTGATGTACCCTACTCTTTTTGCTATTCTACAATATTTTCAGCAATTCTGGTATAATTTCTGCTTATTCCAAAGATATCCTGCTTATTCCAAAGATATGCTTGTTTATTCCGAAGATGCATCAAAAAATGCAAAAATGACATATTTTTCAAAATTTTGCTACATATTATGTTGTGGAACCATCTTCTAGGGTGTGTAAGCATTCCATAATATCAAAAATTCCTTCTCCATACTTTTGTTTACTCCATGTCTATTTTGTTATTTTTGCACTTTTGAAACAAAATTGACAAAAAAATTGAATTTGAATATTTTTGGAGGGATGTACTACTTGTGGTGGGATTATTTTGAGCTTTAGGAACCTTAATATTTGATGTGCCCTACTCTTTTTGCTATTTTGTAGCATTTTTAGCAATTTTGGTATAGTTTCTGCTTATTTCGAAGATATCCTACTTATTCCGAAGATGCATCAAAAAATGCAAAAATGACCTCATATGCAAAAGTTAGCTACAAATTCTATTGTGGGCCCATATATAGTGTGTATAAGCCTTCCATAACATCAAAAATCCCCTCTCTATCCTTTTGTTTAGATGCTATTATTCATTTTGTATATTGCTATTTTATTGTAGCAGTAGTAAAACAAAATCTTTAGGTGCATTTTCCAGATTATCTTCCTCAAATTTATGAGACAATTGTGAGATATAAACTTGCAATTCTCCTTTTGAAACCTGCCCTACTAATTGAGATAGAATTGCTGCCATGTCTATCCCAAAATCAGGTTTTTGTACAGTTTTGAAGTTCTCATGCAACTAAGGGCATAAGGGGGTGTTTCTTGATATTTTGAACATGTTCCATTTTCAACTTGCCAATATTGTATGAATAGTTTATGCCAAATACCGATTATCATACACTAAATTCTAAATGCTTACTATGACTTAAATGCAAGAAACACATACCTTGTTGTCCTAAAAATTGATCATGCACCTTACAAACCGCTTTTGATGATTGTTAGCAAGCTCTCTAAAAACATAAATATACACGTGTAGTGTGATATTTGTACAATGGTGGAACAATGATGGGTGGATCAACAAGGCAATGCATGTTGGAAAACCAATTTTCATGCAAGCCAACTCAACAACACCTCAAGGAGGTTTTCACTACTGAATTATTCATTTTTTTTTTCTTTTTTTTTTTTTCATTTTTTAAATTTTTTTCATTAGAAGAGGCTGCCATTTCTGGTTTTCAACCAAATTCTATCATTTTTTTTTCAAGTGCCTCAATAAAAGAGAATATCTCTCATGAGGCTATAATGAGAGAGAATGTCTCTCACTCTTATTTGGATAAGAACAATCCTTATTCTGCAAAAACATGTCAATCTTTGTATGAAAACACCAATTTTTTCTGCTAAAATCTGCAACAATGATGCAACCTTCCTTTCTAGATGAGCAGTAAGAGTCTTCTTATGTCATAATTAACTCCTTATTGCTGGAAATGAAGTATTGATTTCATTGTTCCCCTTCCCTGCTGAAATTGATGCTTGTCCTCATGTATCCCCATTTTGTGGGACATGCCTTTTGCTGCAAATTTTTTTCTCTCTTCTTTTTCTCTCATTTTTTTTCAAAATTTTCTCTTGTCTTGCTTGTGCCCATGAAGGAAGTTCACAAGCAAGATTATTCTCTTTTTGATTTTCTTGTATTTTCCTTTTTTTTCTTTTTGTCAAACTTTTATCATCACTCTGAATTTGACATGGAAGAGAAATTCTCCTCCATCATGTGTACATCCAATTGTTCACCTTAAGAACTCCTCCTTAGTTAATGGTGCATGGTATACCCGAAGGAAATATCCATTCACCACTAACTTCCTCCATGAATCACCAATAGGAAAAGAAACACTGCTCTATATCTGAAAATTCCTTTAATAAAGTGTTGTCCATGCCTCCTAATATATAAAATCTTGTTAATATGTACTTGAAACAATTCAATATCAATTCTCAAATATGTTAAGTGCATACATCAAGATGAAATATTGACATACCCTTGTAATTCCATGCAAAGGGATTGAAATATTATTTCAAAACAACAAATAATTTTGATTTTTATTCATAAGTCAGCCAGCTAATAATGTTCAAGAATTTTCTTGGCTGTACTTCAATTTGTTTCATTCCTAGGAGGACAAAATTTACCCCTAATGGAAGTAAATTTTCTATGTGCATATTTTCTAGTTTTTCTCCTTTATCCAAGGCTGATTTTTGTGTGTCTAGACTAAAGGGTTTTTGTGTATCTCCATTGAATTTTATCTCTTCAAGCTCAAGTAAGTTCTTGTTTGAGCATAGTTGGATGTTGTTGCAGTCAATAACATTTCTTATAGGTTTTTTACCAGATTCAGCTACATAGACAGGGGTTGCCTATCTTGTATTATTCATATTGGCCACAAGTTGGGTTGAAGGTGGTGGTTGATTTACTTGCCCTGTTTGTTGTTGTTGGGATCTCTCTTTGAGAAGAATTCAGACTAGGCAACAAATTTTGCATCTTTGAGTTGTGTAAGTAAATGGCATTCATAAGTGATATGTCTCTTATGAACAAATGCTACAAGTAGCTGATATGGCTATTTTGTTCAAGGGATAGTCTTGTATATCTACCATGATATCTTCCCAACACTTAGTACAAATTTTTTTATACTACCCTGATGATATGGATATAAAAAGGGCAATACTAGTAGATGGCTCCTCTAAATTTTTCAAGAGATCTTATATTTCTTGATAATGAGGATGATGAATTCTTTCAATTTTTATCAAGAATTTCAAACATAAGCAATTTTAACCCCCCAAGTGTGAAGATCACCTCCCTGTGGTTTTTTGCTTGTTTTCTAAATGGACTGAAATACAACTATCAATAATTATTATTTATACCAGTTATTACATTCACATTTTACTCTGAACTTCATAACTTAGCACAATAATAATTATTTGACTACTTTTACCCTCTAACAACACCGTGATCCCAGGAAACAAGTGCCAAAATGATGAGTGTCATTAATCCCATCATTTAATCTCAATGATTTATCAATCTAGGGTGGTGTCCAAGGCTTTCTAAGATAGAAGGTTAGGGCAAAGTACAATTCAGGCATTCAGATTTCAAGCATTTATTGGGTGAGACATATTTGGTTTAGCATTTTGGTGTCACACTAAACCTAATCTACAAAATGGAAACTTTCAAGGAATAAAAACTAATTCTAATTTGCAAAAATTGAAAGTTAACTACAAGTGCAGGAATTGAAATTGCTAAATTGAAATCTAATCTACTTTTGTAGAATTGAAATAACAAAATTGAAATTGCTAAATTGAAATGTTGCTGAAAATGAAATCCTAAATTACACTTGTAGAATTGAAACCTAGTTTACTTTTGCAGAATTGAAATGATGTTGGGGAATGAAACTTATGCTAAAACACCTATCAATGTCCTACCACAAAAGGTCGTCAAGCTTCTGCTACAGGAATTGACAACAAAATAAAATCTGCTGAAATGAAAAGTTGTTGAAACATAAAAACAAGGAAAACATGGAAAGTAGAGAAAACAAGGGAAATAAATGTTTAATCTAATTTTTCAGCTGACACACACATAAATGCTGTACAAAAACATAATAGAAAATATAAATAACATCACACAAAAACTTAAAATAAGAAAATAAAATTTGACAAGCAATCTGTTAATTCTATTGTAGCAAAATTATAGATTAAAACCTGCCATAAAAATCCTCCTTCTAGATATGAAAGTGGGCCCATACTTCTTGATCTAGAAGGAGGTGAAAAACACTCCTTAACTAATTAACAATCAGAATAGAAATTGACAAAAGGACTACACTTTTATTGCTATCAAAACATGCTAAAATTATTACATAGAATTGTTGTACTGTCCTATTTGCTGCTACTAACTAATCTCCTCTATTCTAATTCCTACTTAGATCAACCAATAAGGGAGATGTGTTATTTATAATAAAATATTACAATATATCTCATGCTCAAATCAACCTATTTTCTATTTTATAGTGATTTGCCAATAATTTTGGATCTGAAATAAGTGTAATTTTAGATAGTTTGTGTTGCAACAGTAGTCATTGGCCCTTATAAAGCATCTTCAGTGGTAGGAGTACGTTGGAGGAGTCTTAGAAATATCTTGCACACCTTTCTCCACTTCAAAATATGCCATTTCTATCTTGCAACTTATTTGCCTATTATGCTGCAACTATTCTAGGTCTATTTTAGGATAAAGTAAGTTGCATTAGTTGACTTTCTTGTGAGTTGTGTCTTTTGGTCAGCAAGGAATGGTGGGGATAGCTGTAGGAGACTTTCCCTATATTCTCTCAACCTCAATTTGCCTTTTCAACCGCTTGGAAACCATAAAAAGTCAAACTACAACACTTTCCCCTATTATTTCAAAGATCTTTGGAATAACTAGTTGTAGATGCAACTTAAGCTCAGAACATCCTCAAGATGTTGGTTTTGGTTGCTGCTTCCATGTAGGCCTATAAATCCAGCTCCTAGGAGGTAAATCCAACTAAATTCATCCTTTCTCCTTGGTAAATTCCATGCCCTACCATTCATTGGTAGTTGGCTGGAATTTACATGGTAAACTACTATATTTTCTAGCTCTGCTGTATAGTTGTAAAATGTTGGTATTTATTGCAAGTTCAAAGAAATTAGAATATGGGAAAATAATTCAAATATCAACATGAAGAAGTACATCAAGTTGCTACTAAATTTATACACTTTATTCACCAAGTAACTGTTGGTCATCAAATTCGCATAGGAAAGGACTTTCGATGGGTTTGCACGCCCTGTACCTGCGACCAACATTGAAAGGCCGAGGGGAAGAGATGCTCCTCGTGCCAATATTTGAAGAAATGCCGGCTCCTATACTAATCTACTTTTGGGGTTTGAGTTAAGAGTGTAGGAAATAGATAAAAGGAGTTCGGGTTAGAGAAAGAAATAAAAAGGATAAGGGTTAGAGATTGATGATTCAAGGTGGGGAAGAACAGGAAGCACGATCACTCACTAATAACTCAAATAGCAACAAAGAACACCAAGAATAGACAAAAGAAACGTGATACTCACTTTCCTATGTATCCTCTGGACGAGTTCACAGGGTTCTCCTTCCTCTCTCGCTGGAATTCAGGGTTCAGAGTAACAACGATTAAGACAAGGGAATAACAGAAACCATGACCCACCAGACAGCATAAAAGAAAGATTATACGACGTTTTTCCTCTCCTATGTATCTTTAAGGTGAATTTTAGGGTACAGTCCCCAATCGCACATTGGATTCAGGATTCAGAGTCTTAGTATACGAGTGCAGACAGACAAAAGAATTAAGCACAGAAGGCAGCATAAAAGAGAGAAATGGAGTACAAAAATCTTTAGTATTAGATGCAGGACATCAAGTTACAGTAGCTTTCTAGCAGAAAGTTCCCCCCTTTTTACATTAAATGCCTGGGTTTTTATAGAGGACCCGACCCTCTGAGTCATTATTACAAAAATGACGGAGTACACCCTCGGGCTCTGATAAATCGGCTCCTCACGGCTGCTGCGGCTAAGTTTTCAAATCGATTGCCAAAACTAGCAACTGTGACTGGGTCAACCATGGAAATATTCATTTAATGCACCACCCGAGTGTCCCTGGCTTCTGGATGCTGTGTTTGAGTTATCGTTACGCCCATCGGGTTTTACTTCGATAACTGTTACGTCCCTTTCATTTGCCAAAATTGGTCAGCAGACTTATCGGGAAAGAAAGGGTATTTATAAGGGGCTTTCAATCACCTTGGGAAGCTTCTTGCCTTGGAATGTGGGTCCAAAAAGTGCTTTGCTACATCTCCGCCTCGTCGAAGCCTTGGGCCGAAGTAGATTCTCCTTGATTTGTTCTTCGCAAAATAATGCTTCGCAAAAACTACTTTGGGGATGTCGAGTGCCAAGCGAATTCCATCTTTGAAATGGGGCCTTTTGTCCTTTGCTGGCGAAACTACTTCGGCTGGAAAATGTTTTGGCCCGACTCCTTCTCAAAACTATGGTTCGAGGAATATCCTCTCGAAGCATTCTCCTATTTTTGACACATTGTCATTTTGCTTCGGGCACCACTGCTTCGGGTGAAAATGGGCCGAAGTAGGTGTCGGAAATACTTAGGGCCCGAAGTAGTTTCCTTGCCTTAGTTGATTTTGGACTATGCTCTCCTCATTCGGTGAAGTCATTTGGATGCTGCTTAGCAAGACTTTCACCCAAAGTGGCTACCAAAAATGCTTCGGGTGCGAAGCGTTATCTTTGTATTTTCTTTGATGAAATTACTTCGCAAGGTTTTCGCCTGAAGTGGTGATTTGAAGTGTTTCAGGCTCGAAGCTCTTTTTCTCATTCTCCTTCTTTTCTTTCGACGAAGCCATTTTCCTTGGCTTGTTTGGTAGCGAAGCTCTTTCTTCTTCATTTTATAAAAGGGGTGATAGGGAGGGTCAAAATTGCTGTAACTTAAAATAAAAGAAAAACTTTTCAACAAAGAAATATTATACAAAAAATCTACTATTCTTCTACCCCTTGTATAATGTGACAAAAAGTGTCAACATTCTTGGCGGCTCGCGGGGTGACGAGCTCGTCTCGACAAAAGAACCCTTTAGCCCTGATCCATTGGGCTGCAGAGTTACTGGTTTTCCCCAAACCTTGCTTCTGCGGTCTGTCCCTCCTCTTGTTCCTCTTATCCTTCTTCTTCTCCCTCTTCCTTTGGCATGGCTTCTGGCTGAGGCGATGGTTCAAGGCGATCACGGATGCGTTTCATCGTTCTTCGGACATGAGTCCAGGCATTCTTTTGGAATGGTTCTTGATCCTGTAATGCCTTAACCAAAATGTGAAACCGATCAATCTACCCGATGTCAGCATGTTTGGCCCTGATGAATAAATTGTTTAGGCATGCTACCATCTTGCAGTATCTCAAGATGAAGTCTGTTATCTACCCTTCTAAGATCAGCTCCGCCCATCTGTCTAACTCTAAGACATCGCCCTCGAATTGGAGCCAAACTGGCTTGAGGTCATCTTTAGTCAGAAGGTTCCCATCATCGTATGTGAAACTCGGGAAAACCAAGTAGGAGAGGTCCTAAAAATAATTCATCGAGGTGCGCTACTCATTTTCAAAGATGTCTTGGAACCTTCTTGCCTTCTGAGCCTTTTGCACCTTGGAGAAAAAGGTGTGAACCATGGCCTAGGCTGTGGACCAATCTCTAGCCGTCCGAGTCATTGTAGTGACCTGCAAGTCCTGATATTTCGCATTCTGGACGTTGAAGGCTAACTTGAGCCGATGCCTGGCTTTCTACATGACTTCATCAATGATTGACCCTCCTTCTGTAATAGCGAGCTGGGCTTCGATGACGAAGATAAGTATCGTGAGGGCGCTGGAACACCGAGACCTAGAATTATTGAGCAAATGGGCATGAATCTCCTTAATTTTTCTCTTGTCAAACACCGTCAGGTCTTCCTTCTCGTACAGTTGGGCTTGCATTTGTGCAACTCTGCCTTCCAGCTCTTTGGCCTTTAGGTCATTTTTGGCTTGTCTCTGCGCTTGATTTTCTTTAGTATTCTGGAGCTGTAGAACTTGCAGCTTCAGGGTGCGTGTTTCCTTTTTCATGGCCTTGCACTACTCCTCGGCCTCTGCCAACTTGGAGTGGACCCTCACCAAATCTTCTTCTAGCTTAACATTGGCGGCCTCGGCCTCAATCCTGCGCTGGTTGGCGATAACTACATGAGCCCTAAAGGTCTCAATTTGGACATGCATGGATGTCGATTCATTGTCTACATTTAGATGCACCAGGTCTTTAGGTGTTTCCTGGTAATCATAGTCCATTGGAGTCATTTTATCCAGAGGTTTCTGCACCTTAGGGGCCTTATTGATCTTGTGCTTCTTCCCAGATTTCAAATCAAACACGATGCATTTTTCAACTTGAGACGTCGCTCGCCCTCTTTTATTTCTTGCCTCTTTCAAGATTTTGTCAGTATTCTGTCGAGCTTGGAGCAACTTCTCGGTGAGGGGGTGTTCCTTGATCAAGGACATCTCAGATTCAAACAAGGCTGGGTCACTAGCCGAAGGAGTGAACAAATATAGGGAGTGGATGGGGGATGTCTCATCAGAAGGTCCGACGGTGGGTGTAGCGGGCATTTTGGCAATGGCAGCCACATCGTGTGAGACAAGGAATTGGGTGGTAAGGCTCGGCGTCAAAGTGATACCTCCACTTCTGCTAAGAATCAAGGGAATGGTAGCGTGAGTGGGCGAAGTGATATCAATGGACTTATCCCGACCGAAATCGTGGGATGGACCTAGACTAGCTACGGGCAATGTGTGAGGGGATGAGTGGCCCTGTAGGGGAGACTAATGGGATCCTTCGGCCGTGGCCGCAGTGGACGTAGGTGAGTCCTGGGCATAGGGTGAAGCATGCATATCTGAGTGCCCTCCTGGAAAAGTGGCTGTAGTGACTTTAGGTGCATCCGTCTCCTATTCTTCTTCTGCTTTGACATCTTTAACCTCCATGGTTTCTGCCTCAATGTCCCCTTCGAATTGGAGGAGTTCCTCCACATTGATGACATTAATATCTAGGATGGTTTCGATGCTTGGTGGTGCTACGCCTTTGACGTTTGCTTCAAACGGGCCCGATGTAGGTTGTCCAGTGGAAGGGCTCTGAAAACCTGTGTGAAGCCGCTTTGGATGGCTTGGAGGCACTTGGACTGATTCTGGCCTCTTTCTCTTTGTCCTCACCAGCGGTTGTTCTGACTCCTCAAAACTCATGCCTTGGCCTCCCACAGGTACCTGAGGTGGTTTACGTGGCATGGATTTGGCCTTCTTCCCTTTCTTCGGCTTCGAAGTAGTTTCCTTACCTTTTGGGCTTTCGCCCGAACCTGGTATAGCTGGGGGAATGAGGTCGACAAAGGACAGGGGCTTCCATGTCCTAACATTGGCCTCATAGACCATCGTGAAGTCCTTGTCAGTTGCCAAAAGTTCATAAGAGTTCATATTTTGGTGGTGGACCCTCATTATCCACCATTCTCTTAGCTGGGCCACATCCCAATCTTTTGCCACCTCCTTCAAGTCATCCTTTGCCTTCTTCTAGAAGGTGGAGTTGGGGCTTGGGAGAGGGTGCCGAACTGGGTCATATGCAACCTCCATCGGGTAGAACTCATGCCAGGGAGGTAGCATTTCCATTTTCTCCAAGTGCCACTCCAGATCCCTCCCATTGGGATTGTTCCTCTACTCTACGATTTCTAGATAAGGGCAAGTGTGGAAGTTCTTAAATCGAAGATGGTCCCTCATTACCCCTAGGGGGTCATAGAGCCATTGCTGAGGAAGCTGGACTAGGCCAAAATTGGCGAGTTTCTCCTCCAAGAAAACATTTTGTTTGAGGGCAAACACATCGATAACTCCCATTTTGAAAGGGAAATCGTAGGTGTGAGCCCATTTTCGTCCATGGCCATAAATGGCGTTTGTTGCATCACTCTGTCGAGTGACCTCCAATGCAAACTGGTATTTAGAGGGATAGACTAGTAGTAGAAAAGGCTTCCCTATGAAGCTGAATATGCGAATTACAAGCCCCTATGTCAGCTAAAAAATGTCTCCCCTCCTCTCTTGTACCACTTTGTCCCATAGGAGGAGGGGAACTCGAGGGGAAGACCCTGTTAGCATGTGCATTGCGGGTCCTAAAAATTGTTGGTTAAAAGAATAATAGGACTTCGTCTTCAATAGGAGAGGGGTCCACTGGTATACAGGTAGAGGATTTCCATCCTCGTCGCTTGTCGTAATAGCAACATAAGGGAAACTTCTATGTACATGAAAGAAAAATAACCAAACAAGAAGAGAATAGGGCGAAAAGTACTTATTTTTCCTAGCATTCTTCATGGTGGCGAGCCGCGTATGTAGGGTCCTGGCCACCCATTCTGCCCAGTCAAAAAATGCGGGTTGGTGCTTGGCCTCAAAGCATCAGGGGCATAAAATTCCCCTCTGGAAATACACTCAGCCAAAGATACCTACCACGGGTGCACTGAAGCGTCAGTAGATAGGCCTGCCATCCAAGCAATGATGGAGAAGATGTCAAAATTTTTGAAGGCCTCCAAGGGTAGGGGCATTTAGGGCAATTTGCCCGAAGGGAGCCTGCTTTTGAGGCTTTGCTGCAAAAAATTGATTATGTAGTTGGAGGATGCGAACCTCTCCATTTGTTCACTAAGAATAACATTGCAAACCGTATACCCCTTAGGAGGGCCCTACTGTGGCGCAAAGGCTGCCTGGACATCTTCCTTTAGAATGGAGAATAGCTTGTGACCAGAGGCATCTACCACTTTCCTGGAGGCGGGCTGATAGTTTCACGTGATGGCATCAATTAGCTCAGGGCAGTGATGTGTGGGGGGCGTCAGATACCGGTATATCTGGGAGTAGTAAGTGACAACTCTTTTGTTGTCTGTCGAGAGCCTGCTTTTCATGAACTCGATGGTGCTCCTGAGTTTAGCTATGCTCCTTGATAGCTTGGTGTCTCTGATACTATCCCACCTGTCGACTGGTGGTTCTTCATGCTGCTCATCCCTAGAATCCTCTCTTTCTCCCATGATTTATTTCTCAGGGCGACGGCTAACATCGACCTTCTTTAGCCCTTTGTCATGGCCCTTTGCCTTTGGTTGCTCGGGGCTGCCACTTTTGGTTCCTTCCTCTTTTCCTTAGAGTTCTTCTTCCCCATAGTGCTAGGGGTGATGGAGAAAATAATGCAGAGGGCTTCAGGATTGGAGGCTTCAAAGCATAAGATAGGAGAGTTTGAAGACTAGTAGTGAAGTTTGCATGAATTATTGGGCAAATAGCTTCGTTACTGCTGGAGCCTACATTATATAACCTTAGAAGGCAACCACCAATATTTATGGCACTTGCCATAATTAACTTTGCGTCGCTTCGTCCAATTCACCACATGGTGGAGTGGTACACAGGGCTATGTGTTGTGTTGATTGCGACTCGCTTTGGAAGCATGACCCTCTGCCACTTTGTACCCGAGCATGAAATTTTCTCCAAACCAAATCCTTAAAGGATGTACTCGCCACCTTTTCATTTAACTCGAAACTGTTGGTCATCAAATCCGCACAGGAAAGGACTTTCGGTGGGTTTGCGCGCCCTGGACCTGCGACCAACATTGAAAGGCCGAGAGGAAGAGATGCCCCTCGTGCCAATCTTCGGAGAAAGGCCGGCTCCTATACTAATCTACTTTTGGGGTTTGAGATAAGAGTGCAGGAAAGAAATAAAAGGAGTTCGGGTTAGAGAAAGAAATAAAAAAGGATAAGGGTTAGAGATTGATGATTTAAGGTGGGGAAGAACAGGAAGCACGATCACTCACTAATAACTCAAATAGCAGCAAAAAACACCAAGAATAGATGAAAGAAACGAAGTGCCGAACTTCCTATGTATCCTCTGGACGGGTTCGCAGGGTTCTCCTCTCTCTCTCGCTGGAATTCAGGGTTCAGAGTAACAACGATTAAGAAGAGGGAATAACAGAAACCTCGATCCACCAGGCAGCATAAAAGAAAACGACAAAGCGTTTTTCCTCTCCTATGTATCCTTCAGGGCGAATTTTAGGGTACAGTTCCCAATCGCACACCGGATTCAGGATTCAGAGTCTCAATATACGAGTGCAAACAGACAAAAGAATTAAGCACAGAAGGCGACATAAAAGAGAGAAATGGAGCACAAAAATCTTTAGTATTAGACGCAGGACATCAAGTTACAGCAGCTTTCTAGCAGAAAGTTCCCCCCCCTTTTACATTGCAAAGCTTGGGTTTTTATAGAGGACCCGACCCTCTGAATCATTATTACAAAAACGACGGAGTACACTCTCGGGCTCTGAGAAATCGGCTCCTCGCGGCTGCTGCGACTGAGTTTTCAAATCGGTTGCCGAAACTGGCAACTGTGGCCGGGTCAACCATGGAAACATTCATTTAATGCGCCGCCCGAGTGTCCCTGGCTTCTGGATGCTGTGCTTGAGTGATCGCTATGCCCGTCGGGTTTTACTCCGAGGACTGTTACGTCCCTTTCGTTTGCTAGAATTGGTCAGCGGACTTATCGGGCAAGAAAGGGGGTACTTGTAAGGGGCCTTTGATCACCTTGGGAAGCTGCCCGCCTTGGAACGTGGGCCCGAAAGTGCTTCGCTACATATCCGCCTCGCCAAGGTCTTGGGCCGAAGTAGATTCTCCTTAATTTGTTCTTCGCAAAATAATGCTTCGCAGAAACTCCTTCGGGGATGATGATTGCCGATCGGGTTCCATCTTTGAAATGGGCCTTTTGTCCTTCGCTGGCGAAACTGCTTCGGCTGGAAAATGTTTCGGCCCGATTCTCTCTCAAAACTGTGGTTCGGGGCATATCCTCCCGAAGCACTCTTGTTTTCGACACATTGTCATTTTGCTTTGGGCGCCACTGCTTCGGGTGAAAACTGGCCGAAGTAGGTGTTGGAAATACTTCGGGCCCGAAGTAGTTTCCTTGCCTTGGCTGATTTGGGTTATGCTCTCCTCCTTCGGCGAAGTCGTTTGGGTACTGCTTCGCAAAACTTCTGCCCGAAGCGGCTTCTAAAAATGCTTCGGGTGCGAAGCGTTGTCTTTGCATTTTCTTCGACGAAATTACTTCGCAAGGTTTTCGCCCGAAGTGGTGATTTAAAGTGCTTCGGGCCCGAAGCTCTTTTCACGTCTTCCTCTTTTTCTTTCGACGAAGCAATTTTCCTTGGCCTGTTTGGTAGCGAAGCTCTTTCTTCTTCATTCTATGATAGGGAGAGTCAAAATTGCTGTAACTTAAAATAAAAGAAAAACCTTCAACAAGGAAATATTATACAAAATTCTACTATTCTTCTACCCCTTGTATAATGTGACAAAAAGTGTCAACATTCTTGGCGGCTCGCGGGGTGACGAGCTCGTCTCGGCGGAAGAACCCTTTAGCCCTGATCCATTGGGCTATGGAGTCACTGGTCTTCTCCGGACCCTGCTTCTACAGTCTGTCCCTCCTCTTGTTCTTCTTCTTCTCCTTCTTCTTCTCCTTCCTCCTCTGGCGTGGCTTCTGGCTGAGGCGATGGTTCGAGGCGATCACGGATGCGCTTCATCGTCTTTCGGACATGGGTCCAGGCACTCTTTTGAAATGGTTCTTGATCCTGTAATGCCTTTACCAAAACGTGAAACCGATCAATTTGCCCGATGTCGGCATGTTTGGCCCTGGTGAACAGATCATCCAGGCAAGCCTTGATCTTACAGTATCTCAAGATGAAATCTGTCACCTGCCCTTCTGTGATTGGTTCTTCCCAGCCATCGATCTCCGAGACATCGTTCTCAAACTGCAGCCAGACTGGCTTGAGGTCATCCTTGCTGAGAAGATTTTCGTCATCGTCCATGAAACTCGGGAAACCCAAGGAAGAAAGGTCCTAAAAATAATTCATTGAGGCGCGCTGTTCATTGTCAAAATTGTCCTGGAGGCTCCTAGCTTTCTGAGCCTTTCGCACCTTGGAGAAAAAGGTGCGAACCGTGGCCTGGGCTGTGGACCAGTCCCTAGCTGTCCGGGTCATTGCAGTGACCTGCAGGTCTTGATACCTGGCATTCTGAACATCGAACGCTAGCTTGAGTCGGCTCCGGGATTTCTGTGTGACTTCGTCAATGATTGGCCCTCCTTCGGCAATAGCGCGTTGGGCTTCGGTGATGAAGATCAATATCGTGAGAGCACTGGAACATCGAGACCTAAAATTTTTTAGCAAATGGGCATGAATCTCCTTAATTTTGGCCCTGTCAAACAGCGTTAGATCCTCCTTTGCATACGGCGAAGCTTGCATCTGTGCGATTTCGTCCTCAAGCTTCCTGACCTTCAGATCACTCTCGGTCTGCTTCTGCGCTTGGCTTTCGGCTGTAGACTGGAGTTGTTGAACCTGTTGCTTTAGGTCGAACGTCTCCTTCTTCATGGCCTTGCACTGCTCCTCGGCCTCTGCCAACTTGGAGCGGACCCTTGCCAAATCCTCCTCCAGCTTAACATTGGTGGCCTCGGCCTCAACCCTGCGTTGGTTGGCGATAACTGCATGAGCCCTAAAGGTCTCAACTCGGACATGCATGGAGGCCGATTCATTATCAACATTCAGGTGTTCCAGGTCCTTAGGTGTCTCTTGGTAATCATAGTCTGCTGGAGTCATTTCATCCAGAGGCTTTTGCACCTTGGGGACCTTCTTGATTTTATGCACCTTTCCAGCTTCTAGATCAAAAATAGCGCATTTTTCAACTGACGCTGTCGCGCGCCCTCGTCTTTTCCTTGCCTCCCTTAGTATTTGCTCAGTGTTTTGCCATGCTTGGAATAGCTTCTCGACAAGGGGGCGGTCCTTAATTAAGGACATTTCTGATTTAGACAAGGCTAGATCTCCAGCCAAGGGAGTAAACAAATATAAAGAATGTGTGGGGGATGCCTCACCAGAAGGCTCGACGACAGACGTGGTGGGGCTCGGCATTGAAGTGGGATCAATGGTCTTACCCTTATCATGATCATGGGATGAGGCCGGACCGGCGGTAGGTGACGTGTGATGGGGTGATGGGCTATGCAGGGGAGACTGGTGAGAACTCTCAGTAGGGGCTTCGACAAAACTGTGCGAGGCTAGGGCAAAGGGTGGAGAATGCGTACCTGCGTGCCCTCCTGGCATTGTGGCAGAGGTAACTTTTGGTGCAGTCGCATCTTGTTCTTTCTCGGTTTTGGCACTTGGTAGGGCTGCGACCCCGACGCTTGCTTTGGATGGGTCTGATACCAGTCGCCCAGTGGAGGGGCTTACAAGTCCTGTGCGAGGTCGCTTTGGGTGCTTTGTGGGTGCCAGGGTCTGCTCTTGCTTTTTCCTTTTCCTCCTTACCAGCGGTTGCTCTGACCCTTCAGTGCTCGAGTCGTGGCCTCCTATAGGCCCCTGCGGTGATCTTGGAGGTGTAGCTTGGGCCTTTTCCTTTCCCGAAGTAGTGTCATCTCTTTCTGGACTTTCGCCCGAGCCTGGGATAGCTGGAGGGATGAGGGCGGCGAAGGAAGAAGGCTTCCACTTTCCAGCGTTGGCTTCATAAATTTCTGCGAAGTCCTTGTCCATTGCCAAGAATCCATAAGAGTTTGTTTTCTGTCGGTGGACCCTCATTATCCACCATTCTCTCAGTTTAGCCGCGTCCCAATCCTTTACTCCCTCCTTCAAGTCGTCTTTCGCTTTCTTCCAGAAGGTGGAGTTGGGGCTCGGGAGTGAATGCCGATTTGGGTCATATGCGACCTCCATTGGGTAGAATTCGTGCCAGGGAGGTAAGGCTTCCATCCTCTCCAGATGCCATTCTAGATCCTTTCCCCGAGGATTATTCCTTTGTTTTACAATTTCTGGACAAGGGCAAACATGGAAGCTCTTGACCCGTATATGGTCCCTCATTACTCCCAAAGGATCATAAAGCCATTGCTGGGGAATTTGGAGTAGGCCGAACTTGGCAAGCTTTTCCTCCAAGAAGACGTTCTGATTCAGGGCGAATACTTCGACAACTCCTATCTTGAGAGGGAAGTCACAAGTGTGGGCCCATTTCCGACCCTTGCCATAGATGGCATTGGTTGCATCGCTCTGCCTAGCGACTTCCAACGCGAATTGATACTCAGAGGGGTAAACTGGCAGTAGGAAGGGCTTCCCTATGAAGCCGAAGATGCGAATCACCAGCCCCTGCGTTAGTCAAAAAATGTCTCCCCTCTTCTCACGGACTACCTTGTTTCTTAAGCCGAGGGGGACTCGCGGGGAGGATCCTGCCAACATGCGCATGGCGGGTCCCAAGAATTGTTGATTAAAGGAATAGTAGGACTCTGACCTCAACAGTAGGGGAGTCCACTGATATACGGGCAAAGGACTTCCATCCTTGCCACTTGCCGTAATGGCAACATGAGGAAAACTATTATGTACATGAAAGAAAAGTAACCAAACAAGAAAGGAGCAGGGGGCGAAGTGCTGGCTGGTCCCAACATTCTTCATGCTGGTGAGTTGCGCATGCAAGCCTCTGGCCACCCACTCTGCCCAGTCTACGAAGACTGGGTTGGAACTGGGTCTCGAATTATCGGGGGCATTGAACTCCCCTCTGGAAATGCATTCGGCCAGGGACACCTGCCAGGGATATACCGAAGCGTCGGTAGATAGTCCTGCCACCCATGCAATGATGGAGAAGAGGTCGGCATTCTTAAAAGCCTCCAAGGGAAGGGGCATTTGGGGCAGTCTGCCCGAAGGAAGCCCGCTTTTGAGGCTTTGCTACAAAAAATTGATCATGTAGCCAGCAGACGTGAACCTCTGCGTTTGTTCGCTCAAAACAATGTTGCGAACTATACATCCCTTGGGTGGGCCCTGCTGTGGCGCAAAAGCTGCCTGCACGTCTTCTTTCAAAATTGAAAATAACTTTTGGCCAGATGCGTCCAACACCTGTCTGGTGGCGGGCTGGTAATTCTGCACGATGGCATTGACCAGCTCAGGGCAATGGTGTGTGGGGGGCACCAGATACCAGTATATCTGGGAGTAGTAGGTTGCAGCTTTTATGCTCTCTCGCGGGAGCTTGCTTATCATGAGCTCAATGGTGCTTCTGAGCTCAGCTACACTCTTTGACAACTCCGTATCCCTGATTCTTTCCCACCTGTCGACTGGTGGTTCTAGGGGTTGCTCATCTTCGGAATCCCCCTTTTCTTCCATGACACGCTTATCTGGGCAGAGGCCCGAATCAACGGGCCTTGGCTTCGGCCTTTTTCCATGGCCTTTTACCTTTGGTTTCTCGGGGGCTACTACTTCTAGCCCTTTTCCCTTCTCCTTGGAACTTTCCATCGTTGCTACTTAGGGCGACGAAATTTGTAGTATGGAGAAAATTGGCGTCGAAGCTTTAGAGTGCGAAGTGGGAAAAAATTTGCAGGTTGGCAGTGGGGTCTGTATGAGTCGTTGAATGAGTAATCCTCTCGGCTGCTTGAAGTCTGCGTTATATAGCCGCCAAAGACAACTACCCGCATTTATGGCCTATGCCACAATTAATCCTGCACTTTTCACCTGAGAGATCATCGGCTCGTCGGATTGGCCCCACGGTGGCGTAGTACATAGGGCCACGTGTTATGACGATTGCGGCTGCTTTGGGAAAGCAGCCGGCCGCCACCTGGTACCTGGGGGTGAACTTTTCTCTCAACCGAATCCCCTGAGGATGTACCCGATGCCTTTTCATTTAACTCGCTTGCTTTGGACGCTTTTGAAGGTGACTGTATGCACATTCCTCTAGGCGAGCAATAAATGCTTCTGCCTTCTGCATCTTTGGGCCAGCGAAGCCGATATTGAGGCTGACATACTTCGCGGCGAACCACTTCACATGCACTACTTCGCAAGCCAAGTTCCCGAAGGAGTTTTTTTTTTTTTTTGGATATAGCTGCCGAGGCAAAACTCAACCTGAGTCTCTGAGCAGCATTTTATTTAATAGCCAAACTTTTTACAATATTCACATAGGCTTGCGGCATAATGGGCATGCCGCCACCACAAACTCAGCTTCGGATGTTTATCCGGTGAATCTGCAATGCCCGGACCAGATCAAATTGAACTTCAGTTGACCCTTGAAGTCCGGACGGCTCCTCTCCAAAGTTCTCCATGCTGCGAACCGAAAGCAATACAATAGTTCGCCGCTCTTACCAGTACCCGCGCTGCTGATGCAGGAGGTGGCGAAGCAGTTTGCCATATGCGGGCCCTCTTGGGGTACTGGTTGTAGTAATGGCTGGAACCGAAATACCGAAGAGTCTAGCAACCGTGGGCTGGGTACAGGTTCTTTCACCTCTTTGATGCTGTAATAGGGCTTTTTCGGCAAAGAGCAAACTTCTATGATCTCTTCGGCTTCAGCCTCTTGAAGTAAGCTTGATGGATTCTGGCTGAACACCTGCATGCCATGCTCTGGGATACAAAAAGGGTGCAAAAATGTTCCCTCTTCGTTCTCAGGCGTTATCACTCGAGCTTGTTTCTCTTCTTGGCCTGTCCTCTGACGGAGATCGCAAGCACCCATATTGTTCATCTTCGGGGCAAAGCTCGCAAATTGCCATGGTTGGACTTGGATGGGATCTGCCTCTCGAGCTCCACATGACTGCATCTCAGGCTTCTGCTCAGTATGAGGAGTCTACCGTGAAGAATATTGCGTTGGACAGACGGGAGAAGTGATTATCGAAGAAAGTGATGGGGCTTCTCCCCATTGCCACTTTCTCGATAGAAACCGCTCCGCTCGTACTGCTTCCTCAAAAATCTGAGGGAATCTTTGTTCGCCTGATCGCAGCAAGAGGAGGCCTATGTCCGGGTGAAAAGCCCGAACATAGTAGAGGTGAGCTTGGGCGGGCGTTGGTTGAATCTCTCCTGGAACTTTCTTCCAAGTTCTGGAGAATCGGACATTGAAGTCCGTGACGCTCTCCAAGGGTGTTCTCTTGATGGTGGAGAAGTACGTCAAAAGTTGGAAGGGATCCTGAGAGCCATCAAATGTTTCGAATAGTGCTCCCGCCAGGTCATCCCATGAACAGATGCTTTTAGACCCGAGCAGCCTATACCACCGCAGCGCCTTTCCTTCCAGAGACGCAGCCAGAAGTCGGACCATGACATCTTCATGGATTATGTCGTAGAGGAACGCTAAAGCAGCAACAGCTTCAAGGTGTTCTCGGGCCATTCCCGTGGTGCCATCATATATTGTCAATGCTTTCAAGGCAATCTCGGGAATCTTGTGGTAGCTTTGAAGATTCAAAGGGCCTCGGTCATCCCAACTGGGAAAACTTACCCCTGCCATTATAGCAATGGTCTACAGAGATCACGGTTATCGCCGCTAGATCGGAGTCGTCGGATGAACATTCTTTCTCCGCTTGTGAGGTCAAGGCTGCTCACCGAACCTTGATTCCTCCGGGATATCTTCTTTCGGATTTGAAAGGCGCCTACGACCAAGAAATCTGGATCTTCAGCTCAGTCGAGTCGCCAGGTGATTTTATCAGATGAAGACAGGCCAGAGATTCACCGAACTCGGACCTTCTTAAGGCATAGGGGCTCCTGGTTACGAGAACCAGGTTTAGGCATCGGTCTTTACGACTTTAGAGATTCTTCGGGTAAAACAGAGTCGCCAGATGCTAAGAGTCTTTCGGTAATGAGGGCATCGATTCTCACTACTACTCAGAAGATGAGACTGATCGGATCTCATCGAAAACTTTGTTAGAACTACTGGCTCCGGTGAAGACGGGCTAGGAATTTTCTCAAATATGGGACCTTGGGTCCCATCGGGCATGCCAAAAACTGTTGGTCATCAAATCCGCACAGGAAAGGACTTTCGGTGGGTTTGCGCGCCCTGGACCTACGACCAACATTGAAAGGCCGAGAGGAAGAGATGCCCCTCGTGCCAATCTCCGGAGAAAGGCCGGCTCCTATACTAATCTACTTTTGGGGTTTGAGATAAGAGTGCAGGAAAGAAATAAAAGGAGTTCGGGTTAGAGAAAGAAATAAAAAAGGATAAGGGTTAGAGATTGATGATTTAAGGTGGGGAAGAACAGGAAGCACGATCACTCACTAATAACTCAAATAGCAGCAAAAAACACCAAGAATAGACGAAAGAAACGAAGTGCCGAACTTCCTATGTATCCTCTGGACGGGTTCGCAGGGTTCTCCTCTCTCTCTCACTGGAATTCAGGGTTCAGAGTAACAACGATTAAGAAGAGGGAATAACAGAAACCTCGATCCACCAGGCAGCATAAAAGAAAATGACAAAGCATTTTTCCTCTCCTATGTATCCTTCAGGGCGAATTTTAGGGTACAGTTCCCAATCGCACATCGGATTCAGGATTCAGAGTCTCAGTATACGAGTGCAAATAGACAAAAGAATTAAGCACAGAAGGCAGCATAAAAGAGAGAAATGGAGCACAAAAATCTTTAGTATTAGACGCAGGACATCAAGTTACAGCAGCTTTCTAGCAGAAAGTTCCCCCCCCTTTTACATTGCAAAGCTTGGGTTTTTATAGAGGACCCGACCCTCTGAATCATTATTACAAAAATGGCGGAGTACACTCTCGGGCTCTGAGAAATCGGCTCCTCGCGGCTGCTGCGACTGAGCTTTCAAATCGGTTGCCGAAACTGGCAACTGTGGTCGGGTCAACCGTGGAAACATTCATTTAATGCGCCGCTCGAGTGTCCCTGGCTTCTGGGTGCTGTGCTTGAGTGATCGTTATGCCCGTCGGGTTTTACTTCGAGGACTGTTACGTCCCTTTCGTTTGCCAGAATTGGTCAGCGGACTTATCGGGCAAGAAAGGGGGTACTTGTAAGGGGCCTTTGATCACCTCGGGAAGCTGCCCGCCTTGGAACGTGGGCCCGAAAGTGCTTCGCTACATATCCGCATCGCCAAGGTCTTGGGCCGAAGTAGATTCTCCTTAATTTGTTCTTCGCAAAATAATGCTTCGCAGAAACTCCTTCGGGGATGATGATTGCCGATCGGGTTCCATATTTGAAATGGGCCTTTTGTCCTTCGCTGGCAAAACTGCTTCGGCTGGAAAATGTTTCGGCCCGATTCTCTCTCAAAACTGTGGTTTGGGGCATATCCTCCCGAAGCATTTCTCTGTTTTCGACACATTGTCATTTTGCTTCGGGCGCCACTGCTTCGGGTGAAAACTGGCCGAAGTAGGTGTTGGAAATACTTCGGGCCCGAAGTAGTTTCCTTGCCTTGGCTGATTTGGGTTATGCTCTCCTCCTTCGACGAAGTCGTTTGGGTACTGCTTCGCAAAACTTCCGCCCGAAGCGGCTTCTGAAAATGCTTCGGGTGCGAAGCGTTGTCTTTGTATTTTCTTCGACAAAATTACTTCGCAAGGTTTTCGCCCGAAGTGGTGATTTAAAGTGCTTCGGGCCCGAAGCTCTTTTCATGTCTTCCTCTTTTTCTTTCGGCGAAGCAATTTTCCTTGGCCTGTTTGGTAGCGAAGCTCTTTCTTCTTCATTTTATAAAGGGGCGATAGGGAGAGTCAAAATTGTTGTAACTTAAAATAAAAGAAAAACCTTCAACAAGGAAATATTATACAAAATTCTACTATTCTTCTACCCCTTGTATAATGTGACAAAAAGTGTCAACAGTACACAGGGCTGTGTGTTGTGTTGATTGCAGCTCGCTTTGGAAGCATGACCCTCTACCACTTTATACCCGAGCATGAAATTTTCTCCTAACCAAATCCTTAAAGGATGTACTCGCCACCTTTTCATTTAACTTGCCCGCTTCAGACGCTTTTGAAGGTGACTGTCGGCATGTTCCCCTAGGCACGTTTTAAATGCCCCTGACTTTTCTGTCATTGGGTTGGTGAAGTCGAGATCAAGGTTGAAATGCTTTGGGGCAAACCCTTGGTGCAAGCCGTTTCTTTTATGCTTCAGGCCCGAAGTAGTTCTCTTGGCCGAAGGTGGTTCGCTTGTCCTTCTTTCAATACTGCTCGTTTGGATTCCCCCTGGAGAAGTACCTCTCGGTCCTCAGCCTGAGTCTTGCTCGGTCACAAAATTTGCTGCGAGCTATTTTATTTTTATTTTTATTTTTATTTTTTTTGGAGTGTGCTGAAGTAAAACTCGACCTAAGATTTTGAGCAACACCTTATTTAGAGCCAAACTATTTACAGTATTTACACAATATTTTTGCGGCATAATCGGCATGCCGCCACCATAGATTCAGCTTCGAGAAATTATCCGATAAACCTGTAGTGTCCAGACCAGATCTGATTGTACTTTAACATACCCTTGAGGTTCGGTTGGATTCTTCCTGAAGTTGTCCATGCTACGAACAGGAAGCAACGTAGCCGATTTCCATTCCTGCTAGTGCCCAGATTATTGGCAAAGAAGTTCGCCACTTGAAAACATTCTTAGGGCATTGGCATTAGGGATAGTCAGAACCAATACCAGACCCAATGCCAAAATTTTATAGATTCTTCAAAATAAAGGCCGGGTAAAGGTTCTTCCATCCTACTGATATGGTAACAAGGCTCCTCCGACAAAGAGTAGTCCTCTAGGATCTCTTCGGGCTCATCCTCTGAATCGGACAGGCTTGATGAGCTTTGGCTGAACACTTGCATGCCATCTCTTGGAATACAAAAAGGGTGCAAAAATATGCCCTCTTTGTTCTCAGGTTCTTCCACTCAAGTCTTCTTTTCTCCTCGGTTCACCTCTCAATGGAGATCGTGAACAACCATGTTGTTCATTTGGTGGGCCATGCTTGCATACTTCCATTATTGAGCTAGTATGAGGTCTGCTTCCTGAGCTCCCAATGACTACGTCTCAGGTCTCGGCTCAGTGTGAGGAATGCCCCATGATGAGTACTGCGTTGGCCGAACAGGAGCAGTAATTATTAGAGGAAGCGATGAAGTTTCTTCCCACTGCAACTTTCTTGATAGGAGCAGAAGCCGTTCCACTCGTATTACCTCCTAAAATATTTGAGGGAACCTCCGTTCCCCTGATTGCAATAGAATGAGGTTTACGTCCGGGTGGAAGGCCTGAACATAGAAGAGATGGGCTTGGGCGGGTGTCGGTTGGATCTCCAATGGGATTCTCTTCCAACTTCTGCAGAATCAAACATTGAAGTCCGTGATACCCTTCGAAGATACTCTCTTAATAGTGGAGAGGTATGCGAAGAGATGGAAGGGATCCTGAGAGCCATCGAACATCTCAATCAATGCCCTTGCCAAGTCATCCCATGAGCAGATGCTTTTGGGCCTGAGCAATCTGTACCATTGCAACGCTCTTCCTTCCAGAGATAGAACAAGAAGTGTGATCATGACATCTCCATGGATAATGTCATGGAGGGTCGCTAAATCGACAACATCTTTAAGGTGTTCTCAGGCCGTTCTTGCGGTGCCGTTGTATTTTGTCAATGATTTCAAGGTGCTTTTGGTAATCTCATGGTAGCTTTGGATATTTAGGGGGCCTAGATCATTCCAGCTAGGAAAGCTTCTCCTAGCCATTACGACAGCAGCCTGTGGAAATCGCGATTGTCGTCGCTGAGTTGGAGTTGTTAGGTGAACATTCTTTCTCCGCTTATGAGGTCAAGACTGCTCATCGAACCTTGGTTCCTCCGGGATATCTTCTTTTATATTTGAAAGGCGCCTATGACCAAGAGATCTAGATCTTCAACTCAATCGAGTTGCCAGGTGATTTTATCATATGAAGGCAGGCCAGAGATTCACCAAACTCGGACCTTCTCAAAACATGGGGGCTCCTGGTTACAAAAACCAGGTTTAGGTACTGGTCTCCATGACTTCAGAGATTCTTAGTTAAAACAGAGTCGCTAGATGCTAAGAGTATTTCAGTAATGAGGGCATCCATTCTCACTACTACTCAAAAGATGAGACTGATCGAATCTCATCGGGAACTTGTTAGAACTACTGGCTCTGGTGAAGACGGGCTAGAAATTTTCTCAAATATGGGACCTTGGGTCCCACCGGGCATGCCAGAAACTGTTGGTCATCAAATCCGCACAGGAAATGACTTTCGGTGGGTTTGCACACTCTGGACCTGCGACCAACATTAAAAGGCCGATGGGAAGAGATGCTCCTCGTGCCAATATCTAGAGAAAGGTCAGCTCCTATACTAATATACTTTTGGGGTTTGAGATAAGAGTGCAGGAAAGAGATAAAAGGAGTTCAGGTTAGAGAAAGAAATAAAAAGGATAAGGGTTAGAGATTGATGATTCAAGGTGGGGAAGAACAGGAAGCACGATCACTCACTAATAACTCAAATAGCAGCAAAGAACACCAAGAATAGACAAAAGAAACGTGATACTCGCTTTCCTATGTATCCTCTGGACGAGTTCATAGGGTTCTCCTTCCTCTCTCACTAGAATTCAGGGTTCAGAGTAACATCGATTAAGACAAGGGAATAACAGAAACCATGACCCACCAGGCAGCATAAAAGAAAGCTTATACGATGTTTTTCCTCTCCTATGTATCCTTCAAGGTGAATTTCAGGGTACAGTCCCCAATCACACATCGGATTCAAAATTTAGAGTCTTAGTATACGAGTGCAGACAGACAAAATAATTAAGCACAGAAGGCAGCATAAAAGAGAGAAATGGAGTACAAAAATCTTTAGTATTAGACACAGGACATCAAGTTACAGTAGCTTTCTAGCAGAAAGTTCCCCCCTTTTTTTACATTACATTCCTAGGTTTTTATAGAGGACCCGACCCTCTGAGTCATTATTACAAAAATGGCGGAGTACACCCTCAGGCTCTAATAAATCGGCTCCTCACGGCTGCTGCGGCTGAGTTTTCAAATCGGTTGTTGAAACTGGCAACTGTGACTGGGTCAACCATGGAAATATTCATTTAATGTGCTGCTTGAGTGTCCCTGGCTTCTGGATGCTATGCTTGAGTGATCGTTATGCCCGCCAGATTTTTCTTCAAGAACTGTTACGTCCCTTTCATTTGCCAAAATTGGTCAACGAACTTATCGGGAAAGAAAGGGTATTTATAAGGGGCTTTTGATCACCTTGGGAAGCTGCCCGCCTTGGAATGTGGGTTCAAAAAGTGCTTCGCTACATCTCCGCCTCACCGAAGCCTTAGGCCAAAGTAGATTCTCCTTGATTTGTTCTTCACAAAATAATGTTTCACAGAAACTACTTCGGGGATGTCGAGTGCCGAGTGAATTCCATCTTTGAAATGAGGCCTTTTGTCCTTTGCTGGTGAAACTGCTTTGGCTGGAAAATGTTTCGGCCCGACTCCTCAAAACTATGGTTCAGGGAATATCCTCCTGAAGCATTCTCCTGTTTTCGACACATTGTCATTTTGCTTTGGGCACCACTGCTTCGGGTGAAAACGGGCCGAAGTAGGTGTCGGAAATACTTAGGGCCTGAAGTAGTTTCCTTGCCTTAGCCAATTTTGGACTATGCTCTCCTCCTTCGACGAAGTCATTTGGATGCTGCTTCGCAAGACTTCTGCCCGAAGCGGCTACCAAAAATGCTTCGGGTGTGAAGCATTATATTTGTATTTTCTTCTGTGAAATTACTTCGCAAGGTTTTCACCCAAAGTGGTGATTTGAAGTGTTTCGGGCCCGAAGCTCTTTTTCTCATTCTCCTTCTTTTCTTTCAGCGAAGCCATTTTCCTTGGCTTGTTTGGTAGCGAAGCTCTTTCTTCTTCATTTTATAAAAGGGGTGATAGGGAGGGTCAAAATTGCTATAACTTAAAATAAAAGAAAAACTTTTTAACAAAGAAATATTATACAAAGAATCTACTCTTCTTCTACCCCTTGTATAATGTGACAAAAGTGTCAACAGTAACCATGCTAAAATAGTGCAACAGTGCTGCACAATTGCCCCTGCTCTGTTATACCATGTTGCTGCCTATTTAGACCATATGGGAATGCTTCTAAATAGGTTAGATGTCTTTTGTAGTTCTTATAAACTTATTCCATCCATTTCATCATGCTTTGCTTAATAACTTCAAGGTGCTCCTATAAAGTGACAACTTACTGATTTTTATATGGTTGTTTTCAATAGATTTCCATATTTATAACAGTCCTGATAATTTGGCTCCAATGTGGACTTCAAACAAGTTGAATGACAGGAAAACATTTAGAAACCCTTGTGAAGTTAATGGATATCAACATACCACATTTGGCTAATTGAAATGCATATTTTTATTTGCTACTTAATCAAGCAAAAACAATCACAAAATGCTGAAAATAGTAAAAAATAGAGATATAATATTCCTAACATAAAATCATGCAAACACTTAAAAAATATATATTCTAATCAACTATTTAGAAATTAACCTTGTCATGTTTAATAATATGGCAGTTTTTATATGTCAAACATAGTGTAAAAATGGGGCATTTCCAAGCCTCATCAGAAGCTGTGTTAACAACTTGTTAACTCATCAATAGATCTCCTACTTCAGCTTTGGTGGACAAGACTCCATAAAGTATGGACTGGTAAGAAACCATCTCTCAGAAATCTAAGGGTTTTTGGTTGTGATGCTTATATGTATGTCCCAAAAGAGAAAAGGACTAAGCTAGACTATAAATCTAAAAAATGCATATTTGTGGGTTATAGTACTAGTGTTAAAGGATATAAGTTGTAGAACCCAGAAACACAAAAGGTTGTTTATAGTCGTAATGTGATATTTAGAGAAAAAAAAGGGGTTTTAAAATAGGAAATGCAACCAAGCAAAGAACCACAAATAGTGCAGGTAAAATTGGAACAGGAAGAAGAATCAATGGTTGAACCTAAATTACAAAGAGATTCGGAAGAGGAATATCCAAATGAAGAGGATGAGGAGGAAGTTGAAGATGTAGAACCTAGAAATCCAATTTTGAGGAGATCAGATCAAGAGAGAAGACTTCCAGATAGGTATAGTACTTCAAATTTTATTCTACATTTAATTTATCAGTTACTGATGAAGAACCCAAGACTGTAAAGGAGGCACTTCAATCAAGTGAGAAAAAGTCTTGGAAAAAGGCTATGGAAGATGAAATGGAGTCCTTGGATAAAAATAAGACATGGGACTTGGTGACATTACCTCCTAGTAGAAAACCTGTTGGTTGTAAGTGGTTATTCAAGAAGAAGTACAATATAGAAGGAAAGTTGGAGAAGTACAAGGCTCGCTTGGTAGCAAAAGAATTTTCTCAAGTTGAGGGAATTGACTTTGGTGAGATTTTTTATCCTGTGGCTAAACTAACTTCAATCAGATTTCTATTGGCTATTTCTATTGCTTTTGATTTTGAAATAGAACAGATGGATGTAAAGACAACTTTTCTACATGGTGACCTTGATGAAGATATATATATATATATATATATATATATATATATATATATATATATATATGTCACAACCAAAATGCTTTAAGGTAAAAGGTAAGGAGGACTTGGTATGCAAGTTGAAGAAGTCTCTTTATGGGTTGAAGCAGATCACCCAGGATGTGGAACCAAAAATTTGACAGCTTTGTCTTGACACTTGGGCTTGGAAAAAGAAAAGCAGATCCATGTGTATATTTCAAAAAGGAAGGTGAAAATTTTGTTATCATTTTATTGTATGTGGATGACATGCTGTTAATACAGTAAGGATATGATAAAGTTACTCAAATCTCAGTTATCTTCTAAATTTTATATGAAGGATTTGTAAAATTTATTTTGGGTATGGAAATAATAAGGGATCGTGCAAATAAAAAGTTATGGTTAAATTAAAGAAAATATGTTGATTCGATACTACAGAAGTTTAGAATGCATGATTGTAAACCAGTATGTACTCCATATCCAGTTGGTCAAAAGTTATCTATTGAACAATGTCCTAAAATATATGAGGAAATTGAAGAAATGCATCATGTTCCTTATGCTAGTATTGTGGGCAGTTTGATGTATACAATGGTCTGTACTAGACCTGATATTGCACATGCAATGGGAGTAGTGAGCAGATATATGTCAAATCCAGGAAAGGAACATTGGACTGCTGTGAAGAGGATCTTCAGATACTTACGTGGAACTACAGATTATGCTATCTATTATGGAGAAAATTATGAATGTAATAATACTATAAATATACAAGGGTTTGTGAATGCTTACTGGGCTAGAGATATTGATAAAAGAAGATCCACAAATGCTTATGTGTTCAAGTTGTTTGGAGGGGCAGTAATTTGGATGAGTAAAAAGCAACTAGTTGTTGCTTTATCCACTACAGAAGCAGAGTACATTGTAGTAACTCATGCTAGTAAAGAAGCAGTGTGGCTACAAAGGTTGTGTTTAATAGTTGGCATTAAATAGAAGGCTGTGAGAATTAATAGTGACAGTCAAAGTATAATATTTTTGGCCAATAATCTTGGTTTTCATGATTGGTCAAAACATATTGATATCAAGTACCGTTTTGTGAGGGATATGGTTGAAGAGAACCGTGTGATATTGGAGAAAGTTGACACAGAGAAGAATAATGTTGATTCTTTAACAAAGGTTGTACCTACTCAAATTTTTTCTTGGTGTAGAAGATATATGGGTATGGTTGCCCTTGACAGTTGACAATGACAGTTTTTGGTCCCTATGGAAAGTATTCAACAAGTGGGAGAATGTTGAAAATATGTTGAATATTTTCCATGTTATTCAAGTGGGGCTAAAACTAAAAGGTACTGGACACTTTGTACCTATACTCATTGGGATTCGAGCTATTTTTAGACAAGCTATTTATAGACATGCTATTTATAGACAAGCTATTTTTAGACAAGCTATTTTTAGACATGTACTAGACACTCCGAATTTTTTTAGGGTTTAAGCTATTTTTTAGATAGGCTATTTTTAGTTGTGCTATTTTTAGACCCATATGGGCTTTTAGGGTTACTATATTTGAACCCTTTCTTTATTCACCCATGATATTGTAAAAATTTATGCATGTGCTTTTGTTATATATATCGCACTTGCAAGAGGGTTTGAGGAGATAGCAGGAGAATGTTATTGCATTGGATACGATCAAGTTAATGCAATAATAAAATAATACCATGATATTGTAAAAATCCATGCATGTGCTTTTGTTATATATATCATACTTGCATGAGGGTTTGGAGAGAAAAATAAGAATATTATTGTATTGGAGACGGTGAAGTTAATGCAATAATAATATTGTGCTGGTTTTTTCTGGTTGAGGGTTTCCAGGATAAATATTGTATAATTTGTGAATCTATGATCTTTTTATTTTGATTCTGTTATTACTACTTTTTAGTTTTAGTTTATTTGGGCTCTTTATTTCTCTTCAAGATATACGGCCACACCCTGTTACAAAATAGAAACAAATCAAAGTCTTGATTTTACTTTACAACCACATGCATGAATCCAGGGAATTGAGCAAAATATCAAACTGTATGGACTAATTCTACGTATTCTATTTTATCATAATACATCTGATATTGGTGTTGCTCGATTTACATAGATAATTACGTAGCAGCTAAAAAATAGATGGTTAGTCATATTTGATTTTGTCTCTGGTTTAGTTTCAACACCGAAATTCCATCTACGCTCCTTGCTGAAATCGTGTTCTATTTTGCCTACCATAGAGTCGTGTTGAAATTCAGCTTCAATGGGAATCAGGCACCTTGTTTATAGAATTTGGGAAGCAGATACCTTGTCAATAGAAATTGGGACATAGGCACCAACATGGCAGTTAGGCACCTAATGGGAAGCATGCACCTAACAAGAAGTAGGTGCTCGTCAATTAAGCACCGAACGAAAATTAAACACTTCAAAGGGAATCAGGCACCTGACTTAGCACTTCACATCGGTGTACTATGAATGTTTTACCTTCATGAAATCGAAGGTGCCAGGTCCGAGTAGGACCTTGACGAAAACATGCTAAAATACAACAATTTCTACGAAATCTTCACAAAACACACTTAGAAACAAATATTAAATAACATGTAAAATAGACTGTTAAATATGTATAAAATTCTCATTAAACACATACATCTATAGAAATAAGTGTCGTTGTTTTATAAGGAAAGTGGTACAAAAAATAAGCATTTTCAGGGCTCATCACTACTTCTCTACTAACTCAACCAATGAGGGAGTTATTTTATTTATACTAATTATTGGTCATCAAATCTGCCCAGGAAAGGATTTGGGTAAATGTATGCGCCCTAGACCTGGACCAACATTGAAAGGCCGAAGAGAAGAGATGCTCCTCGTGCCAATCTTCGGAGAAGGCCAGCTCCTATACTACACTACTTCGATGTTTAAGATAAGGGTGCAGGAAAGAGATAAACAGAGTAAGGGTGCAGAAAAGAAATAAAAGAGTAAGGGAAGAAATTTTAGTAGTTTAGTGGTGGGAAAGAACAGGAAGCACGATTACTAGCCAATAACTTGGAACAGCAGCAAAGAAAACCAAGAATAAATGAAATGAACACAATATTAGCCCTCCTATGTATCCTCTGGACGAGTTCCAGGATTCTCCTTTCCCTTTCACCGAAATTCAGGGTTCAGAGTAACGACGATTAAGAAAAGTGAATATAACAGAAACACTATTCACAGGCAGCATAAAAGAAGGCCAACATGGCATCTTCCTCTCCTATGTATCCTTCGAGAAAATTTTAGGGTTCAATCCCCAATCACACACCTAAATCCAGAGTTCAGAATTACAGTATGCAAATGAAGAAAGATGAAAGAAATAAACGCAGAAGGCAACATACAAGAGAGAAATAGAGTCCAAAGCTCTTTAGTATTAATCGTAGGAATACAAGTTACAACAGACTTTCTAGCAGAAAGTTCCCCCCTTTTACATTACAATGCCTAGGTTTTTATAGAGGACCCGACCCTCTGAGCCATAATTGCACAAAATGGAGGAGTACACCCTCGAAACCTGAGAAGTCGGCTCCTCATGGCTCTCGTGACTGAGCTCTCAAATCTGTTACCAAAACTAGCAACTGTGACCAGGTCAACCATGGAAACATGCATTAATGAGCCGTCTGAGCGTCCTTGGCTTCTGGGTGCAATACTCGAGTGGCCGCCATGCTCGTCGGGCTCTTCATCATGGACTGATACTTCATTTCCAATTGCTAAAAATGAACAACGGGCTTACCGGGCAAAAAAAATGCATTTATGAGGCACTTGATCGCCTCGAGAAAATACCCGGCTTGGAGCGCGTGCCTTTTGAAGTGCTTCGCTAAATTTTCATTCGCACTTCGCTTCGCAATGGATTCGAGCCAAAGTAGATCCTCCTTGATTTGCACTTCGCATGGAGGAGCTTCGCAAAACAGCTTCGGGGGTGGCGAGCGCCGAAGTAGATTTCCTTTGCAAGATGGGCTCTTCACTTCTCGCTGCTTCACTGGAGAGATGTGTCAAAACTGCTTCGACGAGGCCCTTCGCCCGAAGTAGATACTTCGTTGGTGAGCTTAAAAATGCTTCACCGTGAACCTTCTTCAAAACTATGGTTCGGGGGTATTTCGGCCGAAGCGCATTCCTGCCTTCGAAAGATGTTGCATTCTTTATGGCCGCTACCGCTTCGGGTGAAAGTACTTCGCATGAAAGATGGCCAAAGCAGATGCTTCGCAATGACTTTCGATGAAGTAGAAATGGTTCGCTGGTGCGGGGGCCCGAAGTGGGTGCTTCGATGGCTTTTCGGTGAAGTATTTTCAATGTTGCGCTCCTTCAAATCCCGCTTCGCAAGTTTCTTGCCCGAAGTAGTCTTTTGAAGTGCTTCGGGCCCGAAGTATTTTTCATTCTTCTTCCTTTGCATTTTGCTTCGGCAACACCGCTTCGCAAAACTTTCACCCGAAGTAACTACTTGAGGATGCTTCGGGCCCGAAGTAGTTCTTTCTTGCCTTAGCCAATTCGGACCGTGATTTTCCTTTGGTGAAGCTGTTCTTTTGAAATGCCGCTTGAATTCCGCTTCGCAAAACTTTTGCCCGAAGTAGCTGCTGGAAATACTTCGGGTGCGAAGCTCTTTTTTATGCCTTGCTAGAATTTCTTCTTCGGCAACGCTGCTTCGCAAGGTTTTCGCCCGAAGTAGTTGTTTGAGGGACTTCGGCCCGAAGTAGTTTTTATCCTTAACGATTTCTTTTGACGAAGCTATATTCCTTAGCTTGTTTGGCAGCGAAGCTCTTTCTTCTTCATTTTATGTACAAGGGGGTGGCAGGGAAAGCCAAAATTGCTGCAATGCTTGAAAATGTTGTTTCTAAAAAAAACAAGGGAACAAATTCATGAAATTAAAAGAAATACTTTACAAAAATTCAATTTTTCTACCCCATTGTGCAATGTGACAAAATTGTCAACATTCTTGGTGGCTCGCGGGGCAACGAGCTCGTCTCGGTGGGAGAACCCTTAGCCTTGATCCGTTGGGCCAGAGTTACCTCTAGACCCTTCTCCCTTTTCTATCTTCTTCTGGGTGCTGTTCCCTGACTTGTTCTTCTTCTTCTTCTTCTTCTTCTTCTGCTTCCTCTGGCGTGGCTTCGTGCGGCGGTGATGGGGCAAGGTGATCGCGGATCTTTTTCATGGTTCGATGGACATGAGCCCAAGCACCCTTCGAGAAAGGCTCTTGATCTTGCAATGCCTTAACCAAAACATGGAAGCGATCAATCTGCCCGATATCAGCATGTTTGGCTCTGGTATACAGATCATTCAGGCAGGCTACAATCTTGCAGTATCTCAGAATGAAATCTGTGATCTGCCTTTCCGTTATCGGCTCTGCCCATTCATCTATCTCTGAGACGTCACCTTCAAACTGAAGCCATGCCGGCTTAAGCTCTTCCTTGGTCAGAAGGTTCCCATCATCATCCGTGAAGCTCGAGAAACCTAAGGAAGAGAGATCCTGGAAATAGCCTAGCGATGTGCGCTGCTCATTCTCAAACATGTCCAGGAGGTCCTTCGCCTTTTGTGCCTTCCTCACCTTTGAAAAGAAGGCACGAACTGTGGCTTGGGCCGTGGACCAATCTCTAGCCGTCCGACTCATTGCAACAACCTGCAAGTCCTGATATTTCATGCTTTGGACATCAAAGGCTAATTTGAGTCGGCCTCTAGCTTTCTGAGTGACCTCATCTATGATTGGCCCTCCTTCGCCAGTGGCACGCTGTGCTTCAGTAATATAGGTCAAAATTGATAGGGCACTGGAGGCCCGGGATCTAAAATTTTTAAGCAAGTGTGAGCGGATTTCTTTGATCCTGCCTCTATCAAACAGCTCCAAGCCTTCTTTTTCGTGCAACTGCTGCTGCAACTGCAAGATCTTGCTTTCAACTTCCTTGGCCTTCAGATCATTCTCGGCCTGTCTCTGTGCTTGGTTCTGAGCTGTACACTGCAGTTGTAGTATTTGTTATTTTAGGGTGTGTGTTTCCTTCTTCATCAGCTTGCATTGCTCCTCTGAATCCTCCAGCTTGGAGCGGATTCTAGCTAGCTCTTCCTCCAACTTGATGTTGGCATTTTCTGCTTCAAATCTACGCTGATTAGCGATGTTGGCATGCGCTCGAAAGGTTTTGATCCTGACGTGCATGGATTCAGATTCATTATCAACATTCAAATGCTCCAGGTCCTTGGATTTGTCTTGGTAGTCATAGTCCGCTGGAGTCATTTCATCCAGGGGCTTCTGGACCTTGGGGATATTTTTTACTTTATGCAACTTCCCAGCCTTCAAATCGAAGACAACGCATTTTTCAACCTGGGCTAGAGAGCGCCCTCTCTTCTTCCTCGCCTCCTTCAACATTTTTTTGTATTTTTCCGAGCTAGGAGTAGCTTCTCAGCTAGAGGGCGTTCCTTCATCATGGACAATTCAGATTCAAATAAGGCTGGATCTCCAACCGAAGGGGTAAACAAATATAAAGAATGAATGGGGGATGCCTCACCAGAAGGTTCGACGATAGGTGTACTAGGAGTCCCAGCGAGTGCAACAATGCCATGTGAGGTAGGGGAATGAAGAATAGGGTCCGACGTTGGGGCACTGCCTTCGCCCTAGCTAAGGTCCAAAGGATTGGTGGCATGGGAAGGTGAAGTGGTAGCAACAGACTTGTCCCGGCCTGATGACTCGAGTGGAGTGGGGCTAACGGGATCGGTGGCAAGGGGCAACGCGTGAGGAGGTGATTGACTTTGTGAGGGAGGGAGAGACTGATGGGGAGACTCGGCCGAGACCATGGTAGACACGTGAGAGACCAAGGCAAAGGGTGGAGAATGCGTACCTACGTGCCCTTCTGGCAGAGCGGCCGTGGTGACTTCTTATGTAATAGGCTCCTGCTCCTTTTGGGCTTCGGTACTCCCGACTTCCACAACTTCTACTTCGGGGTCTCCCTCTTGTTGGAGGAGTTCCTCCACATCAATGACGTCTATGTCTGGGACCGTCTCGGCACTTGGTGGCCCCGCATCTTCAACATTTGCTTCGGCTGGGCCTGATGCAGGTTGTCCAATAGGAGCACTTGGGAGCTTTGTGCGGGGTCGCTTTGGGTGGCTCGGAGGCACTTGAATTTGCTGCCTCTTTCTTTTCTTTCTCTCCAATGGTTGCTCCGACTCTTCGGCACTTGTGTCATGGATTTTCGATGGTCCCTGTGGTAGTGCCTCTGGTGTAGCTTCGGCTTCTTCCTCCTCTTCCTGTTCCGAGGCATCTCCAGCTCCTTTTGGGCTTTCGCCCGATCCTGGGGTAGCTGGAGGAACAAAGTCGGCGAAGGATATGGACTTCCAAGTCCCAACATTGGCTTCATAAACAATTGCGAAGTCTTTATCCGATGTCAAGAGTCCATAAGAATTCATATTTTGGTGATGGACTCTCATTATCCACCACTCCCTTAATTTTTCCTCGCTCCAATTCTTCAATTCTTCCTTTAAATCATCCTTTGCCTTTCTCCAAAACGTGGAGCTTGGAGTTGGGAGGGGGTACTGGTCAGGGTCAAACTCGACCTCCATAGGGTAGAACTCATGCCAGGGAGGCAATGTCCTCATCCTCTCCAAATGCCACTCCAGATCCTTCCCATTGGGATTATTTCTTTGTTCCACAATTTTAGGGTGGGGGCAGATGTGGAAATTCTTGAATTTTAAGTGATCCCTCATCACTCCCAAGGGATCATAGAGCCATTGTTGAGGAATCTGGAGTAGGCCAAAATTGGCAAGCTTTTCCTCCAGGAAAACATTCTGTTTTAAGGCAAATACTTCAATTACCCCCATCCTGAAGGGGAAGTCATGGGTATGTGCCCATTTTTGACCGTGGTCGTAGACGGCGTTAGTAGCGTCGCTCTGCCGAGCGACCTCCAATGCGAACTGGTACTCGAAGGGGTAGACTGGTAGCAGGAAGGGCTTCCCAATGAAGCCGAACATACGAATTACGAGCCCCTGCATCAGTTGAAACACATCTCCCCTCTTCTCCTGCACCACTCTATCTCTCAAACTGAGGGGCACCCGAGGGCAAGAACCCTTCAACAAATGCATAGCGGGTCCCAAAAATTGTTGGTTAAAAGAATAATAGGACTTTGTCCTCAATAGGAGGGGAGTCCACTGGTACATCGGCAGAGGATTTCCATCCTCGCCGCTTGGAGAAATGGCGATATGGGGGAATCGCTTATGTACTTGGTAGAAAAACAACCAGACAAGGAAAGAACAGGGTGCGAAGTACTGGCCCGTTGCCGAATTCTTCATACTGGTGAGCCGCGTATGCAAGGTTCGGGCCACCCATTCTGCCCAATCAAAGAAAACTGGGTTGGTGTTTGGTCTTGAAGCATCAAGGGCATAGAATTCCCCTCTCGAAATACATTCGGCCAAAGACACCTGCCAGGGTTGCACCGAAGCATCTGTCGACAGGCCCGCCACCCATGCAATGATGGAGAAAATATCGGTGTTCTTGAAGGCCGCCAAGGGTAAGGGCATCTGGGGCAGCTTGCTTGAAGGGAGCCCACTTTTGAGGTTCTCACATAGGAATTTCAATATGTAGTTGTTGGAGGTGAACCTCTCCATCTGTTCGCTCAGAATGACGTTGCGAACGGAATAGCCCTTGGGTGGACCTTGTTGTGGCGCGAAGGTTGCTTGCACATCTTCCTTCAGAATGGAAAACAATTTATGACCTGAAGCATCCAACACTTGCCTGGATGCAGGCTGGTAATTTTGCATGATAGCATAGATCAATTCGGGACAGTGGTGAGCAGGCGGGGTCAAATACCAATAAATTTGAGAGTAATATGCAGCAACTCTCTTATTCTCTGGGGTGAGTCTGCTCATCATAAACTCAATAGTGCATCGGAGGTCGGACACACCCTTAGAGAGCTCTGTGTCTCTAATTTTCTCCCACCCATCAATTGGTGGTTCTACAAGTTGTTCCTCCTCAGAGTCATCTCCTTCTTCTATCGGCTATTTTTTTGGGCGAGGGGTGAGATTGATCTTCTTTGGTGTATGCTTTTTCTCTTCCTTGCCCTTCTTTGTTTTTTGGGGGCCTGCTACTTCGGGCTCCTTTCCTTTCTCCTTGGAGTTTTTCTTTCCCATTGTGAAAATGAGCGACGGATGATTCCTTGATACGGAGGGCTTTGACGTAAAGGGCTTCGATGCAAAGGGTGGAAGGATTGCAGAATAACCGAAGGCTCTTAGTCTTGCATGAACTGATGGATGAATAACCTTCTCCCTGCTAGGGCCTCATGTTTTATAGCCTTAAAAGGCAACTACCTGAATTTATGGCACCTACCATAATTAAACTTACGCTTCGGATGGAGGAGATTGTCATGCTCTTTGATTGGCTCTGCAACGACGTAGTACATGGGGCCACATGTTTTGATGATTATGCCTTGCATTGGAGATGCAACCCGCTGCCACCTCGTACCTGGGCACGAGCTTTTCTCTTAACCGAATCGCCTCGGGATGTGCTCCGCCACCTTTGCCTTAAATTCATCCGCTTCAAACTCTTTTCAAGGTTGTTGTCTGCACGTTCTCCGAGACACATTTTAAATGCTTCCACTTCGATGAAGTTGAAATCGTCATTGAAAATGCTTCACGGTGAACCTTTGGTGTGGGCTATTTTTCGATGCTTCGGCCCCGAAGTACTTCTCCTTCGTCGTGCTGCCGCTTTGCTTCGCGAAGACCGCCTACCGAAGCTTGCCTTCTTGGAAATTTGCCAAATTTTGCTTCGAAAACTGCTTCGCAAGGGCTCTTTTAAAATCTACTTCGCAAAACTTCTGCCCAAAGTCGCCTCTTAAAATGCTTTGGGTGCGAAGCTCTTTTCATGCCTTTGTTTGAATTTTGGTTCGGCCCTTTTGAGGGTAAAGTGCTTCACTGCGAACCTCCTTGCAACCGCTACTTCGCATCAAAAGTCCCCGAAGGAGATTTTGGAGTGTAATACTTAGCTTTTGCAATCTCGAAACAGGATGTATATACACAAATGAAAATTATATACAAAAGTACATACACATTTTTTTTTTTAGTTTCACCTCAACGATGAAAAGTCTTCAGATGAAGACCATTAACAGAAATTGGTAATACCTAGCCATCTGCATCTTTGAGGATGAAAGAGTTGGCCGAGTTCACCTTCATGATTTCGAATGGTCCGTCCCAGAAAGCATCCAACTTGTCATGATTTCCAGGCTTGGCCTTCCAAGAGTCCCACTTCCATACTAGATCTCCCACTTTGAATGTGCGATCGGATGATTTTTTCTTGAACCAATCTCGGGTGACCTGAGCATGTTTAGCGAAGCTCTGGTAAGCCTTCTCGTGATCTTCCTCCAGCTGTAGTAGCTGAGCCAGTCTATTTTCCAAAGGGTTGACTCCTTCTTCTAACAACTGCAATGCAGGGATCTCTATATGGGTAGGTAAGATGGCCTCCTTGCCGTAGACCAGGGCATAAGGTGAAGTCTTGATTGACTTCTTGATAGAAATTCGATCGGCCCACAAGGCACGATCTAGAAGGAGATGCCAAGTCCTTTTGTTCGTCTCTATGAGCTTTCTTAGCACCCTCAACGAGTCTTGTTGGTTGATTCTACCAAGTCGTTGCCCTGTGGATAGTAATTGGAGGATACTTTATGATATATCCCATATCGGTAGAGGAATTCATTGATTTTGGTGCCTACAAAGCCAGGACCATTGTCCATTATGATTGCTTCGAGAATGCCGAACCAGGTGATCAACCCTTCAAGGAAGGCTATGATAGTCTCCTGATCAGCATGCTTCATGGGAACTGCTTCGGCCCATCTGGTAAAGTAATCAATCGCGGTCAAGATGAACTTATGCCCAACGGAGGAGTTCGGCGATATGACCCCTATGAAATCCAACCCCCATTGTTGAAAGGGAGTTTCTACTTGTATCGGTTGGAGAGGCATCGAAGCATTTTTGCTTCGGCCGATGAACTTCTGACACTGCTCGCATTTGCGACAAACCATGAAGGCATCAACGAAGAGTGTGGGCCAATAGTAACCCGCCTTGATGATCTTCAACGTCATTGTTCTCCCTACGAAGTGGCCTCCAGATAATCTTGAATGAAATTCTCCCAGGACTCTCCTTTTATCATCATCTTTTATGCACCTGAGAAGGATGCCATCAATGTTTCTAAAAAATAGGCCTTCGGGGCGCAAAGTATATCGGGAGGACCGCATCCTGAAATGCCTTCGCTATGAAGCATTTAGATGTGAAGGACATCTGCGGTATTGAAGTATTCGACTATTTCACTGACCCAATCTTTCTCGTCCTCTTCCTTGATTTGTGAAGCATTCTTCTACTGGCGAGTCATCCCACTGAGATTCTGTAGCTTCGGCCGCTACGCTCTTCGCCAGTTCTTGACACAATGCGCGACCATGAACCAATTTTGTGGGTTTGATCTCGATGTCGAACTCTTGTATCTTGTTGACCCAACCGACTCTTTTACTACCCAATTCTCCTTGGATGATGAAATTGTGCACATCGGGGTGGATGACGAAGACTGTAACCCGACTTTGGGAGATGAATTGCTTGAACTTCCTAAGAGACTTCATTACTGCATGCACCTGCATTTCTATGAAATTATATTTTTCTTCATGAGGATTTATCACTTGGCTTAGAAACGTGATGGGGCGCTCTTCGCCATCTTCCCCTTTTTGTGTCAGGACCGCAACATAGCTCTCAGGTTCTCCTATAGCATATAGGATGAAGTCCCGATTGTAGTCAGGGTTGGTCAAGACCGGTGCTTGAGCAATTCGAGATTTTATTTCTTCGAATGCTTCTTTTCTTTCCTTCGTCCAGATGAATTCTGCACCTTTCTTCAAAAGTTCGGACATCGGCTTGATGACCTGGGCAAAATCTGGGACAAACTTCCTCACGAAGTTGATCTGGCCGAAGAAGGATTGAAGTCCTTTCTTGTCTACTGGGAGTGGGAGCTTCATTAGAGCCTCAACTCTGTCAGGATCTACAACGAGACCCTTCTCTGATATCGCATGTCCCAACAACTTCCCTTCGCTGACTGCGAATATAGACTTCTTCGGATTGATTGAAATGCCAAATTCTCGACATTTTTCGAAAATCTGTTGTAAGTGTAAGGGGTGATCCTCCCTTCTTCGGGAGAAGACGGTCATGTCATCTAGATAGATAACGATAACCTTATTCAAGAGCTCACCAAAAGCTAAATCCATTGCCCTCTGAAAAGTGGCACCCGCATTCGAAAGGTCGAAGGGCATTCGCTGGTAAGCAAATGTGCCCCACTTGGTAGTGAATGCGGTTTTATGTTGGTCTTCATCCCTGACCCAGATTTGATTGTATCCGAAGAAACCATCGAGTAGGGAGAAGCGTTGAGCCCCAGCCATCGAATGCAAGATCTGATCGATCTACGGGAGAGGGTAGTGGTCTCTGAGAGAAGCCTGGTTCAGGTTGCGAAAGTCCATGCATAATCGTATATCTCCATTCTTCTTTCTGATTGGGACTAGATTCGCTACCCAAGAAGAATGTTTGATGGGATAAATTATCTTTGCCTCGAGCATTTTCAGGAGTTCGGCCTTCATCAAGACTTCGATCTTCGGATTGACGGGCCTTTGCTTCTAGAAAAGGTTTGATCCCTTCCTGCAACTCAATTGTATGTTGGATCAGTTGTCGATCATATCCCCTTAAATCTTGATAAGACCAAGCCACTATGTCGGGATACTTTCTGCACAGAGATCGGATCTGCTCTAGCTCTTTCGAAGTGCAATCTGTTCCAACTTTTATTGCTTTTCCAGGCTCAAGCTCTAAATCTTGATACTGCTTTGCATTAACTTTGATCCTGTGAGAAACTGCTCGATCATTCTGATCAAAGAGGCTTTCAAGAGTAATTAATCCTTTGGGAACGTGGTTATTCTTCAATTGAACTAGCCCTTCATATTCTTCTTCATCAGGGCTTTGCTCTCAACTGTGGCTGCTTCTTGAATCATGAAATTCACAATCTGCTCATCACTATCAAAAACCTGCCAATGCAGATCTCTGTCTGGGATAGAGGGCCTGTAAATCATCCTCATAGCTTTGGGCTTATGCACCATGTCTTCTGCTGGAGAATACTTGGCTACGATGGATGCTAGAACATCGACATGTCGATTCTTTTCTCTTGGAATAGACTGTAGATTGAGAGATTCGAACTGGTCGAGCAAGTCCCATACCCTATTTCGGTATGACTTGAGATAATGCTTCTTTGAAGTGCACTTGTTTGTGACTTGATTGCATACCAATTCGGAATCTCCAAAGATTTGGAGATGCTTTATGCCCAACTTTTTTGCTTTTTTGAGTCCTAGGCATAATGCTTCATATTCTCGTTGCATTGTTGGTGCAACTCCACACCAACCGGTAACAATATTCCTTCTGCTCTCCAGAAGGTGATACTAGAAGAATCCTCGCCCTGACGCCATTTTTGCATCGGGCGCCATCGAAGAATAATTTCCATAATCCTTCGACGAAGACCTTATCTTCTGACTTGATGTGTTTCTCAGGCTTGGCGATGGCATAACATCCCATCTCGATTTCTATCATGGCATTAAAGTCTGCCAATGAAAACTCATCTTCACAACTTAACTGTGCGAGAGACTCCTCGACCAGGTCCACCTGCTCTATCCCTTCCACTATCGCATGCACAGGATCGCTGCTTTCTCCTTCGGACATCTTCTCTACGAGGAAGGTAGAAGGCTTCTCATTGTAAATTTTAATCTTCTTCCCTTTGAATGGAATCTCCAAGTGCGAGTAATCCATAGATAGATATCCACCCAGCTTCGTCGTAAATTCTCTCGACAAGCACATACTGAAGTAGGGCTCGAGGTCAACAACTACCACCTCTTGTATAACTATGATTTGAGGCATCTTGTGTAGTCGAATAGGAATGTCCTTGATCACTCCTACAGTCTTCATAGGGGTACCATCCAACTGGAGTACACCATGACTGCTTCGCGTATATTCCATCCCTATCTCTTCGCACACCGCCTTCGGCATGACTGTCGTCGTGGCCCCAGAGTCAATCATACAGTTATGTACAACATACCCTTCCATCTGTAGAGACAGGTAGAACGATGGTGGCCTATTCTTCCCCGTAATGGATGTGGACAGGGTCTGCACTAGGGCAAGCGGTGCTGCCTTTCTTGCTTTGGTTATCTTCAATGATTCTTGCAATAGGTCCACTTGTCCGGGTAGTTGCAGTGCATCATACAGACTGATTTTGGCTGGAATCCTCTTCAACTCATCTACAATGTTGTACGCCAGGGAACTGGGCACCTCAAGTTCCTTTCTCGGCTCATATCTGGTGTGATACTATTTCGTAGCTTCGACCCTTTGTCGCTTAGTCAGCGAAGGAAGCTTGAGCTTCTCTCTAGCTTGCTCCTTTGTTTCCACCTACGGTGGATTTGTAGGGGCTTGTTGGGCCTTCTCTTTGACTGGTGCAGGCTGTGGAGCTTCGTTCGGGGCCGGAGGAGGTTGTTGTCCCTTCTCATGATGAGCATGCACCTTTAAGGGAGCCATTTGAGTAGCATCCACCTCTATCGACCTCTTTCCTCCTCTGGTAAGGACTGCAACTGGCTCTTCTTCACCAATTACCAAGTTCTGATTCAATTGCCTGATGACATTGACTTGACCGCCATGACTACTGCTCGCCAGTGTTTGTACATAGTGTTGGTGCAGCATGCAAGTATTCTCTTCATGAGGATCATTACACGTGGAGCACCAATGTATATAATCGAAAGTGCTCGGGGCTTCATCTATTGCAACATTTCTTGTCGAAGCTCTTCCTTGCTGGGCCGCTTGATCTTTAGTAAGCGTAGGTGTAGGATAAGATCTTCTCGGTAGAAACTCTTGTTGCGCTTGCTTCTTCTTCATAATGGTCATGTCATTAGATAGGGTCTGCACTATGGAGTTCAGGGACTGAACTTCTTGCAATATTTTGGCTTGCATGTCATCGACTTTGGGAATCGGTGGCAATGGAGCCATTGTTGGTATTGGAGGTAGGGCAGGGTGTTGAAGTGGTGCTGGAAGTACAGGGAATGTCGAAGTGACCATGGGCTATGGAGTCAAAAAAGTGGGAAAATGAATTTATGGAGCAGTGATTTGAGATACAATGGGATTCGGGTTCCAAGATGAGATCGGGAGTGCAGGGGTTGTAGAGATCTACGAAGCGGCTACGCTTGCATACTGGGATTGATAGAAATCAAGAAGTATGGGCATCGACATCCTTTGGGGAAGCTTACCCATAGCTATTAGATCCATCTCCGCTTTTTGGGCTAACTCATATAACTCTGGGAAGGTATTGATATTCGAATACCTTACCATCACATTGATATCAAGATTGAAAGCCCGAAGGAAATAGTATGTTGTAGCTTCATCGGATGGTCGAAGTCCAACTGGTATTCTTTGCCAGGTTCGAGTGAACCTAACATTGAAGTCTACAATCTCCTCTTGTGGATGTCTCTGGATCATTGTGAACTACTGTAGGAGAGAGGTCGGATCGACGGACTCATTGAAGCTTCGCATCAACTGTTCGGCTAACTGGTCCCATCCCGTAATGGTACCGGGTGGTAAAGATCTATACCAATAGAGGAGTTTTCCTCTAAGAGATAGAACCAGAAGCTTTACCATAACTCGCTCTTCTATGATGTCATGGATCACCGCTAGAGAAACTATATCCTGGATGTGCTCCAGAGCAGTCTTCCCAGTTCCATCGAACGTTGGGATCTTCTTTATAGCAACAGGCGGCACTTGCCCTTGTCCCGCTAGATTTAGCGGTCCCGAAGAATTCCATGCTGGGAATAATCTGGGCGGTGGTTGCTGTTGCATTTGTTGTTGTTGTTGTTGTTGTTGTGCCATATTTACTCTTGGATTTTGAGAAACAGGAATTCTCGAAGCTCCTCCTTGATTGCTAACAGGACGACCAATAGAAATGGAGGCACTAGGATGCTTCGGTGAGTTGGGAGGATTAGGAGGAAAGCTAGCCATTGTGCTATCAGAAGTTAGGCCTTGTTCGTCAACAGTGGCCTCTTGCGAGGATGTTCCATGTAACAAAGACTCAGGGGTGACTAACCTAGATCGTTCCCCAAAGGCATCAATATCTAGCTCAAAGAACTTAGTTTCCTCTCCTCTATTCCTAACTCTCCATCTTGTTTGCATGAAGGCACAGACTTTGGTACCGGTCTTTACGACTTAAATATTCTTGAGTAAACAGAGTCGCCAGATGCTAAGAGTCTTTTGGTAATGAGAGCATCGGTTCTCACTACCACTCATAAGGTGAGACTGATCGGGTCCCACCGGGCGTGCCAAAAATTATTGGTCATCAAATCTGCCCAGGAAAGGATTTGGGTAAATGAATGCGCCCTAGACCTGGACCAACATTGAAAGGCCGAAGAGAAGAGATGCTCCTCATGCCAATCTCCGGAGAAGGCCGGCTCCTATACTACACTACTTCGATGTTTAAGATAAGGGTGCAGGAAAGAGATAAATAGAGTAAGGGTGCAGAAAAGAAATAAAAGAGTAAGGGAAGAAATTTTAGTAGTTTAGTGGTGGGAAAGAACCAGAAGCATGATTACTAGCCAATAACTTGGAACAACAGCAAAGAAAACCAAGAATAAATGAAATGAACACAATATTAGCCCTCCTATGTATCCTCTGGACGAGTTCCAGGATTCTCCTTTCCCTTTCACCAAAATTCAGAGTTCAGAGTAACGACGATTAAGAAAAGTGAATATAGCAGAAACACTATTCATAGGCAGCATAAAAGAAGGCCAACACGACGTCTTCCTCTCCTATGTATCCTTCGGGAAAATTTTAGGGTTCAGTCCCCAATCACACACCTAAATCCAGAGTTCAGAATTACAGTATGCAAATGAAGAAAGATGAAAGAAATAAACGTAGAAGGCAGCATACAAGAGAGAAATAGAGTCCAAAGCTCTTTAGTATTAATCGTAGGAATACAAGTTACAACAGCTTTCTAGCAGAAAGTTCCCCCCTTTTACATTACAATGCCTGGGTTTTTATAGAGGACCCGACCCTCTGAGCCATAATTGCACAAAATGGAGGAGTACATCCTCGAAACCTGAGAAGTCGGCTCCTCGCGGCCCTCGTGACTGAGCTCTCAAATCTGTTACCAAAACTAGCAACTATGACTAGGTCAACCATGGAAACATGCATTAATGAGCCGTCTGAGCGTCCTTGGCTTCTGGGTGCAATACTCGAGTGGCCGCCATGCTCGTCGGGCTCTTCATCATGGACTGATACTTCATTTCCAATTGCTAAAAATGAACAGCGGGCTTATCGGGCATGAAAAAATGCATTTATGAGGCACTTGATCGCCTCGAGAAAATACCCGGCTTGGAGCGCATGCCTTTTGAAGTGCTTCGCTAAATTTTCATTCGCACTTCGCTTCGCAATGGATTCGAGCCGAAGTAGATCCTCCTTGATTTGCACTTCGCATGGAGGAGCTTCGCAAAACAGCTTCGGGGGTGGCGAGCGCCGAAGTAGATTTCCTTTGCAAGATGGGCTCTTCACTTCTCGCTGCTTCGCTGGAGAGATGTGTCAAAACTGCTTCGGCGAGGCCCTTCGCCCGAAGTAGATACTTCGCTGGTGAGCTTAAAAATGCTTCATCGTGAACCTTCTTCAAAACTATGGTTCGGGGGTATTTCGGTCGAAGCGCATTCTTGCCTTCGAAAGATGTTGCATTCTTTATGGCCGCTACCGCTTCGGGTGAAAGTACTTCGCATGAAAGATGGCCGAAGTAGATGCTTCGCAATGACTTTCGATGAAGTAGAAATGGTTCGCTGGAACGGGGGCCCGAAGTGGGTGCTTCGATGGCTTTTCGGTGAAGTATTTTCAATGTTGTGCTCCTTCAAATCCCGCTTCGCAAGTTTCTTGCCCGAAGTAGTCTTTTGAAGTGCTTCGGGCCCGAAGTATTTTTCATTCTTCTTCCTTTGCATTTTGCTTCGGCAACACCGCTTCGCAAAATTTTCGCCCGAAGTAACTGTTTGAGGGACTTCGGGCCCGAAGTAGTTCTTTCTTGCCTTAGCCAATTCGGACCGTGATTTTCCTTCGATGAAGCTGTTCTTTTGAAATGCCGCTTGAATTCCGCTTCGCAAAACTTTTGCCCGAAGTAGCTGCTGGAAATACTTCGGGTGCGAAGCTCTTTTTTACGCCTTGCTAGAATTTCTTCTTTGGCAACGCTGCTTCGCAAGGTTTTCGCCCGAAGTAGTTGTTTGAGGGACTTCGGGCCCGAAGTAGTTTTTATCCTTAACGATTTCTTTCGACGAAGCTGTCTTCCTTAGCTTGTTTGGCAGTGAAGCTCTTTCTTCTTCATTTTATGTACAAGGGGGTGGCAGGGAAAGCCAAAATTGCTGCAATGCTTGAAAATGTTGTTTCTAAAAAAACAAGGGAACAAATTCATGAAATTAAAAGAAATACTTTACAAAAATTCAATTTTTCTACCCCATTGTGCAATGTGACAAAATTGTCAACACTAATGTCTAAGTACATATTTTAAAATTAAAGGTGATATTTATTCATGCGTAATTATCTATTCTGTTGCAGCAGACTGGGTCTATTTAGGATAAAATCTACTGCAACAGACATACATGCACTTTCTATGGCTCTAATCCAGTGGAAATCAACCAAGAAGAGATTAAATAGTGTTTTCACATCTGTATTTCAATTAAAATTTCTCATACCCTATGAAATGAATATCATTTTGTGCTTTTCTTGTTCAAATAGACAATTTCTACCTATTATTCCGAAGAGCTTCGGAATATCAGGAAGAATAAGTGAGATTTCTTGTTACTATCAAACACATTGTGTGGGAATGCTTCCAAGTGGATCATAAGTATTTCTTAGTCTCCCTCAACAATTTCCAATTGATTCCACTCGTTGTTGTTGACCATTTCCATGCCTTCCTTTAATGTGACAGGTGGCTGGAATTTGTATATTGTTTACAATTATCCCTACATTTTTTGCTTTATGCCTTGTTGCTAAGTTATACCATGTAGGGATACATCCAAGTGGATTAGAGATCTTCTTTGGTCTTCGTAAACACATTCCAACTGATTTTGATTGCCCTTTTTGACTATTTCAATGTTCTCCTTTAATGTGACATCTGACTAGTTTTTATACGTTGTGCACAGTATGTTAATGCTCTGTTTTACAATAGAGTAACTATTTTGTCCATGTCACCTCCATAGCTTAGTTTGAATTTGGAAAACATTAAAAATGCTTTATTTAATCACAAATCATATTATGTTTATTTGCCATTAATTTTGCTATTTTGCCAACAAAAATCATGCGAAAATAATCATGAAATACAAAAAAATAGTCAAAACATGATATATTATTTCTAAGCACGAAATCATGCAAACACTAACAAAATAACATATTTTAATCAAATATTTGATAGTAAACTATATTATGCATTAATTTATGGCAATTTTATATGTAAAAAATGTGGCAAAAATGAGGCATTATTTGGCCTCGTCATTGTTCACACAATTGAACAACCTACAAGTATAATGTACTTGTGCCCCTTAAGGGTTGATGAATTATATCTTGATGCTTGCTTCATTCCTAGTTTTGGCACCATCAAACTATATAGTCCATGTATTTTTAGCCCTCTAATTTTCCAAGGTAAGGATTTTGGGAGGAGTCTCCATTATTAGATAGTTTCCTACCTCTATTTATTCATAATATAATTTAGGAGCTCCATCATCCTATAACACATCAATTATCATCTTTACCTTTGGATCTTGATCATATTTCTAATACTCATCACCATCAATGTATTCTAGGATTTCATTCCAATTCATTGTTTTGTATTTTCTTTCTTGTGTAGGATGTAATTTTAGGGTAGTTTATTCTCATATTTATAAATTTTCTATCATTTGAACTTTCATGTGAATTTAGTCCATTGCTATCTAGCCATATCTTAATAGATTTTGTGTCCATTTTCTAGATAATAACATTCCAAATTATGGAGGACGATCTAAGACTATCACCTCTTAAACTACCATAAATTCTAGGTATTAGACTATATTCATGACCAGACCTTTGACAACACTTGCTACATTGAATCTCATCCCATCCATCTAGTTTGGGTGTTTGGTCATCTTAGTGTAAGGAACACCCATCTATTCATAGATAACCTTGGGCATGATTGTGACCAATAATCTTGAATTGACTATACAACTTTTGAGAATATAGTTCTCAATATTGAGTGTCACACAAAATGAAGATGGCTTTAAATTTCTTTGGTTTTGGTGGATTTTGCACATCAAAAGCACTAACCTAGATATTTGATGTTTGTTTTATGAAATTTTTTTGTTTCTTGTACATGTAGGATGAGGAGGACACTGGTTGCTTAACATTAGCATAATTCTACTCTTACTTTTTTAGGGCTTCTTAGAGTAGGTCTCATTGCCCATGTAGAGCTAAAGCTTATAACATTATAATCTTAGCTAGTGTCTTCTTCATCTCCTCCATGATATTGATTTTGGTGAAGAAGATCCCCCTTTTTATAGCAAAAATTAGGGGCTACATGGGGATTGTGAAGCCAAAATTTCTTTTGCTCATTAAGCTCCCTTACCAAGTGGTGATGCTCAGCCTATTATCAACTCATGCAAACTATTATTAATTAACCTCACTGACAATATTTGATGGCCATTGATAATGCCTTTAGTGTGTAATGAATAAAAACTATTTAGTGAGTCAAAAGAATCTCCAATACTTATGTGATTGATTAGCTAGCAATGTAACAAAACTCAACCTGCATGTTTCAGATAGGAATTATTTTAATGGTTTCCTAGTAATGCTTGGTCAATTCTTTTCTAAGATAATAATCCATTCTCCTGCACCTAAGGATGAGTCTTTCTTCCTCACTGAGAGGTTCCTCATATGCACGTGACAATGTGATGGTCTCTTAGACTTTTCAAATAATATTCCTTCTGTTGCCTGTCTATGTGGAATAGATTCCCCATCATCTATATAACATCTCCTTTGTAGGTTTTGGTGCTATCTGAACTGTCTATCATCGACTTCGATGCATGCATTGTAATGAGTAACGACTATGTATGGCTGCTATCACATCATATGTGTATGTTTATTAGCTTGCCCCTCTTCTTGCATGAAATGATAAACCATGACGATGAGGTAGGCTGAGTTGAAATCATGCTCACTACCACTACTGCCACTTCATCATTGCCAAACCGATTCATGTCACCACTATCGATCTATTCACCATGATCATCACCTATCATCCACCCATCCATCTCATCTATCTGCATCGTTGTGTAGTCTTCATCATTGGCTAGATTAGACTCATTACCGCACCAGTCTTCATCTACCACATAGCCAATGCTTACCGTCTATATTCAGGTATAGGCCTCTGTTGGACCTGTGTATCACTACAGTATCTAAGTTGTTTGGTGTGACTCACCTTAGCCATTGGGCCGCCATCGTTTATAACCTACGCATATTATGTCAAATGTTAAAGCTAATTATAAATGAAAACATTATTCCAAACTAACGTCAAAAACATATATTAAAACTAACATATATTAAACTAATTTTAAATGAAAACATTAATTCAACTACTAACATTAAGCAAACACCTAATGTTAGAGAACATACAAGTAAAATGAAGATGGACCACTATTATTACTATTATATTTTAATATATATATTATTTATTATTTTTCTCTTTTTATTTTATTTTTCTTTTATTTTCTTTATTTATTTAAATTTGATTTAATTAATTTCAAACATTTGGATTACCTTAATTCAAAATTTTGAAATCAACTAACCACATCATAAGCTCAACCAAACATTAAACACCCAAAAATAAGACAAGGAGACATTAGATAGCACTAAAGCTTGGAAATTATCCAAATTAGCACTCAAAGAATACCAACATTCCTAAAAATTCAAAATTTAAGGTGGGTCTCCAAATTTGGGGCAAGTTGTGCAATGGTCAAAATAAATGGTGACTTTGCTAGGAAATGCTCCTAAGCATTTTGGATGAAGAACCCGATATGAAATTAAGAAAACCAAAGATAAAAAAAAATAAAGCTACCTGTAGACACCAAAACAACACCAATCCGATTATGTGACTGCAAACACTGATCGCATTAACACACACAACCCCTAGGGCAGCCCCAGAGGTTAAAACAATGGTTCTAACCACTCACACAGTAGTTTTAAAAGTCAGAGATCAATTTGGCACCTTTTAGGCACTCTGCTACTTATTCGCTCCACCCAGGGACGAGTGCAGACTGGTACTCGTTCCACCCAGGGACGATTACCAGCGCTCGCTCTAGGGTGGGACGAATGCCAGGTTTGACCTACAAAAAGTCAAACCTCGGCACATGACAACTCAGAACTGCCACTTAGCCCTTCCTTCATGGCATAGGAGTGCGAGGGAGTTCTTTTGACAACTCATATCTACCAATTGACTCTCCATTCACTGCATGGGAATGAGAGTGAGCTTTTTAGGACAACTCAGATATGCCACTTGACTCTCCCTTCATTGCATGGGAGTGAGAGTGGGCTTTTTCATGACAACTCAAATTAGCTACTTAACTCTCCCTTCATTGCATGGGAGTGCGAGTGAGTTCTTTTGGGCATGCAACAACAGTTACAGAAGCAGTTATGGAGCCCTTGATCAGGGAGAAGTCTTCTCTTCCCTGAAAAAGCATTCATGCTAAGTAGCACTTTTGCATGCTAATTCAAAGAGACCCCTTGGGTCTATAAAATGGTGAGTTTTCCTCACCCAAAGATATACAGAGAAGGAGCATTTTGAGCGACGAAGTGCTGCTAGTTTACTTACTTACGATTTGTGCTTTACATCCATAATCTCTTAATCGAAGAGGAGGTTATTGGGTGACTTTGAAGGCACGAATCAAGAACCAAAAACCTGATTTTTTTGACCACAATAGCCTATCAATTTGCCGACAACACATCACAACAGGTTTCGGACCCATCCCAAGCGGATTGGTGTCGAAACAAAGTTTCAACCCGCGGGTGGTTTGCCTTCGGGCACCCCCTGCCTTATTGCAGGTTTTCTCGTCTCACCCCGAAACGAGTACCAAATCACAGGTTTTCTTGTCTCACCCTGGAACGAGTACCAAACTATCACAGGTTTTCTCGTCTCACCCCGGAATGAGTACCAAACTGTTGCAGGTTTACTCGTCCGACCCAGGGACGAATACGGATCTGTATTGAATTTGGTGACTGTTTCTTTTGCAGTATTTTGCTAGTTACATGATTACGCTTCTGTCAAATTTTTAGTCTATTTGGATTCATTTTAATCATCGTTATATTCATCTTTTACATTCATTAACAGTACTCTTTCCGATTTGTGAGTTTCATTATCATACACAGGTGCTACTGACGATTTGTTGTTTCTTTGAACGCAGGAGGAGCAGCAAGGATTAAAGACTTATCAATACCAGCGGCGGCAACACTTTGGCTCGCCCATTTCACATGTGGGCGCGTGGAAGGAGGAACACTAAATCCATGATTGTAATTGAAACTATGTTAACGCTCCTACCCCTTTAAAGGGAGGAGACGTCTTTGTAACCGAATTGGAAGAGTATAAATAAAAAGGGTTGTGCTTTCTGTACTTCTTTTTATCTCATTTAAATTCGTCTCTTTTCCTTCATTTCATGCATTTCATTTTATAGGACCTTAAGCGTTAATTTTGGTTTTGAATACATCGCATTAGTTTTCCTTTCAATCTTCCGAAATCTCGTGCTTTCAATGGCGATCACGGTGGGACCTCTGTCCTCTATTTTTTTTTAGGTTAGATTTCTGATCTGAAATTGCTTGTTTTGATTACAGGTACCTATTTTTCAATCATCAGACTGTTATTCATTTTGTCAGTGACGATTACATAATTGGGATTCGTCTCACCCAGGGACGAATAGGCATTCGTCCTACCCTAGAACGAATACTGTTTTGATATTCGTCTCACCCAGGGATGAATAGCGTTCTGTGCATTTTTTAGACCAACAAATCAGAAGCATCCTTGTGGGCAGAGAAGAGGTAGGGGTTTTTAACAAGCCTCTGTCAAATTTTTGTTTTCTATTTTCTAGTTTTCAATTTTTGTATGGCTTAGGGAAAGTTTCCTTTTTGTTTGCCTGTTTCAATTTTTGCAAATTAAAAGGAACCCCACACACATCACGTGGAATTTTTAAACCAAGGAGCTGGTCGTAAAACCCCAGCCCTTGATCAAGACCAACGGTGGATTTCATCACCACCTTGGCTTGGATATTTGCATCCATTTACCCCGATTGTCACTGTTGCTCGACGTAAATCCTGATGAAAGCTGATCGAGTGTCATTGGGGTGATTCCCAGCATGCGAGGATAAGTCTTCTATGGTAGGTGTCATAAACAAGACAATCCCCCTTCCGTACCACCTATGTTCCATGTATCATCTGCTCTCACATACCTATAGTCTCCCTCACGTAAGGGCGGGTATATAGAGAGGTTGGTATATCGGTCCGGCAATGGTATATTGAAGGGCGACCATTTTGGGAGTTATAAGAGCCTTCATAATTGCATTTAAACGGTTTTCATAAAAAGCTTTCAAAAAAAAAACAAACAACAAAACACACTAAACCAGATTTAGGGCACACTATTAATCTTTAAAAGAGATAATCATTGCTTGTGTGTGTGTGCTATTTTTTGTACAAAAAAAAATAAAATAAAAAAATCATAAAGAGAAAAATCATAAAAAGAGTTTCCACATCTTTAGGTTAACATCACCATGGTGTATACTCGTAGCCAAGCTCAATCACGGGCAGAAGCTATAGAGAATGCACCAAGGGGGACAAGTCACCCCCGATATAGCCCTAAAGACTTGGCCATCCCGCCTTGGCGGTAGGGTACACAAGTTAGTCCACACCATGCAGTTACAGAACATGACTTTAGAGGCACCTCCTTGAGGGGCACTCCAACTCATGCCATCACTAGACAAGACTATAGAGGCACCTCCTTAGGGGGTACTCCCATTCAAAAAAGATCCTTTCAAGAAGACAACCTACATGTAGCACGTGACCTAGATACAAGGCCTCCCTTGGAAGTTCGTTATGGGTGGCCTAGTGATGAAGCGCTATGTACTGCTCTAGAACAACAAAGGGTCCACAAGGAGGAACCATATGATGTCGTTACTCCTAATTTACCCCTGATTAATGTTAGACACACTAGACCATATCCAGAATATCAGGTTCTCCCGATAGGGCAAGACAATTCTGCCCGCACCTTTTATGCATATAACAGAGAATGTGAGGAAGATCACTACGTTCCTCAAGGACAGTACATAGCACGGGAACGATGCACGTCTACACCCACTTTATATCCAAATCGCTCATTGAGACCAGAGCTTCAAGTCAATGTTGCTAACCTCGACAGAGGGAAGCAACAGATAGGGGTCTCAGAGTATCATGACCGAGAAAGGCATGTAGGGGAGGCATCTAGGCCTCCTAACCTAGAGACGATGGAACAAAATGACTTGGCATTTGCCAAACTAGCCGCCCGCCAAGCGCAGATCACGTGGCTTAGGCAAGACCAACAACAATTAGAACATTTGTGTCGCCTTAACCAAGAGCGCATTCAGCGTCGGACAACTGAACTGCTTCACAACAATGCGCCTGAGAAGGCCCCAGTCCCTCGCGCACAGAAATCTAAGATGTATGTGAGGCACAACCCCCTAGTGCGAGACAGGTCTCCGCGACTTCATCAAGCACTACCTCTAAGACCTCCTAGGCCTGAGCGGGAGGCCACTCCCCGCAACCATGATGGGCATCCTCCACGGGCACCTATCAATGTTCATAGGCCTAGGCAAGACACTCCTCAAGAAGCTTATGAGGATTATGACCAAGAAGAAGAGCGGGCTGAAACGCCCTATCAAGGCAGAAGGGATGCTACCCAGTTATTCCTCCAAAGGCCTCAAGTTCCCCGCAACCCATAGCGAGAGCAAACCAAGGAGGAGGAGATTAAGTCCTTCGATGCATACAAAGTGTTGTTAGAATGCTTAGAGACTATGGAACTCAAGACTGTTGGGCCCCAAAAGCCTACCTTATGCCAACTTCGTAGTCATCCTGTGCATCCGTCAGTGCCAACACCTCCATACCCCAAACATTTTAAGCTGCCCCAGTTGGCACTCTTTCGAGGGGATGAAGATGCTCAAGAGCATGTGACTCGATTTTTGAGCCAATGCTTCGGTATACAAGACAATGATGCATTGCTATTAAGAACATTTATAACCACATTCGTAGGACCTACCTCGGATTGGTTTACCCATCTACCAAAGCATAGCATCTACAACTTGGATCAGCTAGTGGACGCGTTCCTAGAATGTTTCGCTTTCAACACAAAGAAAAAGGCGTCACTAAGTGATCTAGCTAGCCTCAAGCAATATGAGGAGGAATCTATGGTGGCATATGGGAATCGATGGAGGACATTGCTTTCAAAGCTATCCTACCTCCCTCCTATGTTTGACCTAACTCAAATGTTCGCAAAGAGCTATTTGCGATCGATCTCTGTGCTATTGCAGCTGCAGCAATACGCCACTTTAGAAGAAGCTCTGGCACAAGCTAGAATTATCGAAGAGATCAAGATACAAGATGGCAAAATTGCCAAGCCTAAGAAAAAAGAATGGAACAAGAGCACCAAAACAGGGAATACGCAACAAAAACCCGTCGTGGTCAATCAAGTTGCTATCAATGCCCCTAAGCCTTCCCCAAGAACACATAGCCTCCAAAGGCTAATTATCAGGCGGTGCCTCACAATAACTATGAGAAAGATAATAAAAAATAGGACAACAATCAGCAGCGTCACCCTAGGCGGCAATTTACACCATACACCGAGTCCAGGGACTCCTTGTTTGACCGTTTGTCAACGGCAAACTTGATTAATCTGCCAAAAATTCAAACAATCGATCCTAATGCGCCAAAGCCTAAGGGCTACAGAGAGGATATTTACTGTAGATTCCATAGAAGGAAAGGGCATGACCTTAACGCCTGTTGGAAATTCAAAGGTTTAGTGCAAGACCTCATTGACAATAACACATTGGTAGTGGATAACCCCATCGCACCCAACAACCAACAAATGGGTGTTTTCAGAGATCCTTTACCCGCACATGATGCACAAGCAAAACCTCTTCATGTCAACGAAGTGCAATAGAATTGCCCCATGGAGGGGTATGTTGGGATGATCAGCATTGTGACAAGAAACAAGAGATACCCAGGAGCTGCCCCCGTGACAGCCACAAGGGAAGTTCCATCCATGTCACAACCTCAACCGAATCCTACACAACTGCCCCCGCCTAGACCAGTGGCCACGATTCGAACTAGACTTACTCAAAGTCTAAGGACCACCTCGGCTAGGCTCTCCATATATGAGCTTATTCAACAATCGACGCCCCATCGGGAAGCTCTCATGGAGATATTAAAGGCAATTGAGCTGCAACCCCACGAAGCGAATTCGTTCAACAATTTTGTGGGGCATGTCAAATAGTGTACCGAACCAGTCATCACCTTTAGGGAAGATGAATTAAAAATGGTGACTGGGGATGTAGCGGATCCACCCTTGCACGTTATTGCGTGGGTCAACGGGACTCCGTACAAGCGGGTGTTGGTAGACACTGGTTCGTCCAATAACATTATTACAACCGCTGCACTGAAACATTTGAAGCTGCCAGCCTCTCACATTGTACCTTCCACTTACACTCTTCGAGCATTTAATGATGCGATATGCTCGATAGTTGGCACAATTGTCCTACCCATACAAGTGGGACAAAAGACCATTCATACATTGTGCCACATTTTAGAAGGTGAGATGGCTTACAATATCTTGCTTGGGTGGCCTTGGATCCGGGATATGAAGTGTGTCCCTTCAATTGCTCATCAATGTTTAAAGTACACATTTGAAGGACAAGTGCACGTGGTCCCCATAGATTTAGAACCTTTTAAATACTACAATTCAGTGCAATTAATGCCGCAGTCGACCCTTCCTTCAACGCATGTGGATTTCCAGTTAAATCCATCTAAAAGGGGTCCGATTAAGCAAGAATCTCCATTACCAAATCAATCAAATTCCTAGGTGGGTGCATCTTCTTCATCCGGTCCTCCCACAACGATGCCACCTACGGTGGCCACACCAACGGACAAAGGAAAGAAGCCCCTGGAAGCGGAACCACCCTTAGTCTCCAACATCTCGATAGAAGAGGTGCCTAATAGAATGGAAGTCGAGACGCCTCGTTCACCCCACATGGAGTGGACTCAAGGAGAACTCCCATTCGCTTCCTCTCAATCACCAACGATTACTATTGAGATGTCTAACACAGGCATGGGGGAGTATATAGTGCGCAATGTTGTTGCAACGCCCACACTTCAGTCTATGCAAGACATGGGAAGACCTCGACTCCCCATAGGCTCCGTGGTTCCTTTAGGCTACCCACCTAATCAGACAAACTTTATTTTTGGGGGCCTGGATCATGGCGTTGAACCTTCCCGACGAGAAGAGGAAGATGAAGAGCCCTTTGTGGAAGATGTCAATTATCTGTCTAACCCAGACTTCGCATTACGATATCTTAGCCAATGCAATTGGCATGGATACGAGTTAGGCAGGTATGAACAAGGAGTGCATGTTTTGTGCCAACCAAGATACCAAATGCCTTATGACAAGTCAGGAGTAGGGTTTAATCACCCTTTGCCCCTCGACATCTTGGTCAAAAACATGCAAGGCCTAGGGATAGGCAACAAGGATGGGTTGGCATCAGATTCATATGCCAATCCAAATACAACTTATACATTGGGAGATTATTTCCCATTACAAACAAACAACCTTGTTGACCTCAACAACCCTTTCCCTTTGGCCGAACAAGGAGAAACCTCACGGACTCACCCACAAGGGGAATATGGACAAGACCAAGAAGGGTCTTCCGAAGATGAGTCAGAGTACGATCATTCGCACGAATATCCAATGAATGATGATCAGAAAGCTTCCTGACGATGTTCCCATTGAATGATCCAATTGAGCACATGCCACCTCAAGAAAATCACGTCCCCCCATAGAGGGTGGAACAACCTAGATGGGACCACATAAATCTGCTTGAACAAGGTGAGCCCCATGTGTCGCAAGCAACCCTTGGAGTTAACGAAGGCCTGTGGTTCTTCGACAATGATTCAAAAGATGAAACTGAGATGGCCTATCTCAACCACATGCGAAAAATGCAACAAAGGCAACAAATGCAACAACGATATCCCTTGGACATAGATGACATGTTTGAACACTTACACATAGGTCCAAGACATAGGTGGCACCTCAACCCGGCGTAGTTATAGCAATTACTGCACCCGCCACTCTAGGTATACAGAGAGCATCTTTCGCCTGGAGACCCTATCAAACCATTAGTGCCTAGGGCAGACCCTGTTTGCATGTCCGTGCATAGGGCTGATCCCTTTGTGCCAGTGCCTATAGAGCCAGATCCAACGCATCAAGAACATCCAGAATGTCAGAGTTATCACACCTACGGTAATGGAGGTTACAATCATCTCATAAACATGATCTCCATTGACTTGATCGCCCCCATCCATGATCCAGCCAATCCAACATGATCATTGCATCTAGACATAGAGGCTATAGATTGGGATCACGCTGACACACCACCATCCCCATCAGAGTATTGGCCTTGCGGTGGGATGTTTCATTTCACTCCGAGACAGACTCAGGATGTCTTCCATGCTCGAAGAGGAACTTGACGTTCCTAATGATGATCTTAATTCAGCAAATGATATCCACCTGATCCCAACTCCACACCAGTTGGAGGATGGATCCCACATGTCGATCGAGGCAACGACTGATGTAGACATCGACACAGATCCAATGAATCCATGGATTCTCAAGCTGGGGGTAAGTCTTTCCCCCGAAGAGCAAGCCGATTATGTTGCCCTTCTTAAGGAAAAGAAGGAAGTTTTTGCATGGTCATACAAGGATATGCCGGGACTAGACCCACAGCTAGTCACGCATAATTTAACGCTTGATCCGAAAATCAAGCCAGTAAAGCAAAAACTATGCAAGATGCACCCAACAATGGCCTTAATGGTAAAAGATGAGTTACAAAAGTTGTTGGATGCCCAGTTTGTCATCTGTGTGGATTATCCTCCATGGTTGTCTAACATGGTTCCCGTCAAGAAGCTCGATGGGAGGATTCGCATATGCACCGACTTTCGAGATCTTAACAAAGCGAGTCCTAAGGATGATTTTCCCTTGCCAAGCATCGACACGTTGGTAGACGCCATAGCGGGCCATGAAATGCTTTCCCTTATGGATGGTTTCTCAGGATACAATCAGATTCGTATCAATCCCGAGGACCAACTCAAAATGGCATTCACAACGCCTTGGGGGACATTTTGCTATAAGGTCATGCCTTTTGGTCTTAAAAATGTTGGCGCCACTTACCAACGTGCCATGACGTACATATTTCATGATTACATGCACAAGACTTTGGAAGATTACATGGATGATTTGTTGGCCAAATATCTTTTGCGCCCAGATCACCTCGATGACTTGAGCAAGGTCCTCGATCGCCTCATTGAACATAAAGTCAGACTAAACCCCAAGAAGTGCATCTTTGGCATCACCTCTGGAAAGCTCTTGGGTTTCATAGTCTCCAAACGAGGAATCGAGGTAGACCCAAACAAAGTCAAGGCAATCCTTGAAATGCTTCCCCCAACCACCATCAAGCAACTTAGGAGTCTGCAGGGAAAGGTTGCATCAATCAAGCGCTTCATAGCATAGTTATCTGACAAATTCTGACCCATGAATAAATTATTGCATAAGGGGGTCACATTTCATTGGGATGACGAGTGCCAATCAGCCTTTGACGACATTAAATAGTACTTGGTTTTGCCGCCAGTATTGGCACCACCTAGACTAGGAGTGTCGTTCTATTTATACATCTCAGCCACTGAGGTGGCACTGGGCGCCATGCTATCCCAAAAAAATGAACTTCACAAAGAACAAGCTACATACTATCTTAGCCACACCCGGTCAGTTATGAACTTAACTATGCATACGTTGAAAAGCTCTGCTTGGCAGTGGTGTTTGCTACCAAAAAGCTACGCCACTACATGCTCAGTAATAAGACGTATGTTGTGTCTAAGGAGAATCCATTGCGATACATGATGAGTCGTACTTATCATAGTAGCCGCACGGAAAAATGGATCATGTTGTTGACGGAGTTTGACATAGAGTTCATTGGACAAAAATCCATAAAAGGTCAAGTCATCGCCGATCAACTAGCCGAGGCTCCTCTTGAAGACGATCAGCCTCTGACTTTCGAACTACCTGATGATGGGGTCTTCCATGTTTCAAAATTGCCAGATTCTGATGAGCCTGAGTCACAGGCTGACATAACCCTATTCTTCGATGGTTCTAAATGTGAGCAAGGGGGTGGCATGGGAATTGTGTTCTTCACTCCGCAAGGCGCTCCAATGCCTTTGTCATTTAAATTAGACTTCCCATGCACCAACAACAATGCAGAATACGAAGCCTTGCTCATAGGTCTTCAAACAGCAATCACCATGAACATTAAACGTTTAAACATCTTTGGTGATTCGTTGTTGATTGTCAATCAAGTGAAGGGGATTTTTCAATGTAAATGTCTAGTTCTGTAGGCCTACAAAGCCCTTGTGGACAAATTCCTGGCACAACTTGAATGGTATGACATCGAGGCACTCCCTCGATCATCAAATCATTTTGCGGATACTATGGCCTCCTTGGGGTCACTAATCCCGCAAGACCCTTCCGGTGAAATGACAACCATTCAAGTTAAAACATTATCGCAATCCGTGATGGAGCGTGCAAGCTCTGATCTGACGCCAGGAATCCACCTGATCCAGATTGAACCATCTTCGAATAAGTTCTCTCGAATCCACGATTGTTTGACTCGAGCCAACTGGGGGTCCTTGTTCTCCCCGACCCCTCTTAATAGCAACACAACACTATTTTTACAAGTTCTTTCCCGCTCAGATTTTATTAGGGATGGACTTCAAGAGGGATTGGCTGTTCATACTATCGAGGTTTTTGATCAGCAGGATTGGTACACACCCATTAGGGATTACCTCAAGTTAGGTAACCTCCCACTTGGATTGACACAAGCCACAAAAAGATCATTCAAACAGAAAGCGGTAAAGCATGTCTTGTTAGGAGACATTTTGTATCGTCAGAATTATGAAGGAATCCTCCTTCGTTGTTTGGACCAGCAAGAGTCTTCTTGGGCGATCACCCAAGCTCACGATGGTACATGTGGTGGCCACTTCAGCGGTATGGCCATCGCAAAGCGCATTCTTTGCATGGGTTATTATTGGCCATATTTAGAGCGAGATTGTTGTGCATATGTGAAGAAGTGCGTGAAGTGTCAACACCATGCTAATTTGACACGTACCTTCTCAGGCCTTGTAGTCGATCCAATCGGTTTGGCCTTTTTCGCAGTGGGGCTTTGACCTAATTGGAAATATCTCCTCTGCATCGTTTGGTCATCACACGTTTATTTTAACGGCCACAGAGTACTTTACCAAGTGGGTGGAAGCAATTTCGCTAACCACTACGACTGGATCCCACATTGCGGAGTTTATTTTGCATAACATCATATGTCATTTTGGTATTCCATCCAAGATCCTGTCAGATAATGGGACACCATTCAAGAACAAATATGTGTGCTTTGACCACAAAGTACAAAATTCAGCACAGCTTTTCAACACCCTATTATCCACAGGCAAATGGGCAAGCAAAGTCATCAAACAAAACGCTAGTCGCCATTCTCAAAAAGATAGTTGCGGAAAATCATAAGGACTGGCACATTCAGATCACGCTTGCCCTATGGGATTATCGCACCAGAATTCGGACACCCATTGGGGCAACTCCATTTTTGTTGGTGTATGGCTCCGAGGCAGTCATGCATTTTGAGTTGGAAATCCCTTCCCTACGCATTTCAATGCAAGAGTTCATCGATGATGACATGACATGGTAGGCCCGGTTAGATCAACTGACGTTGCTCGATGAACGACACGTTAATGCTCTCGAGCATTTGCGTATCTATCAAGAGCGACTTAAGAGAGCATACAACATGAAATTCCACCTCAAGGAATTTTAGGTTGGTGACTTGGTCTTAAAAGAGAACCAACAAAATTCTAATTTGCCGTCCCATCTACGGGACAAGTTCGCGGCAAACTGGTTAGGTCCTTATATCATTGACAGTAGAATAGGACCTGGAACATACCGGCTTGCCTCTCTTGAAGGAATCAAGGAAACAAAACCCTTGAACATCAATCATTTGAGGCCATTCCACATCTAGAGAGCCATAGTCCAACTAAAAGCTCCAAGGATTATCATAATCGCTTGGTCAACCCTAAATGCCCCAAAGGTATCTATAAACCCTTTGGTCAAACTAAAAGCTCCAAGGATTCTCATAATCGCTTGGTCAACCCTAAATGCCCCAAAGGTATCTATAAACCCTTTGGTCAAGCCAAAAGCTCCAAGGTTTTTCATAATCGCTTGGTCAAACCTAAATGCCCCAAAGGTATCTATAAACCCTTTGGTCAAGCCAAAAGCTCCAAGGATTTTCATAATCGCTTGGTCAACCCTAAATGCCCCAAAGGTATCTATAAACCCTTTGGTCAAACTAAAATCTCCAAGGATTCTCATAATCACTTGGTCAACCCTAAATGCCCCAAAGGTATCTATAAACCCTTTGGTCAAGCCAAACACTCCAAGGATTCTCATACTCGCTTGGTCACCCCCAAAATGCTCCAAAGGTATCCATAAACCCTTTGGTCAACATTAAAAGCTCCAAGTGTTACCATAACTGCTTGGTCAAAATAAATATTCAATAATAAACAAAAATAATACAACTTGGATCAGCTAGTGGATGCATTCCTAGAACGTTTCGCTTTCAACACAAAGAAAAAGGCATCACTAAGTGATCTAGCTAGCCTCAAGCAGTATGAGGAGGAATCTATGGTGGCATATGGGAATCGGTGGAGGACGTTGCTTTCAAAGCTATCCTACCTCCTTCCTATGTCCGACCTAACTCAAATGTTTGCAAAGAGCTGTTTGCGATCGATCTCTGTGCTATTGCAGCTGCAGCAATACGCCACTTTAGAAGAAGCTCTGGCACAAGCTAGAATTATCGAAGAGATCAAGATACAAGATGGCAAAATTGCCAAGCCTAAGAAAAAGGAATGGAACAAGAGAACCAAAATAGGGAATACACAACAGAAACCCACCGCGGTCAATCAAGTTGCTATCAATGCCCCTAAGCCTACCCGAGCAACATAGCCTCCAAAGGCTAATTATCAGGTGGTGCCTCACAATAACTATGAGAAAGATAATAAAAAATAGGACAACAATCAGCAGTGTCACCCTAGGAAGAAATTTACACCATACACCGAGTCCAAGGACTCCTTGTTTGACCATTTGTCAGTGGCAAACTTGATTAATCTGCCAGAAATTCAAAAAATTGATCCTAATGCGCCAAAGCCTAAGGGCTACAGAGAGGATATTTACTGTAGATTCCATAGAAGGAAAGGGCATGACCTTAACGCCTGTTGGAAGTTCAAAGGTTTAGTGCAAGACCTCATTGACAATAACACATTGGTAGTGGATAACCCCATCGCACCCAACAACCAACAAATGGGTGTTTTCAGAGATCCTTTACCCACACATGATGCACAAGCAAAACATCTTCATGTCAACGAAGTGCAACAAAATTGCCCCATGGAGGGGTATGTTGGGATGATCAGCATTGTGACAAGGAACAAGAGATACCCAGGAGTTGCCCCCATGACAGCCACAAGGGAAGTTCCATCCATGTCACAACCTCAACCGAATCCTACACAACTTCCCTTGCCTAGACCAGTGGCCATGATTCGAACTAGACTTACTCAAAGTCTAAGGACCACCTCGGCTAGGCTCTCCATATATGAGCTTATTCAACAATCGACGCCCCATCGAGAAGCTCTCATGGAGATATTAAAGGCAATTGAGTTGCAACCCCACGAAGTGAATTCGTTCAACAATTTTGTGGGGCATGTCAAATAGTGTACCAAACTAGTCATCACCTTTAGGGAAGATGAATTAAAAATGGTGACTGGGGATGTAGCGGATCCACCCCTGCACATTATTGCATGGGTCAACGGGACTCCGTACAAGCGGGTGTTGGTAGACACCGGTTCGTCCAAGAACATTATTACAACCGCCGCACCGAAACATTTGAAGCTGCCAACCTCTCACATTGTACCTTCCACTTACACTCTTCGAGCATTTAATGACATGATATGCTCGACAGCTTGGCACAATTGTCCTACCCATACAAGTGGGACAAAAGACCATTCATACATTGTGCCACATTTTAGAAGGTGAGATGGCTTACAATATCTTGCTTGGGTGGCCTTGGATCCGGGATATGAAGTGTGTCCCTTCAATTTCTCATCAATGTTTAAAGTACACATTTGAAGGACAAGTGCACGTGGTCCCCGCAGATTTAGAACCTTTTAAATATTGCAATTCAGTGCAACTAATGCCGCAGTCGACCCTTCCTTCAATGCATGTGGATTTCCAGTTAAATCCATCTAAAAGGGGTCCGATTAAGCAAGAATATCCATTACCAAATCAATCAAATTCCTAGGCGGGTGCATCTTCTTCATCCGGTCCTCCCACAATGATGCCACCTACGGTGGCCACACCAACAGACAAAGGAAAGAAGCCCCTGGAAGCGAAACCTCCCTTAGTCTCCAACATCTCGATAGAAGAGGTGCCTAATAGAATGGAAGTCGAGACGCCTCGTTCACCCCACATGGAGTGGACTCAAGGAGAACTCCCATTCGCTTCCTCTCAATCACCAACGATTACTATTGAGATGTCTAACACAGGCATGGGGGAGTATATAGTGCGCAATGTTGTTGCAACGCCCACACTTCAGTCTATGCAAGACATGGGAAGACCTCGACTCCCCATAGGCTCCGTGGTTCCTTTAGGCTACCCACCTAATCAGAAAAACTTTATTTTTGGGGGCCTGGATCATGGCGTTGAACCTTCCCGACGAGAAGAGGAAGATGAAGAGCCCTTTGTGGAAGATGTCAATTATCTGTCTAACCCAGACTTCGCATTATGATATCTTAGCCAATGCAATTGGCATGGATACGGGTTAGGCAGGTATGAACAAGGAGTGCATGTTTTGTGCCAACCAAGATACCAAATGCCTTATGACAAGTCAGGAGTAGGGTTTAATCACCCTTTGCCCCTCGACATCTTGGTTGAAAACATGCAAGGCCTAGGGATAGGCAACAAGGATGGGTTGGCATCAGATTCATATGCCAATCCAAATACAACTTATACATTGGGAGATTATTTCCCATTACAAACAAACAACCTTGTTGACCTCAACAACCCTTTCCCTTCGGCCGAACAAGGAGAAACCTCACGGACTCACCCACAAGGGGAATATGGACAAGACCAAGAAGGGTCTTCCAAAGATGAGTCGGAGTACGATCATTCACACGAATATCCAATGAATGATGATCAGGAAAGCTTCCTGACGATGTTCCCATTGGCTGCTCCAATTGAGCACATGCCACTTCAAGACAATCTGGTCCCCCCGTAGAGGGCGGAACAACCTAGATGGGACCACATAAATCTGCTTGAACAAGGTGAGCCCCATGTGTCGCAAGCAACCCTTGGAGTTAACGAAGGCCTGTGGTTCTTCGACAGTGATTCGGAAGATGAAACTGAGATGGCCTATCTCAACCACATGCGACAAATGCAACAAAGGCAACAAATGCAACAACGATATCCCTTGGACATAGATGACATGTTTGAACACTTACACATAGGTCCAAGACATAGGTGGCACCTCAACCCGGCGTAGTTATAGCAATTATTGCACCCGCCACTCCAGGTATACAGAGAGCATCTTCCGCCTGGAGACCCTATCAAACCATCAGTGCCTAGGGTAGACCCTGTTTGCATGTCCGTGCATAGGGCTGATCCCTTTGTGCCAGTGCCTACAGAGCCAGATCCAACGCATCAAGAACATCCAGAATGTCAGAGTTATCACACCTACGGTAATGGAGGTTACAATCATCTCATAAACATGATCTCCATTGACTTGACCGCCCCCATCCATGATCCAGCCAATCCAACATGATCATTGCATCTAGACATAGAGGCTATAGATTGGGATCAGCATTGACACACCACCATCCCCATCGAGTATTGGCCTTGCGGTGGGATGTTTCATTTCACTCCAGGACAGACTCGGGATGTCTTCCATGCTGACGAGGAACTTGAAATTCCTAATGATGATCTTAATTCAGCAAACGATATCCACTTGATCCCAACTCCACACCAGTTGGAGGACGGATCCCACATGTCGGTCGAGGCAACGAATGATGTAGACATCGACATAGATCCAATGAATCCATGGATTCTCAAGCTGGGGGTAAGTCTTTCCCCCAAAGAGCAAGCCGATTATGTTGCCCTTCTTAAGGAAAAGAAGGAGGTTTTTGCATGGTCATACAAGGATATGCCGGGACTAGACCCATAGCTAGTCACGCATAATTTAACGCTTGATCCGACAATCAAGCCAGTAAAGCAAAAACTATGCAAGATGCACCCAACAATGGCCTTAATGGTAAAAGACGAGTTACAAAAGTTGTTGGATGCCCAGTTTGTCATCTGTGTGGATTATCCTCCATGGTTGTCTAACATGGTTCCCGTCAAGAAGCCCGACGGGAGGATTCGCATATGCACCGACTTTCGAGATCTTAACAAAGCGAGTCCTAAGGATGATTTTCCCTTGCCAAGCATCGACGCATTGGTAGACGCCACAGCGGGCCATGAAATGCTTTCCCTTATGGATGGTTTCTCAGGATACAATCAGATTCGTATCAATCCCGAGGACCAACTCAAAACGGCATTCACAACGCCTTGGGGGACATTTTGCTATAAGGTCATGCCTTTTGGTCTTAAAAATGCTGGCGCCACTTACCAACGTGCCATGACGTACATCTTTCACGATTACATGCACAAGACTTTGGAAGATTACATGGATGATTTGTTGGCCAAATCTCTTTTGCGCCCAGATCACCTCGATGACTTGAGCAAGGTCCTCGATCGCCTCATTGAACATAAAGTCAGACTAAACCCCAAGAAGTGCATCTTTGGCATCACCTCTAGAAAGCTCTTGGGTTTCATAGTCTCCAAACGAGGAATCGAGGTAGACCCAAACAAAGTCAAGGCAATCCTTGAAATGCTTCCCCCAACCACCATCAAGCAGCTCAGGAGTCTGCAGGGAAAGGTTGCATCGATCAAGCGCTTCATAGCGCAGTTATCTGACAAATGCCGACCCATGAATAAATTATTGCATAAGGGGGTCACATTTCATTGGGATGACGAGTGCCAGTCAGCCTTTGACGACATTAAATAGTACTTGGTTTCATCGCCAGTATTGGCACCACCTAGACCAGGAGTGTCATTCTATTTATACATCTCAGCTCATCCACTGAGGTGGCACTGGGCACCATGTTGTCCCAAAAATATGAACTTCACAAAGAACATGCTACATACTATCTTAGCCGCACCCGGTCGGTTATGAACTTAACTATGCATACGTTGAAAAGCTCTGCTTGGCAGTGGTGTTTGCTACCAAAAAGCTATGCCACTACATGCTCAGTAATAAGACGTATGTTGTGTCTAAGGAGAATCCATTGCGATACATGATGAGTCGTACTTATCATAGTAGCCGCACGGCGAAATGGATCATGTTGTTGACGGAGTTTGACATAGAGTTCATTGGACAAAAATCCATAAAAGGTCAAGTCATCGCCGATCAACTAGCCGAGGCTCCTCTTGAAGACGATCAGCCTCTGACTTTCGAACTACCTAATGATGGGGTCTTCCATGTTTCAGAATCGCCAGATTCTGATGAGCCTGAGTCATAGGCTGACATAACCCTATTCTTCGATGGTTCTAAATGTGAGCAAGGGGGTGGCGTGGGAATTGTATTCTTCACTCCGCAAGGTGCTCCAATGCCTTTGTCATTTAAATTAGACTTCTCGTGCACCAACAACAATGCAGAATACGAAGCCTTGCTCATAGGTCTTCAAACAACAATCACCATGAACATTAAACGTCTAAACATCTTTGGTGATTCGTTGTTGATTGTCAATCAAGTGAAGGGGATTTTTCAATGTAAATGTCCAGTTCTGTAGGCCTACAAAGCCCTTGTGGACAAATTCCTGGCACAACTTGAATGGTATGACATCGAGGCACTCCCTCGATCATCAAATCATTTTGTGGATACTATGGCCTCCTTGGGGTCACTAATCCCGCAAGACCCTTCCGGTGAAATGACAACCATTCAGGTTAAAACCTTATCGCAATCTACGATGGAGCGTGCAAGCTCTGATCTGACGCCAAGAATCCACCTGATCCAGATTGAACCATCTTCGGATAAGTTCTCTCGAATCCATGATTGTTTGACTCGAGCCAACTGGGGGTCCTTGTTCTCCCCGACCCCTCTTAATAGCAACACAACGCTATTTTTACAAGTTCTTTCCCGCTCAGCTTTTGTTAGGGATGGACTTCAAGAGGGATTGGTCATTCATACTATCGAGGTTTCTGATCAGCAGGATTGGTACACACCCATTCGGGATTACCTCAAGCTAGGTAACCTCCCACTTGGATTGACACAAGCCGCAAAAAGATCATTCAAACAGAAAGCGGCAAAGCATGTCTTGTTAGGAGACATTTTGTATCATCAAAATTATGAAGGAATCCTCCTTCGTTGTTTGGACCAACAAGAGTCCGCTTGGGCGATCACCCAAGCTCACGATGGTACATGTGGTGGCCACTTCAGCGGTATGGCCATCGCAAAGCGCATTCTTCGCATGGGTTATTATTGGCCATCTTTAGAGCGAGATTGTTGCGCATATGTGAAGAAGTGCGTGAAGTGTCAACACCATGCTAATTTGACACACGTACCTTCTCAGGCCTTGTAGCCGATCCAATCGGTTTGGCCTTTTTCGTAGTGGGGCTTTGACCTAATTGGAAAGATCTCCCCTACGTCGTCTGGTCATCACACGTTTATTTTAATGGCCACAGAGTACTTCACCAAGTGGGTGGAAGCAATTCCGCTAACCACTACGACTGGATCCCGCATTGCGGAGTTTATTTTGCATAACATCATATGTCATTTTGGTATTCCATCCAAGATCCTGTCAGATAATGGGACACCATTCAAGAACAAATATGTGCGTGCTTTGACCACAAAGTACAAAATTCAGCACAGCTTTTTCAACACCCTATTATCCGTAGGCAAATGGGCAAGCAGAGGCATCAAACAAAATGCTAGTCGCCATTCTCAAAAAGATAGTTGCAGACAATCATAAGGACTGGCACATTCAGATCCCGCTTGCCCTATGGGCTTATCGCACCAGCATTCGGACGCCCACTGGGGCAACTCCATTTTTGCTGGTGTATGGCTCCGAGGCAGTCATGCCTTTTGAGTTGGAAATCCCTTCCCTGCGCATTTCAATGCAAGAGTTCATCGATGATGACACTGCATGGCAGGCCCGGTTAGATCAACTGACGTTGCTCGACGAACGATGCGTTAATGCTCTCGAGCATTTGCGTATCTATCAAGAGCGACTTAAGAGAGCATACAACATGAAAGTCCACCTTAGGGAATTTCAGGTTGGTGACTTGGTCTTAAAAGAGAACCAACAAAATTCTAATTTGTCGTCCCATCTACGGGACAAGTTCATGGCAAACTGGTTAGGTCCTTATATCATTGACAGTCGAATAGGACCTGGAACATACCGGCTTGCCTCTCTTGAAGGAATCAAGGAAACAGAACCCTTGAACATCAGTCATTTGAGGCCATTCCACATCTAGAGAGCCATAGTCCAACTAAAAGCTCGGATTCTCATAATCGCTTGGTACCTAATCCCCAGGTATCTATAACCCTTTTCCAAAGCTCCAAGGATTTTCATAATCGCTTGGTCAACCCTAAATGCCCCAAAGGTATCTATAAACCCTTTGGTCAAGCCAAAAGCTCCAAGGATTTTCATAATCGCTTGGTCAACCCTAAATGCCCCAAAGGTATCTATAAACCCTTTGGTCAAGCCAAAAGCTCCAAGGATTTTCATAATCGCTTGGTCAACCCTAAATGCCCCAAAGGTATCTATAAACCCTTTGGTCAAGCCAAAAGCTCCAAGGATTTTCATAATCGCTTGGTCAACCTTAAAATGCCCCAAAGGTATCTATAAACCCTTTGGTCAAGCCAAACGCTCCAAGGATTCTCATACTCACTTGGTCACCCCCAAAATGCTCCAAAGGTATCCATAAACCCTTTGGTCAACACCAAAAGCTCCAAGCGTTACCATAACCGCTTGGTCAAAATAAATATTCAAAAATAAACAAAAACAATACAATCATCAAAAATCACAAAAACAATTGCATTTCAATTCCATGCATAGTCATAAAAAATCAAAAATCACAAAAACATTTGCATTTCAATTCCATGCATTCTCATAAAAATCAAAATACAAAAATATAGGTTGCATTAGGCATCGCATCCATACATTATACCTTTGCTAGGTCATACAAGTCAAAAGCACCATAGGTTGTCATTACTTGGCAATTCCATCCTTTTCCACATCAAATCCATTTTCATAAATGCATACATCCAGCATACCGCCATTTTTAGCATAGTCAGTTGTCTCCTAATGTATATAGGGTTTTCGTCATTCAACTGTCTTTAATTTTCTAGCCAAAACTGTACATAGTTAAACAAATTTTACACGGGAAAGTTTTACTTGGATCACACCTTGTTACGTAGCATCCCAACACAAATTAACACACATATAATAATTCCTAAGTTGTGTGAACGCAAGAGAAACCTACAAAGCAGTCTAGGGTACCATAGGTGAAATATTAGCCTGTTCATCCCCCTGTGCGAATGGTTCCAGAATGCTGAGAATTGACAAAAGGACGAGCTCTTCCCTATCCATTCCCCATAATAAACAGTGGTTTTCACCACTCCCACAAATCCCAATCATAGTTGGTCCCCAAAGTTGTAAGGATTCGTACTACACGTCCCCGCCAAGGATGGGTAGTCATCCCCAAGACCTAAAAGGATCAACGCTATTCAAAAACACAATTCCAACAAACCATCATCACAACCATCTCCACTCACCTTTGGTCTCCAAGTTGTAAGGATTCGTACTACATGCCCCTAACCAGGATGGGTAGTCATCCCCAAGGCCTAAAAGATCAATGCCCTTACTTCATAATCTCCATTATCCCCTTGGTTCCCAAAGTCGTAAGGATTCGTACTACACGTCCCTGCACAGGATGGGTAGTCATCCCCAAGGCCAACAGGATCAAGGCCATTCACAAGCTCAAACTTACAAAGCTCAAAATACAAAATCAAATAACAGTGGTTATCACCACTATTCAAAATCCTTGCTCAAAAAGAAAAATAAATAGAAAAATAAACAGTGATTTTCATCACTATATAGACGAGCAAGTCTCCCAAATCATTCAACCAACAAATAACCTGAACTTGAATCCCTGGAATTCTCAGCATTCGAAAACCATCTAGGTGATCCTCATTACAGGTTTGGTGGATAGCCTACTTGGCAATGGTGGTATCCTACCCGCATGACGATATGTCTGTCACATTAGCTTTGCATGTGCGCAGACCAATATTTGCATGTGGATGAGCTAGCTTATGGTACCTTAGATTGTCACGTGGATTAATCTTGCTAAATACAACAACGGAGTTAGTGGAGCTAATTAGGTGATCCTCAATACAAGTTTGGTTGATAGCCTATCTGGCATTGGCGGTATCCTGATAAATACCACATAAACGAACTCAATTGCACACACAAGGATGTAAAATAACTTGGTTAAATTCAAGTCAGATTTAGACCTTGTTCAAAAGTCTTGCGAGATAAATGTACAGTCTTGGCTAGTTAGTTAAAATATTTGCATCTCAAAAAAGCTTAACTACATTTTCAAACAACTGGTACATTTCATTTCGTACATCACCATCAAAAAATAGACAAAATACAAAAACAAAGTTTTCACATGCACAGTCATTCCACAAAGTCATCCCATTAATATAGCAAGTCAGTCAAATCTTGTACAGTCTATGGTGCATCGACAAATCATCAAACAACTCATTTCATTCATTCCATATGCATACATCATACAAATTAGACCCATCGCATTCATAATCGCATATGCATACATCAATGTAAAAACATGTACATAAAAATAAATCATGAAAAATGTATAAACACCAAAAAGAGTCATCTGTATATATATATATCATAACAAAATTGCCCGTAGGCTACAATGAACCGGTCCTCGAACCTCGCTACCACAATCCAAAAACTCAAAATCCCCAAGTCTAGGGCATCGTCCACCATGATCACGTAGGATCGATGCGACGAGAACTACCCCCCATGGTGCGGGTCCTCTGAGACCTCTCAGGGCGGCTACTGCTCGCCCCCGCACCATGCCCGCTGGCCTCTCCCTCATCCCGCCACCTCCACTGCGAGGATGTTGTCTGCTCCATGTCGCTCCCTCTCGAGCGTCGCGATGATCCACCTCCAGAGAATGCAGGCACTTGCCCACCAAGGTGGATAACCTCATCCTCCAGCTCGTCCCACTGTCGCTCCAAGTCCCTCGCCCGTTGACGGTATGTCGCAAGGTTAGCCTCACGCTGCCCCAACTGCACCCATAGGAGATCCCTCTCCCGTAGTGCATCCCCAAGCTCCCCATCTCACCTTCGTAGCACCTTCATCAATCGTGCTACCTCAGCGCGCAACCCCGCCTCTGTATCCCCTGGCATGGTCGGCTGCGTCGGCCTCTCTGGAGCATCGGCTTGCTCCAGAGCATCCTGCATCTCAGGCTGCTCCTCCTCACCAAAGTCCTCTCCCGCATCTGCCACCTCCACCATCTCCACATCAATAGGAGCTCCCCAACCCTCTCCTGGTGCCTCTGCACCCTCTTCGCCTATCGCTGCCTCATCCCCTCCCAATGGCCCCTCACCTCGCCATCGTCGGAGCATCCACCACTCCTGGTACTCGATAGTAACTCCGATGTCATCCACGTCCGGAGTGTCCAGTACTGTATCTACCTCCTCCCCTAGCGGCTCGAGGATCGACGTAGCTAGAGTCCTCTCATCGCTCCGATGCCGATAGACTACGGGCTCCCCAGGAAACCCCTGGCGTACCCCAAACTGGCGTGTCACTCAGAGATAATGGAAGTATTCCTGCTCTGTCTCGTGTCATCCAATGACCCACCTCCCCTCTCGAACCCACCGAAGCCACTCATCAGCCTCCGGCCATGCGGGACAATCCCGATATGGCCTCCACACCACATCTCCTAGAGTCAGTCGTGCCAATGCATCTACGTAATGGTCCATGTCTCTCGCAAACCACCGACTCTGCCCTCGCTCCTCAGATCGATACCATAAAGCCCCATAACCAATGTCTCTATCCACCATGTCAACCCGTGTAGTCCAGGGTAGCCCTCGTGGTCGCTCCATGGCTATATGCTGCCAGGCCCAGCACTGCAACAAGTAACTACAACCAATCCCCTTCCGCTTTCGACAGCGGACCTCATACAGCTCATCATATAGTTGAGCCAAGAGCGTCTGGCCCCATCTCATGATCATAGGCTCTGTCATAGGACAATCCACTAACTGCCACACCACCTCCAGTAGGTTCCATGGGAACCTCACCCCCGAGGAGTCTGGCAACAACATGTTGGAAATGAGGCTCATGAGTAGTGTATGCCTCACTCCCAACACCCTCCTCTCATACCACCACCGCACTAAGATCCCACCCACCTGACAATCATCCTCCACTCTCTGCAACGCGTCCTCCACACCCAAGTCCTCCCCATGTCCAAAACATCGGGTCAGTACAACCGTCCTCTGGCCTCGTGGCGTCGTCCGGATGGGAACCCCGTCTATCGAAATTCGAAGAATCCGATACACATCCTCCAAGGTGACTGTCATCTCCCCTGTCGGGAGATGGAAGGTGTTCGTCCGAACATCCCATAGGCTGATCAAAGCTGTCAAGTACGCCCGATCCCCAACAACTGGCTCCAATCGAGCCACATGCTTGAGCCCCAAGGCATCAAGCCACTCCTAGTCCTCTGCACTCAACGCCTCGTGGGCACTAGAAAAAATAGTCGGTACCCGATACCGACTCTTCACCACCTGCACATCACAAAACATAAACACATCAAAAACATGCATCAAATCACCATCACTTGTACAAAACTGCATCAATGTACAACAACACCATTCATCAACATGTATATAAACAACAACAAAACAAAAATAATAACAGTTTTCTAGAGTTTTTAATTCTAGTGTTAACTGACAAAAACAAAGTTGTACTTTAAAACAATAAAAACAACAAAACAAAAAAATAGTTTTCTAGAGTTTTTAATTCTAGTGTTAACTGACAAAAACAAAGTTGTACTTTAAAACAATAAAAACAAAAAAACAGTTTTCTAGAGTTTTTAATTCTAGTGTTAACTGACAAAAACAAAGTTGTACTTTGAACTCACAAAAACTAAAACAACATAAAAACTGCAATGGTTTACTGACAGTTTAACTTAAGTTTAAACCATTCAACAAAAACATTCAACAGTTTTTTAATCTAGGGTTTCAGTTTAAAAACAACATAAAAACTGCAATGGTTTACTGACAGTTTAACTTAAGTTTAAACCATTCAACAAAAAAAATTCAGCAATTTTTAACCTAAGGTTTCAGTTTAAATTTGGTTTACTGAAAGTTTAACTTCAGCTTAAACCATTCCAAAAAAATTCATCCATTTTTAATCTAGGGTTTCATTTTTTATCATTTCCAAAAAATCGACATGGTTTACTTACGGTTTTTAACCTAACTTCACCATTCACAAAAAAACAAAAAACACAAAAATTTATCATTTTTTTTCAATTTAGGGTTTCATTTTAAAAACAGACAAAAACTACAATGGTTTACCTACGGTTTCGACCTAAGTTTCACCATTCACAAAAAAACAAAAAAACACAAAAATTCATCAATTTTTTTCAATCTAAGTTTTCATCTTGCATAAAACAACAAAAATTTGACATGGTTTACCTATGGTTTCGACCTAAGTTTTACCATTCACAAAAAAAAAAAAAAAAAAACATTTTTTTATATAACCGTGGTTACCCTAAGGTGTTACTCTAAGTTTCATTTGGGTTTATTCTATGGTTTTCCATCCAGGTTTCCATCGGTTTGCATACACGTTTCATTTTGTTTCATGGTCTTTAAATCCATTCATTCACCTTTTAATTAATTAATTAGGGTTCCATGTCTTAAACAAAAGAAAAACACAATAAAAACAAATTTGCACTTTTTCAAATTAACACTCGAGGAGATAGTTCACTTACTGGTCTCGCTTCGGCTCCGCCGCTTGATGACCCGATTTGTGCACTCATGGTAGCTAGAAAATTTGGCAGCGCTTCGCGTCAAAAAATCTCCCTCCTCCTCCTCAGAGCTCCAAATCGCTCGCGATGAACAGTGCAAATGAGCCCAATCCGTTATTTTTGCATATTTATAATTTTTGTTTGCTGGTATTCGTTCCTTCCTGGAACGAGCGCTTTTCCTCGGAGAAGCGCTCGTTCCACCCCAGGACGAATAACAGCATGGTATTCGTCCCACCCCGGAACGAATTCCAAAATTCAAAAAAAAAAAAAAACAAAACCAACCAAAATATAAAAATGACAAATACCAACAAAACCACTAAAAATTGTCGGACAAAAGTGCTCTTGTACTTAATCTCTTGGCATAAAAAAACCAATGTCGGGGTTTACATTGTCCTTATCTGTCTCCCTAAGAAGGCTACCATGGCCGGACCGCTCCATGAGAGATCAGCTTTTTGCCAATGTTCACCCCAAATGGCGTCCCAAAATGGGTTCACACCCACCAAAAATAGGTCACAAAAATCGAGAAACTGCTCGAGCATTCAACGGATAGCATCTAAAGGCACCCTCACTTAAGTCATCTTGGGTCAAGCGACTCGTCGCTTTTCTCATGTCGGTCATTCCCTCATCGATTCGTCGCTTGAGGGGGTAGTCACACTTAGTTGCTAATCAACAACAATATACCCAATCATGGAAATAACACGCATTCAAAGGATCATTGACAAAGACAATCGCGCCCCTGCTTGGGGCAGCAAATTTATTTTTCTTTTATTTTCTTTATTTATTTAAATTTGATTTAATTAATTTCAAACATTTGGATTACCTTAATTCAAAATTTTGAAATCAACTAACCACATCATAAGCTCAACCAAACATTAAACACCCAAAAATAAGACAAGGAGACATTAGCTAGCACTAAACCTTGGAACTTATCCAAATTAGCACTCAAAGAATACCAACATTCCTAAAAATTCAAAATTTAAGGTGGGTCTCAAAATTTGGGGCAAGTTGTGCAATGGTCACAATAAATGGTGACTTTGCTAGGAAATGCTCCTAAGCATTTTGGATGAAGAACCCGATCTGAAATTAAGAAAACCAAAGATAAAAAAAATAAAGCTACCTAGCAACATCCAGAGAAGATGGGATTAGATAGCTTCAAATGAAAATGAATGAACCATTTACCTCTACTTAGTGTGTGAATCGTGATTCATTTTGACATTCCTGAAATAATTTAGATTCTATCATTTGTTTTGAATTAGTATATAGAGTGTCACTCATTAAAATGTGCCTCTGCATTGCTCCATTGCTATTCAGGCATCTATAGCCCCGGTGGAGATGACCTTGATCTCTTCTAGATCTTGCTCTACTACCAGCTAGACATCTATAGCCGTGGTAGAGATTATTTGAATCACCTAGGTATTAGATTAATTTTGTACTTATTTTTTTCTTTTATTTTATCTAGATATTGCTCCATTGCCAGTTAGGCATCTATAGCCCCAGTGAATATTATATAAAACTTTAGATTGATTTGGCTTTTCTTTACTTTTTTTTTGAGCATTGTATTGCTTTGCAAAATTCACCTGCTACCTAGATTGATTTGGTAGCATATGAAAATATGAAAAGTAAAACTTGAAGGTCCTTTAATATGTGACTCGTTGTTGTTGGGCATATTAAGGGAAACTTGATTTGGTAGTGCACATGAAAATATGAAAAGTAAAACTTGAAGTTACACCAACACCTAACCTAATACAAAATGACAAGAAGGCAAATAGCAAAATTGTAATGACCCTCCTCACATGGTTAATGAAAAAGAATAAAATATGTTAGTAATTACCTTTTCTTGTGAGACAAGGTACTGCTGATGGCTTCTTTGAGTGTAGGTTAGTCGGAGAAAGGCAATGAAGAGAAGCAAGTCAGTGGAAAATATAAAAAGGGAAATGATGATTCGGCTCACGAGCACATGGAAACTCGCATTTGCATATCATTTAGGTGCATTATTGCGTGAGTTAATTTGGTTTGAATAGTGCATGCTGGCAATGAATGAGAAATATTTTGAGGTGGCGATGATGATGGGAGCCACTAGCTTGAATGGTCATGTGATTGTGTGCTATTGATGCATGAGTGTGTATGACTAATTTATGAAATACTCTATTGTTGGCTTGAATGATTAAAAGTGGTAAAGAAGATGTTTTAGTCTTGGAAAAATTATCTTTAATTTGATTTGAGTAAAGCTTATCCTTCTATTGTCATTACTTTAGGGAAAGGTGATTTTTACAAAGAAGAATAATTACTTTATTCCTTACCTTTCAAAAAAATAAACGTTAAGCATAGTGTGGTGGATGTGTTGTTTTGTTCGCATATTTATTTTTAAATACTTATAAGGGTGTGGAAAAACAATGGATAAAGGGAAGTGAAGCTCCACGTAAGGCATTGATGGCGGACAACATGGGCGGTTGGAAGACCGAGTTTTCCTCCACAAAGAAAGTAGTGTTGTTCCAATGAAGATGCTTAGTGGGAAAGCGAAAAAAAAAAAAAGGTTATTTTTATTCATTACTTGCTGTTGATGGGAGGAAGAACTCCGTACTAGCAGGGAGTACGTGATGGTTGTTTTTCGTTAATGAAAATGTGGAGTGTGAAAACATGGGGGGAGCCATAATGTTGGATTAACGACACTGAGTTGAGAGGAGACGGGGGAAGGAGATGAAAAAAAAGGAGAACGGTGGAGGATTGAGTGTATTCGGCTGGTGAGTGCAAACAGAAAGTGGATGTGATCTTCAGAGTAGGGAAGCGAACTTACAGGTCGGTAAAAATTACCTTGTTTTGTGTGCAAACATTTTAGATTTCTTTTGTGAAAGAAAAATAAAGCCACTGGTATGAGAAACGAAACCTTGGTTGAAAATGGAAATTTGTTGGTTGTGTGAATTGTTCCATGTATGACAAATTGTGTTCATCTGAATGTGTGGACGTAGAATAGTTGCTAAGTTCATTGTTATGAATATCGAAAGATGAAAGCAATGAAAAACAAAAGATGGTTTTACTATTTTGAAAAACTTGATTGTTGGATAACGTAATGTTTGCTTGTATATACTTTGGTAGTGCTATGGATAGTCGGTGTGGGTTGGATTGTAGCAGCAAAAACAAAGTATTTTATTTAAAATGATTGTTGTAGATATTGTTATGACACCGTCATGTAGATTGCAGCAAAAGGAATATAAATGTCTAACTTGTTTAGAGTAAATTGAATATGTGGAATGGCTTTGTTATATATTTTTAAAAATGGAGAAGGCTTCTGTGATATCTGGTGTGAGAAGATTTGGGAAGCCCAATGCATTCTTGTGTGTGTATTCTGGTTAAATCTTAGATTGCATGTTAGTTGCATGTTTAAATTGAGTCGTATATGATCCTCGATGGATAGCCCAAACTTTGGTGAGAGTTTTGAATGACGTAGAATGGTGGGTATCGTGATGAAGATTCATGTGCGGATTGGTAGTGGAAAGTTGCACTGAGGATTTAATGAAACTTTGAGGCTCGCATTGAATTCCTTTCCTATTTGGATGGGAAAAATTATTATGTTGTATAGAGGTCCACCGGGTAGAAACCTATATAGTTGTTTTGCACTGCAACAATAGAGTTCATTGTGAAACAAGACTTGTTGGAGAAACAATATGTAAACTGAGAATTTCTCTATGTGCTTATGGAAAGTAACTGAGTGTTGAGGTCTTTAATTTGTTAATGGATATTAAAATATCTTGTAATGTGGAAATCGTGACTATTGATGAATACTTGATGAATTTTGTATATGCACCAAAACAAATTGCTTGTGTGTTGAGTAATTCGGTAAATTGCTATTGAAATGTATTATCTTGTCTTTTCTATTTCTTTGTTATGCTTCATTTATGTTATGGAGAAAACCATGTTAAACAGTTGGTTATAAATTCTAATATTTTCTTTAAAAAGTCGAGAAGGCAAGGAGCGCCCAAAAAGGGTTGTAGATGTTTGATCTACCGAGTAGATAGTTGGTGGTGATTAAAAAGGGTGTTTACCTAGCTTTGGTCTAGCTCAAAGATATACCTTTGCAAAGCCCATGAAAGTTCTCAAAAATGAAAAGCATCAGTTTAATGTTTTCAACCTCATAGCAAGAAAGAATATTGCTAGTGTTGGTAGCAATCCATCTTTGAATATACTTTAATTTAAGAAAGGCTAAGACAAAAAGGGAGATGGAACAACCGTGGACAACCGAATTGATTAAATGTTCTAGAAAAATGATTTTAGGGATTAAATGGTAAATTTATACCTTATAAGAATAGTAGATCCTTGCGTTAAGGAAACCTTAGATGGTGTTATTTTAATAGACCTCTTTAGAAAATATATTCACCATGTTTTAATAAAGTGAAGTTATTTCTAGAGAAGGTAGTACCACCACTAGTTGACTTGGATACTCTCTAGAACATGAATGTTAGAAGAAGTATCGGGTTCAAAGAAAGTTAAACTTAAACTTTAAATATATATTCATCTAGGTAAAATTTGGGGTGTGACAGGCACAGAGATAATTCGGGATAGCTATCAACTGAAGGGAATGGCCTTAATGGCATTCGATCAGATCAGAATGAAAAGTGGTATGGGACACTTTTCTAGGCTAGTTTCGAGGAACACTGTGATAAGTTCCATACTAATCAAACTTTGCCATGAATGGACACAAGGTTTGGTATGGGACAAGCCATTGTGAGTTGTGATGGTATTGGTAATGAAGACCAAGGTCCAGGAATGGACATGGCACTAGCTGCTTTCAAAAAAGGGAATACTAGTTAGTCACAAGGTATGATTACATTGAGTGCTTTCACATTGGGTATTAGCAAGTTGATTGGTTCGACAAAGATACAATGTGTGAAGGCTAGGGAAAGAAAGCGTTCCCCCTCTAGGTGTTATGGGCCCTAGAGGATAACCCTCATCGTGGTTTGGACCTCATGTTGGAATATGTGGATGATAAATGAGTAAATCGATACCACTAAATGGCATCTTTTATGAGATTTAGCTAATCTCATCCACTTGGGAGACTGGCTGCAGCAGTCTTGAACCCAAAAGTGGTATGTTGTGCCTATGTTTAAAAAAAAAAAATGAAAAAATAAAGTAATACAAGGGATGATGTCTGATGTAAATAATTTTATTAACATCTTGTTTGATAGGGAAAGCAATTATAGTCAGAATAGTAGAACTAAAAAAAATTATTGGTTTTCGACTACCTTTTATCTTGGACAACTAGGTGAGTGGGTTGTTACATATGGTATCAGAGCAGAATTGATTCTAAAGTTGTAGAACTCTATGTGTAAAGTGTAATGGTTATCTAATAACTAATTAACTACCTCTTTCACTTACAGGACAATGGCATGAATGTTGCGAGGTGGGTCCTCACATAATCCTATGGGAGGTAGGGAGGAGGAAAGCACCGAAAGGCCTATAAGAGGACCACACACAAATTTAAGTAAAGAGGGTCCTCAACGTGAAAGGAGGTAGAAAAGAGTTCACGATATTCCTTAGAATGAAACTGGAGGGGAGGAGGGAAACCTTGCAAAAATGGTTAAACTATTGCAAGTACAAATGGAAAATCAAAGGGAAGAAATGGCCCAACAAAAAACTCACATGGCCCAACAATAGGAACTTATTGCCCAACAACAACGAGTCATAGAGGACTTAGCAAGAGATAGGGAAACTAGATTAGGTAGGATAGTGGAAGTGCCAGGGGAACCTGAAGGATCCAATGCTGGAAGGGCAAGAGTGAGTAAGGAGTTGGATAGAAATTTAAAGAAAGTGGTAATAACCAAGTTTAATGGAAGAGATGATGGAGAGTCGGATGAAAATTGGTTAAGTGAATTAGAGTCCTACTTCTCCTTGGTAGTTCTATCTTCTGAATCCAAAACTACTTTGGTAGTTATGAATATGATTGAAGTTGCTATGGATTGGTGGAAATCATACAAGAAAGGGCATGAGGTGGAGGTTGCTAACCTCAAGTGGGAGGAGTTTATCAAAGAATTCAGAGATAGGTTTTTGATGAGACAATATTATGTGGAGAAGTTTGGTGAATTCTCAAATTTGAGATAGGAAAATATGTCGGTCCAAGAATATCACCAAAATTTCATACAACTATTGAAATATGCAACTCAATACGAAAGCAATGAGGAAATGAAAACTCAGAAGTTCATTCTGGGATTGCATCCTAGAATTATGATGGTGGTAAATATGCATAATCCTATCAATTTACCTTCAGCTTTTGATTTAGCAAGAAAGGAGGAAGCTAATCAGGAAACAAGAAAGGCATATTTCAATTATAAAAAACTATCAAAAAAAGAGAAATATGAGCTTCGAAAGCGAAAAAGTGTTGGCTTTATGAGGTGGGAGAAGGATCAAAATAAGAAACCTAAAGGAGGAGATCAACAAAAGCCTAATGATAGAAATAAACCCAATCACCAAGGTGGTAAGTACAGAAAGGATGTCAAAGATTTTTCCAAAAGATAGGACCAAAAAACATTGGGTCAAGGAAGGGAAAAAGAAACTGCACCTATGAGTAGGAATGAAAACAACACCAACAAAGGCAATAGAGCACCACCAGGTGGATGTTGGGTGTGCAAAGGGGCTCATTATGCCAACAAATATCCACATAGAGCTGATCTACCACCAAAAACTCCAGAAGAAGCCAACCACAGGATTTATGCAGCCACAGGTAGCTCTAAACTCAATGGATAAATTACTCCTTTCTTAATAAATGGAATTTTTTTGGTAAAAATGTGCAAATTTTGATTGATAGTGGGTCAACTGATAGTTTTATATCCACTAGATTTATGAGAGATTCACCTGTTAGACCTGGATTCTTGGCAAATGGTTGGAAGGTGGAGTATGGAATAGGGTAAACTCACCATGTTAACCAGTGTCTCTTTGATTCCCACATTATTTTACCATAAGGAAAGATCAATTGGCATCTATATGTGGCACCCTTGCATGTGTTTGACATCATTTTGGGAGTTGATTGGCTAAAAGTGCACAAGGCCCTTTTGAATTTTGAAGAAATATGGGTGGAATTTGTGGATGAATCCACTCAAAGGATTAGAATTAATTGTGGATGAAGGGAAGTTAAACCCCATCTATTGATCGCAAAGCAACTTAAAAAGGTTATTAAAAAGAAGAGTATGGTCTTCATAGTGAAAATGAATAGAAAAGAAGAGTCTAAGAAGGAGACTGAACTTTTCCAGAAACATCCGGTGATAGGTGTATTCAAGGATGTTTTTCCTGAGGAATTACTAGGATTACCTCCTCAAAGGGAATTTGATTTCTCAATTGAGTTGTTACCACAAGAAGCACCAATTTCCAGGTCACCTTATAGGATGACACCTATAGAGTTGCAAGAGTTAAAAATGCAACTACAAGATTTTCTTGGAAAGGGGTTAATCAAACCTAGTGTGTCACCCTAGGGAGCTCCTATTATTTTTATTAAAAATAAATATGGAACCTTAAGAATGTGCATAGATTATAGAATGTTGAATAAGGTTACTATCAAAAATAGGTATTTGTTACCAAGAATTGATGATTTATTTGATCAACTAAGGGGAGCAACCATATTTTCAAAAATAGATTTGAGATCTGGATATCATCAGTTGAGAATTCGAGAAGAAGATACTTCTAAAACAACATTTAGAACAAGATATGGGTATTTTGAGTTTACAGTCTTACCCTTTGGGTTAACCAATGCCCCAATAGCGTTCATGAATCTCATGAACAATATTTTTAGAGAACAACTGGATAAGTTTGTACTAGTATTTTTGGATGATATTTTGGTTTATTCCAAAAATAAAGAAGAGCATGATCGACACTTGGAAATAGTGCTTGGAACTCTCAGAAAGAATCAATTGTATGGGAAATTTTCAAAGTGTGAGTTTTATACTCCACAAGTGCAATACCTTGGACATATTGTCTCTACTGAAGGAATTGTAGTAGATCCCAAGAAAATAGAGGTAATCATTGATTGGCTAGCTCCTACTAGTGTCACGAAAGTGTGAAGTTTTATGGGACTTGTAGGATATTATAGGTGATTTGTCAAAGGGTTTTCAAAAATTGCCCAACCTATTACTAACCTTCAGAGAAAAGGGAAAATCTTCAAGTGGTCAGAGCAGTGTGAGGAGGCTTTTCAAGTTTTGAAAGAAAGGTTGATGACTGCACCAATCCTGTAGTTACCTGATCCTAATAAGCAATTTATAGTTTGTATCGAAGGGTTAGGAGGAGTTTTGACTCAAGGTGATGTAGTAATTGCATATGAGTCTAGGAAACTCAAGAGACATGAAGTCAATTATACCACTCATGATTTAGAGTTGGCAGTGGTAGTGCATGCTCTAAAAGTTTGGTGATATTATCTTCTAGGAAAACCATTTGAGCTAAAGATAGACCATCAGAGTCTGAAGTATATATTTACCCAACCCTTGCTAAATGCCAGACAATGATGTTGGCTAGAATTCTTAGTGGAATATGATTTTGGGATTGAGTATATTAAGGGTAAAGAAAATAAGGTCACTGATGCTTTGAGTCGAAGAGGGTGCATAACCGCAATGACTAAATGTCAATATGATCTATTAGATCAAATTAAGATATGGCAAGAACAAGATGACTTTTTCCAATCATACATAGGAGCAGATGGATAGAAAGAAAATAAGGATACAAATTTTGTTTGGAGGGATGATCTACTTTATTTTTGAAATAGGTTGGTAGTACCCAACCTTGGAGGATTGAGAGAAACAATCCTTAGGGAGGCTCATAACACTCCCTACTCCATGCATCCAGGAAGTGCAAAGATGTGAGAGAATATAAAGAAAGCATATTTTTGGCTTGGTATGAAAAAAGATATTACCAATTATGTGGCTAGATGTTTGAAATGCCAAAAGGTGAAAGTAGAGCACCTGCATCCAGCTAGAAAACTATATCCACATGAGATACCCACATAGAAGTGGCAAGTAGTGTCAATGGATTTTATAGTGGGGTTGCCTAAAACAAGATTCAGGCATGATGCAATTATGGTAATTGTGGATAAGTTAACTAAGGTCGCACATTTTGTACCAAGAAATGTGTAAGATGATGCAATTGTTGTAGCAAGTAAGTTTGCTAGGGAAGTGGTAAGACTTTACGACTTTCCAGAGGTTATAATATTAGATAGGGATTCTCATTTCACTTCTGAATTTTGGTAAGCATTACATCGAGCATTAGGGACCAAACTGAATATCAGTACTGCTTATCACCCAGAAATAGATGGTCAGACTGAGAGGGTGAACCAAGTGCTTGAGGATATGTTGTGAATGTACTGCATGGATCAACATACTAAGTGGGAAGACTACTTATACCTAGTAGAATTTGCATATAACAATAGTTATCATGCTTCACTGGGTATGGCACCCTTCAAAGCCTTGTATGGGAGAAGGTGCATAATTCCCTTATCTTGGGATAATCCGAAGGATCGGGTAATGATCGACCTAGAAAATGATAAAATAAATGGAAGAGCAATTGAAAAGAATTTAGCAGAAGTTGAAAGAGGCCGTAGACCACTAGAAGAGCTACGTGGACCTCAAACGAACATCGAGGGAATACTCAGTGGGAGACCAAGTATTCTTAAGGGTAAAGCCAACAAAAATTTCAATTAAATCTTCCAAACTTGACTCTCGATATGTGGGTCCATTTGAGATCACAAATAAGATAAGCCCTATTGCATACAAATTAGCTCTACCACCCAACTTATCCAAGATCCATAATGTCTTTCATGTGTCTCTCCTTAGAAAATATATCTTTGATCCTACTCATATTTTGGATGTTTCCAATCTGCAGATGATAGATCCCTTAAGGATTGAGGTGCGACCTATTCACCTGCTTGGTTTTCGAACCAAGAATTTGAGAAAATAAAATATAGAGCAATATCAAGTCCAATGGGACTACTACTCAGATCGAAATGCTACATGGGAAGATGTAATAGAGATGCAATAATATTTTCCTTATTTGTTTGAGTAGATAAAGACTTTTTCATAAAACTATGACAAAATTTTGAAACTATGTGCATAAAATATGTTTGTGGAACTATAGGATAGAGTAGATTCTGACTGTTTTGGTATTGATGTGGTTCATGTATGGGCTGCAATGGAAGTATGTATTTGATTTCCTTTATGACATAATCAATGATGTGATTATATGGTGACCATAAATGAAATGATGTATTTTCTTTATGATGATAGATATGTTGGCAATATTTGGAATCAAATGGCAAAATGAAATTTGATTTGGTGATATTACATGAAAGTAAAAGTTAAAGAATGTTCATATGTTTCTTTTCTTTTGCTTCACTTAATTTTAAACACAAGGACTATGTTTATCTCTAGCGGGGAAGGATGTAATGACCCTCCTCGCATGGTTAATGAAAAAGAATAAAATATGTTAGTAATTACCTTTTCTTGTGAGACAAGGTACTGTTGATGGCTTCTTTGAGTGCAGGTTAGTCGGAGAAAGGCAATGAAGAGAAGCAAGTCAATGGAAAATATAAAAGGGGAAATGATGATTCGGCTCGCGAGCACATGGAAACTCGCATTTGCATATCATTTAGGTGCATTATTGCATGAGTTAATTTGGTTTGAATAGTGCATGTTGGCAATGAATGAGAAATATTTTGAGGTGGCGATGATGATGGGAGCCACTAGCTTGAATGGTCATGTGATTGTGTGCTATTGATGCATGAGTGTGTATGACTAATTTATGAAATGCTCTATTGTTGGCTTGAATGATTAAAAGTGGTAAAGAAGATGTTTTAGTCTTGGAAAAATTATCTTTAATTTGATTTGAGTAAAGCTTATCCTTCTATTGTCATTACTTTAGGGAAAGGTGATTTTTACAAAGAAGAATAATTACTTTATTCCTTACCTTTCAAAAAAATAAACGTTAAGCATAGTGTGGTGGATGTGTTGTTTTGTTCACATCTTTGTTTTTAAATACTTATAAGGGTGTGGAAAAACAATGGATAAAGGGAAGTGAAGCTCCATGCAAGGTATTGATGGCGGACAACGTGGGTGGTTGGAAGACCGAGTTTTCCTCCACAAAGAAAGTAGTGTTGTTCCAATGAAGATGCTTAGTGGGAAAGTGGAAAAACAAAAAAGGTTATTTTTATTCATTACTTGTTGTTGATGGGAGGAAGAACTTCGTACTAGCAGGGAGTACATGATGGTTATTTTTCATTAATGAAAATATGGAGTGCGAAAACATGGGGGGAGCCATAATGTTGGATTAATGGCACTGAGTTGAGAGGAGACGGGGGGAAGGAGATGAAAAAAAGGAGAAAGATGGAGGATTGAGTGCATTCGGTTGGCGAGCGTGAATAGAAAGTGGATGTGATCTTCAGAGTAGGGAAGTGAACTTACAGGTCGGTAAAAATTGCCTTGTTCTATGTGCAAACATTTTAGATTTATTTTGTGAAAGAAAAATAAAGCCATTGGTATGAGAAACAAAACCTTGGTTGAAAATGGAAATTTGCTGGTTGTGTGAATTATTCCATGTATGACGAACTATGTTCATATGAATGTGTGGACGTAGAATAGTTGCTAAGTTCACTGTTATGAATGCCAAAATATGAAAGCAATGAAAAACAAAATATGGTTTTACTATTTCAAAAAACTTGACTATTGGATAACGTAATGTTTGCTTGTATATACTTTGGTAGTGCTATGGATAGCCGGTGTGGGTTGGATTGTAGCAACAAAAACAAAGTATTTTATTTAAAATGATTGTTGTAGATGTTGTTATGACATCGTCATGTAGATTGCAGTAAAAGGAATATAAATGTCTAACTTGTTTAGAGTAAATTGAATATGTGGAATGGCTTTGTTATATATAAAAAAAAATGGAGAAGGCTTATGTGATATCTAGTGTGAGAAGATTTGGGAAGCCCAATGCATTCTTGTGTGTGTATTCTGGTTAAATATTAGATTGCATGTTAGTTGCATGTTTAAATTGAGCCGTATCTGATCCTCGATGGATAGCCCAAACTTTGGTGAGAGTTTTGAACAGTGTAGAATGATGGGTGTCATGATGAAGATTCATGCGTAGATTGGCAGTGGAAACTTGCACTGAGGATTTAATGAAACTTTGAGGCTCGCACTGAATTCCTTTCCTATTTGGATGGGAAAAATTATTATGTTGTATAGAGGTCCACTAGGTAGAAACCTATATAGTTGTTTTGCACTGCAACAATAGAGTTCATTGTGAAACAAGGCTTGCTAGAGAAACAATATGTAAACTAAGAATTTCTCTATGTGCTTACAAAAAGTAACTGAGTGTTGAGGTCTTTAATTTGTTAATGGATATTAAAATATCTTGTAATGTGGAAATCATGACTATTGATGAATACTTGATGAATTTTGTATATGCACTAAAACGAATTGCTTGTGTATTGAGTAATTCGGTAAATTGCTATTGAAATGTATTATCTTGTCTTTTCTATTTCTTTGTTATGCTTCATTTATGTTACGGAGAAAACCATGTTAAACAGTTGGTTATAAATTCTAATATTTTCTTTAAAAAGTCGAGAAGGCAAGGAGCACCCAAAAAGGGTTGTAGATGTTTGATCTGCTGAGTAGATAGCTGGTGGTGATTAAAAAGGGTGTTTACCTAGCTTTGGTCTAGCTCAAAGATATACCTTTGCAAAGCCCATGAAAGTTCTCAAAAATGAAAAGCATCAGTTTAATGTTTTCAACCTCATAGCAAGAAAGAATATTGCTAGTGTTGGTAGCAATCCATCTTTGAATATGCTTTAATTTAAGAAAGGCTAAGACAAAAAGAGATATGAAACAACCATGGACAACCGAATTGATTAAATGTTCTAGAAAAATGATTTTAGGGATTAAATGGTAAATTTATACCTTATAAGAATAGTAGATCCTTGCATTAAGGAAACCTTAGATGGTGTTATTTTAATAGACATCTTTAGAAAAGATATTCACCATGTTTTAATAAAGTGAAGTTGTTTCTAGAGAAGGTAGTACCACCGCTAGTTGACTTGGATACTCTCTAGAACATGAATGTTAGAAGAAGTATTGGGTTCAAAGAAAGTTAAACTTAAACTTTAAATAGATATTCATCTAGGTAAAATTTGGGGTATGGCAGGTATAGAGATAATGCAATACAACTATTGAATGAAGAGAATGACCTTAATAATATTTGGTCAAATCAGAATGAAAAGTGGTATGGGACACTTTTCTAGGCTAGTTTCGAGGAACACTATGATATGTTCTATACTAATCAAACTTTGCCATGAATAGACACAGGGTTTGATATAGGATAAGTTATTGTGAGTTACGATGGTATTGGTAACAAAGACCAAGATCTAAGAATGGATATGGCACTAGCTGCTTTCAAAAAAGGGAATACAAGTTAGTCACAAGGCACGATTACGTCGAGTGCTTTCACATTGGGTATTAGCAAGTCAACTGGTTCAACAAAGATATAGTGTGTGAAGGCTAGGGAAAGAAAGTGCCCCCCTCTAGGTGTTATGGGCCCTAGAGGATAACCCTCGCCATGGTTTGGACCTCATGCTAGAATATATGGATGATAAATGAGTAAACCGATACCACTGAATGGCATATTTTATGAGATTTAGCTAATCTCGTCCACTTGGGAGACTGGCTGCAGCAGTCCTAAACCCAAAAGTGATATGTTGTGCCTATATTTTAAAAAAAGAAAAATGAAAAAATAAAGTAATACAAGGGATGATGTCTGATGTAAATAATTTTATTAACATCCTGTTTGATAGGGAAAGCAATTATAGTCAGAATAGTAGAACTAAAAAAAATTATTGGTTTTTGACTACCTTTTATCTTGGACAACTAGGTGAGTGGGTTGTTACAAAAATCTTACCAAACAAGAAATTAGGGACACAACACAAAGACATAAAAACCAAATAAAAAAGCATGAAAACCAAAGCTATATACAATAATATACAATATATGTACAAGATGGTACAAAATTTAGGCTATCATTTCGCTGGATCCCAAACAGGATTACCACAATTTAAAATATTTGTACCATGATATGAATACCAGGATTTATAGAAATCCAACCAAAATAAGATTAGACCAAACAATACAACTCTCATTTTACCTCTCTTACCCCACTAATTTGATTCAATGATATTAGAAATTCCATGTTGAAACCTTGATTCATCAAACTTGCAAGCAAATACATGGTTCTCAACTATCTCTTGTTTATTCAATGAGGTGTAAATTTTGAAACTTGATTCATCACTCTAACTTGAGTTCTCATTTTCACAAAAATATATGATTTCCTTCAAATAGGAGGTTATTTCTAAAATTTTTGAAGCGAAGTCATCATCTATGTCTTTAGGCCAATCATAACTACGCAAAATTTTGCAAGCATCTAGGATATCTAACATGTGATTGGCCTATCTAACTTGATTCAATATCTCAATTGTCAAGTTCATCAATATAACATTTTATCCTAGATTCCATTGTCAATTGTTGATGAACTTGATTCAATATCTCAAGCACATCTACTTATTTTTCATTCAACAAAGCAACCTTATTAGCGGTGCAAGTAGGAATCAACTCTAGTTCTTTGTTAACCACCAATGGCATTTCATCATTGATAATATTTGAATCCAACAGATAATTATGTAAACTTTTACCTGGAGTTCGAAGGGTTGAACATAAAAGCTGAGATTCTACCTTTTGTACATTTTCATTTACCAAACCTTGGTGAGCCGTTGTAATTTTTTCTTTTCCCTCATGGTTTTCATCATCCTCTTCTTGTAGCACTTCCTCTTCATCGATCACCTATTTTTCAAAGACACCAAAATTAATCACCCAATTAAAAATACACCCATCCTTTTCAAACCATAAACTTTATCGGTCAAGTGATGTGTCAAATAACACATCTTTCTGATCAATGACTTGAGTCATCTCAAATAAAACAATATTTTCCTTTCTATCATCAACTATATCAAATCCGAACCACTCATGTTCTAAAGTTTTCTCTATATGAGGTAACATAGGCATTATAGGATTGTTGGGTGGGACAAGGCTTTCAATTTCTTATACCTCAAATGGGAACAAGGTGAGTGATTCCCCTTTTTTCATACCATCTTCAATTTCTTCTTCAAATTCAAGCTCATTCAGGCTACACTCAAGATATGACCTTCTTCAACTTCTTCAAGAAATTCTTTTTCAAATTCACCTTCAACCATTTTTGTTGGCTCAAAGGTTTCTAGAGTGGAATCAATTATTGTATTCATATTTACGTGATCACCACAATCCTCATTTGTAACCCACCTTTGTGAATTATCCTTTTATGGCTCACTTGTTTCTAAAAGTGGATCAATCCTTGCATTTAGTTTTCTATGATTATCCCAATCCTCACTTGTAAATAATGACTCTAAACCTTTTATTTCTAAAGGTTCATATGTTTCCAAAACTGAACCAATCTCTACATTTTGGTTAACTTGATCATCACAATCCTCATTGATGGATAGTGACTTTGAAACTTGTACCTCATTTTGGATGACATCTAAGGTGGTGGTAATATTTGGATAGTTAATTTTATCCAGTTGATTGGTAATATTAGACATTATTTGATTCAAGGGTACCAAATTGGATGGTTGGAATACATCTCCAGAAAAATAGTTCATCATGGGAGAAGGTTGTGCCTTATCCTGACTCATTTGTGGTATTTGATTGTGAGCTTTAGGTCTAAGTAATGCTAATTGACCCACATTAATACATTTAGAAATCCACTATTGTTCTAATGTTATTACCTCATTGTAGGCTCTGGGCAAGGATGGAATTTTAAGAAGTCTCCCTAGAAACATAGAAGTAAAGGGGTCTAAGGCTCCCATGTATATTTGAGTGGCTCTTTCTTCTAAAATGATATAATGTGTCACCACCTCGGTATACAACCTATGGAACCTATCATTGAATAATCTCATGGATTCATTAGGTTCTTTATGGATAGAAACAAACTGATTTAATATCATAAATGGGTCAATCAATTTTTCAAAATGATTGAGAAATATTGCTTCTAGTGGAACCCAAGAGGTGATAGAACCTAGAGGTAATTTGATGTACCAATCATACGTAACCTTATCCAACGTGCATAGAAATATTTCACATACAACATATTCATGCATTATTTGCAAACGACTCATACTATATTTGAATGCATGAGCGTGTTCTTCAGTCGATCTCATTCCATCATACCTAAAATAAGGTAGATAACACGTAAGATCTATAGGCACACCATGTGAAGGCCCAAGTAAGTTCAAAGGACTTCCTATCATAATTGGAGTAAACATTGCCATTAGTGGACCTTAAAGAATGTAACTTTATTACCAATTTTGTTAGTCAAAGAAATATATCTTGCAAAGATGTGTGAAATGACTAACAATTTTGAAATGTTTAAATGAGTAAATCAACATGTTCATGCCAAACCTTAACTATTAGAAAAATTCTTAAATTTGTAATAAAAGTTAGCATTAATGCATCAACAATTAGAGAATTCTCCAATCAACTAAATGTGATCATCTGTCAACAAAACATTGTTAGTCGAGACCAATACCTTCAAATAACCTTTCAAATAACAATGAACAATTCAACATTTAAGTAGCAATAAAATAACCAATTCAGGCCCTCCTTCTAGCACCAATTCTATTGAGTGATAATTTTACCCCATTGCAAAAGCACACTCAGAGTTAGGATTTTGTTAGAAAACCCCCTCTTGCAAAGAAATAATTTTTTTTTCAAGGTTCCTTCTACTTAATGTGTGCTTGTATGCTTGTTCAAATGTGTCAAAATAAGTTCTTAGAATACCTTAGTGATTTGCAAGTAACTATTAACAAGGGACTAGTGGTTAAATTGATTTGCAATACTTTATGTTCATTAAAGGGATTGATTTCCCTTATGTGTAGAAATAAAATGATGAATGAGTGCTTGAAATTGATCCTAATTTATTTTATCTCTGATTTAGTGTGGAATTGGAGTCAGTACTTGCTGTTAGCATATTCTTTTTATCTCATATTAAAATATTGTTGTTAGAAAGTGCTATTAAAATATTGTTGTTAGAAAGTGCTATGGAAAACCACTTCAATTTATCTTTTAGAATAAATACTGAAACTAATCCCGCCACAGAAAACTTGTTAGATCCCAAACATAAAACATAACCAGGTTAGACCTGCATCCACACAATCTAAAATCTGGTTATGGCGAGAGTCTAAGGGGTAAATCAAATGTGCAATAAAATCTTTATTATGTTCAAACCTCCTGCATACAAGGTGAGACCAATGTTAGCAGTAGTTTGAACAACTTTCCAGTCTACTTCCACACTTCCTATTCCAAGATTTCCAACCCTCTCATTTCTGTTTCCGATGAGTATTTACAAACTTCCAAACAAACTTTTCATTTCCTCTTCCCCTCGTTTGGTTTCCTTTCAATTTTTCGTTTGCCTTTTCCAAATTTTGGGTTTGACAACGTTTCTTTTCATCAATTCATTTTCTTCCTCCATTCGACTTGTAACCACCATCACTGATTGCTTTGTTTTAATAACTATATTTTTTTATAACGTCTCCCGACTTGAAAGGGTACTATTTCCCTGCATCTAAAACTATTCTCATCCCTTCTCACGAATCCATGAAACGTATATTCTCAAAACGGTAGAGCATGGCTTAGTAAAGAAGAGCTATGGTATGATATGCCATGCCATACTTAGAACCTAAGGATAGGGATAAAACGATCATAGCAATAAGGTACATACAAAACTTTTGAGTCTAAACCCGTTGGCTCAACTTTCTTCCGTTACTGGCATTTGAAGCCTGAATGCGCGTCACCGGGAGAGCCTGCGCTACCATCGTTGGTGATGGCCTTGCCTTTGCTTACTGGATTAAATGAAACCATCACTTTGAACTGTTCGAACATCTGCCGACTGTGTATGTCAAAACTAGGGCTACCCCGGCATCCGCCTACGCCAATCACTGCCACTGTCCATCTATATGTGCTTCCTGATAAATCCACATCGTAAACCATGTTATAGACCGACTGCAATTACATTCCTGCCGAGAGCTTTATGATGATCACTTTCGTCTACTATCGGTCTGGCTCCCGTGCGAATAGTGCAATCAACAGTAGTTGAATTCTTCGTAGATCTATGAATGCTACTCATAATCCAACTTGATAACAATAGCAAAGGTTTTGTAAGCTTGTAACATCTCCCAAATGAAAATGACTGAAAGCAGCATCGCAAGAATACACAACCCTTTTGCGAATTGCCACAAAAGTTCCTCACTGTTTGAAACTGTTTTCATTTATTAAAATATTACGTCAACATGGTCTTCATTTCTCCTATGTCCTATTATTTTTTTTTAACGTGACGATATAACACTGTTTCACCCAGTGCTCCTTCTGACTAGGCAACTATTTTTCTCCAATATGTTCATTGTGCGCACTGGTCACGTAGGTGGATTTCACTCCACTCTTTTGATGCTAGCACTCGGTCTTCTCTCTTGTTGGCTGTGCTCCACTGCGCTATCACTAGTGGAACCTCCTTCTTAGCTTATTCCCTTCTGATGCGGTGTGCATAGTGCTCTCTCGAATGCTGTATGATAATTATGGTGGTGATCTGCGCTAATGAATACCTCAGACATCATTTGCTACTTGCTAAATGATGCCCTTATGATGCATCCTTCAATAGTCTAAGTCAGTGTCTCTTTATAGACACTGATTTGTTCAGTTTAGGACTAGTTTTCATAGGCTTAGATGTTATGTGAAATATGGAGATGGACAACCCCTAAAGAACCATAGGAAGAAAGGATATGTACTCTATACAGGACAGTAAAGACAGAGGAACACTTCATTTATAAATGCTCGAGTTTTTTAGATATCCATGAGAAATACAAAGAAACAGTTGAAAACAGGTCTATGGCAGAATTATTTAAATACAGTAAAATAAAAAAAGTTGAGGATTTGTCAACCCAAATCAGCAAGAGAAAGAACAACCTTCTCAAAAATATTAAAGATCATATGATATAATTTGAATAATTATACTTCTATATTTAAAATCCCATAAACCATATTTAAGTCTTGCAAACTTAATTAAAATCTTCCATTTCATTTCATCCAAAAAAAAAAAAAACCAATGTAATAACGGCTCTCTTGATGACGTGATACCTTCCTTAGTAAAGCCAAACTTTATTTTGCTCGTTGGGCTCCCTTACCAAGTGGCGATGGTCAGCCCATTATCAACTCATGCGGACTATTATTAATTAACCTTGCGGGCAGTATTTGATGGCTACTAATAATGCCCTCAGTGTAATGGATAACAGCTATTTAGCGAGTTAAGAGAATTTCCAATCCTTTCATGATTGATTAGCTAGTGATGTAAGAGAACTCAACCTGCATGTTTCGAATGGGAATTATTTTAACGATTACCTAGTAACGCTTAGACAATTATTTTCTAAGATAATAATCCGTTCTCCTGCGCCTAAGGATGAATATTTTTTCCTCACAGAGAGAGGTTCCTCGTACGCACATGGTAATGTGGCGGTCTCTTAGAATTTTCAAACAACGTTCCATATGTTGCCTGCTATCAATGTGTCTCCTATGTAGAATAGATGCCCTATCACCTATATAACGTCTCCTTTGCAGGTTTTGGTGCTGTCTGAACCATCTATCTGTTAGAAAAATTAAATCCAACTTCACGCCCAAAGGAGATTCGGCGCGAAGCACTTCCGAAACACCTTCGGAAAATGCTTCGGCGCGAAAGACAAATCGGCAGCCCCCGAAAAGCGTCTCGCCGCGAACTAGTTTCAAGTTGCCCTCCAAAGCGGAAATCAGCCGAAGTGGAAATCAAGCACGGGAATCGACGCATTAATTTCCCGATCGTGCGAGTTGTTGGGGTTGTCCGGCAGTTGGTCGAAAAGCCACCTCGGCATTTATTTCTGTCAGCGGGTTGGTGGAGTTATCCCGCCTTTTGTCCTCATCCCCTGCCTATAAATACTGGGGCATTTTGTCATTTAGAATGAGGAAGAGCGTAGAGAAGAGAGGAGCAGAGCAGCAGAAAAGCAGAGCAGCCGGAGAGTGGAGCAACAGTCTCCCATCCAAGTTTTTTGGTGTATCCTGCAAAGTTTTTACTTGCAGAAGTTTGTAATTGCTTCAGAAAGAAGCTGTTGTAACCCGGGATTATAAGTTAATACATAAATATTTATTCTGTATATTTGGTCGTTGTGCATGGATTTTATCTGCAGATATTCCAGACCTAGGGTTTACCCGAAGTGAGAAAGCACCCGTTCGATCCAGAAAAGGAGCCGGGTTTAATCGTTTGTGCCGAAGCACATTGTGGCATTTGGTTTCTCCAAAGTTGCCGCGGGCAGTCAATTTTTCGCAGCCTTCCCGAAGTACTTTTGCTTCGATTGTTTTTTCCCGAAGTACCAACTTCGGGAGTATCTTCCCCGAAGTAAATTTACTTTGGAAGTCTCCTTCCCCGAAACTCCCTCTCGCTGGAAATTCTCCCGAACCTCTCTCCCTCGCCGAAGTTTTTCCCTCGCTGGAAACTTCCCCGAAGTTCCTCCCCGAAGTAAAAATTGCCGAAGCATTTCCAGTTCGGCAGTTTATCCCCGAAGTAGATACTTCGGGCGTACTTTCCTCCGAGACTCTTTCCCTCGTCGAAGTAAAATTGTCGAAGCAATTTTTCGTGACCCGAAGTAGTTTCTCCCGACGCGATTTAAATTATTTCCTTCAAATTGGTATCAGAGCCATGTTTCCATGACACGGAGATAGAAGCATGGCTTCTAAGAGAAACTCGCTGCAGTTGCAGATCCCGCGATTTAACGACAAGAACTACGATTACTGGAGCATCCAGATGAAGATCCTCTTTAGGTCTCAGGATTTGTGGGACTTGGTCGAGAATGGATACCCAGAGCCGACAAATGCAGCAGCACTGGCCACCCTCTCCCAAGCCGACAAAGATCTTTTGAAGGAGAATCGGAAGAAAGATCAGAAAGCCCTGTTTTATATCATGCAAGCGGTTGAGGAGACCATCTTCTCGCGGATTGCATCAGCCACTAAGGCCAAGCAGGCCTGGGAAATTCTGGCAAGTTCGTACCAGGGCACCAACAAAGTCAAGTTGGTAAAATTACAGATGCTCAGAAGGCAGTTCGAGAACCTGCAAATGAGCGAGTCAGAGTCAATGAGCGACTTCTTCACCCGAACGACAGATGTCATCAACTAGATGCGGTTGAATGGTGAAATTATGTAGAATCAAAGGATCATGGAGAAAATTCTACGAAGTCTGCCAGCAAAGTTTGACTCTGTAGTAATCGCAATTGAGGAGTCAAGGGATTTGACGATCCTCTCTGTGGATGAACTGATGGGTTCTCTGCAGACACATGAGCAGAGGCTGAGCCGCTCAACTCAGTCCTCTTTGGAGCAAGCTTTCAAAGCAAAAGTCTCAGTCCGAGACAACGACAGACAAGACTCCCACCACAACGCTTCTAGTTCTCAAGGAGGAAGAGGCAGAAGCAGATGTGGGAGAAGTAACAAGCAAGAAGGGAGGTCAAACCCTCATGACAGCGAGCCCAGTTGCAACTTTCATCAGCATGGAGGAAGAGGCATTGGCAGAAATCAGTAAGGAAGCTCTCAGCAGAAGGACATGTCAAAGGTCCAATGCTACTATCGCAATAAATTCGGCCATTATGCCTCACGGTGCAGTAAAGAAAATGGCGAACGAGAATCGATAACAAGCCCATTATACGGAGGAAATCGGAAATGCGACGGGAGGAAACATGCTCGCGACTTGCAGTGTTGAGGAGGAGAGCAAGAAGAACATATGGTATCTTGACAGTGGGTGCAGCAACCACATGACTGGGAACAGGGAGATGTTCTCACAACTGGATGAAATAGTCCAGTCCGAAGTCAAGATGGGGAACAACAACAAGGTTCCCGTGATGGGGAAAGGAAAAATCTCCATCCACACCCGACACGGTGAAAGAAAAACAATTCAAAATGTTTATTATGTGCCTAGGTTGAAGCACAATCTGCTGAGTGTTGGACAGCTTGTGCAGAATGGACACACTGTTCAGTTCAAAGACGGTGTTTGTTCAATCAGAGACAAAGTGCATGGACAAATCACAATAGTGTCCATGACGAAAAAAAAATGTTTTCATTGTAGATTCAGAATGAATCTTTGATGTCTCTAAGTGCAGTTGTGAAAGATGCTACCTGGCTGTGGCATCTCAGATTCGGTCACCTGAATTTCAGTGGCCTGAACTTGCTACACAGGAAGCAGATGGTAAAGGGTTTACCCCTTATTGAGCAACCAAACCAAGTTTGTGAAGGTTGCCTGGTCGGCAAGCAGCATAGGGACGCATTCCCTGTAGGACAGTCTTGGAGAGCATCACGACCATTGGAGCTAGTGCACTCAGACATTTGTGGTCCGATGCAGACCACCTCATATGCCGGCAACAAATTGTTCCTGACTTTCATTGATGACTTCAGACGAAAGACCTGGATTTATCCCATCAAGCTAAAGTCAGAGGCATTTGGGAAGTTTAATGAGTTCAAGGCTTTGGTTGAGAAACAGAACGGGTATTTTGTGAAGACTCTCAGAACTGATGGAGGTGGAGAATACATCTCCAACGAATTCCACAACTTTTGCAAGCAGCATGGAATTCAGAGGAAGTTCACTATCAGATACACACCGCAACAGAATGGTGTAGCTGAGAGGAAGAACAGAACAATCATGGAGATGGCACGGAGCATGCTAAAGGCAAAAAGTTTGCCACATGAGTTCTGGGTAGAAGCTGTAAGTTGTGCAGTTTATCTGTTGAACCGGTGTCCCACCAAGAGTGTGAGAGATAAAATTTCGGAGGAATCCTGGAGCAATCTGAAGCCAAGTGTGGCTCATTTGCGAGTTTTCGGGTGCATAGCATATGCACATGTTCCAGATGAGAAAATGCAGAAGTTGGATGACAAAGCTGAAAGATGCATCTTCACAGGATACAGCGAACTAGCAAAGGCATACAGGCTGTACAATCCTATGACAAAGAAACTTGTCATCAACCGTGATGTGAAGTTCCTGGAGGATGAAGCCTGGAACTGGAAATCGAGACTGGTGAGCCTGAACCAGCGAGTTGCTTGAACTCAGTAAACTTGGAGGAAGACAGGTGTGCGACCACCGTGCCTTCAAGCGACAATAGTGGTGCCGAAGACGACGACAACCACATCATCCCAATCACCTTCACTTGCAAGTAGAATTTAGAATTTGAGGACACCTACGAAGAATCGAAGCTTGCAAGATATTTATGAGGTAACCCGTAATCAGAAGGATGAAGAATATTTTGACTTTGCCCTATTTACGGAGTGTGATCTAATGGAGTTTGAAGAGGCAAGTCAAAATCACACATGGGTGAATGCGATGGATGAGGAGATAGCAGCCATTGAGAAGAATGAGACATGGCAGCTGACAGATCTTCCAGCAGGGAAGAAGACCATTGGGGTCAAGTGGGTGTATAAGACTAAGTTCAACACCCAAGGAGAAGTTGATAGGCATAAAGCCAGATTAGTGGCGAAAGGCTACAAGCAGAACTCAGGAGTTGACTATCATGAGGTGTACGCACCTGTAGCCCGACTTGACATAGTCAGAATGATTCTAGCACTAGCAGCTCAGAAGGGATGGAGCGTGTACCAGATGGATGTCAAGTCTACCTTCCTGAATGGAGTGTTGGAAGAAGAGGTCTACATAGACCAGCCACTCGATTATGAAGTACAAGGACAAGAGGACAAGGTCCTGAAGCTGAAGAAGGCCCTGTATGGGTTGAAGCAAGCACCCCGGGCATGGTACAGCCGGATTGATGGCTATTTTCAGGAGAATGGGTTTCAAAAATGCCCATATGAGCACTCCTTGTACCTAAAAATAAATGAAGCAGGGGAGTTGATAATCGTCTGTTTGTATGTAGACGATCTGATATATACTGGCAATAGCAACAATCTATTTGCACAGTTCAGAACAACCATGAAGTCCGAGTTTGAAATGACAGACATGGGGCTGATGAAATATTTTCTTGGTATTGAAGTTGACCAATCAACAGATGGCATCTTCATTTCTCAAGGCAAGTATGCAAAGGATGTCCTAAAGCGGTTTAAGATGGAGGACAGCAAGCCTGCCATCACTCCGATAGCCACTGGCGTCAAGCTGAGCAAAACTGACAACAACAGAAGTGTTGACCCAACTCTCTAGAAAAGGTTAGTTGGAAGCCTGATGTACTTGACTACAACCAGGCTAGATTTGATGTACGTCATGAGTTTAATCAGTCGGTTCATGGAGTCACCCAAAGACACTCACTGGAAAGCAAGCAAGAGAATCCTACGATATGTCAATGGCACAAGGAACCATGGACTCCATTATGCCAGAAAAGACCAGCTGGAGTTAATTGGCTACACCGACAGCGATTGGGCTGGTAGCGTAGATGACAGGAATAGCACTTCAGGATATGCCTTCCATTTTGGATCCGGAGTCATCTCTTGGTCCTCGAAGAAGCGACCAATTGTGGCTTTATCTACGACAAAGGCAGAGTATGTTGCTGCCACCTCAGCGACCTGCCGAGCGATCGGGTCGAGAAGAGTTTTGAGTGAACTACAGCATCCGTCGAAAGCAGCAAAAACAATATTTTGTGACAATAACTCTGCCATCGCGCTCTCGAAGGTGCCAATTTTCCACGGTCGGATGAAGCACATTGATATCCGATATCATTTCATCAAAGAGCTGGTGAAATTTGACGAAGTACAGTTGCAGTTTCTGCAGGTCGAAGGAGCAGTTGGTTGACATCTTCACGAAGCCCCTGAAGGAGGAGGACTTCGCCAGAATGCGAGATATGCTGGGCGTCAGAGAACATGTGAAGTTTGATTTAAAGGAGGGTGTTAGAAAAATTAAATCCAACTTCATGCCCAAAGGAGATTCGGCGCAAGCACTTCCGAAACACCTTCAGAAAATGCTTCGACGCGAAAGACAAATCAGCAGCCCCCGAAAAGCATCTCGCTGCGAACTAGTTTCAAGTTGCCCTTCGAAGCAAAAATCAATCGAAATGGGAATCAAGCACGGGAATCGACGCATTAATTTCCTGATCATGCGAGTTGTTGGGGTTGTCTGACAGTTGGTCGAAAAGCCACCTCGACATTTATTTCTGTCAGCGGGTTGGTGGAGTTATCCCACCTTTTGTCCTCATCCCTCGCCTATAAATACTGGGGAATTTTGTCATTTAGAATGAGGAAGAGCGTAGAGAAGAGAGGAGCAGAGCAGCAGAAAAGCAGAGCAGCCGGAGAGTGGAATAGCAGTCTCCCATCCAAGTTTTTCGGTGTATCCTGCAAAGTTTTTACTTGCAGAAGTTTGTAATTGCTTCAGAAGGAAGCTGTTGTAACCCAGGATTATAAGTTAATACATAAATATTTATTCTGTATATTTGGTCACTGTGCATAGATTTTATCTGCAGATATTCCAGACCTAGGGTTTACCCGAAGTGAGAAAGCACCCTTTCGATCCAGAAAAGGAGCCGGGTTTAATCGTTTGTACCGAAGCACATTGCGGCATTTGGTTTCTCCAAAGTTGCCATGGGCAGCCAATTTTTCGCAGCCTTCCCGAAGTACTTTTGCTTCAATTGTTTTTCCCCGAAGTACCAACTTCGGGAGTACTTTACCCGAAGTAAATTTACTTCGGAAGGCTCCTTCCCCGAAACTCTCTCTCGCTAGAAATTCTCCCGAACCTCTCTCTCACCGAAGTTTTTCCCTCGTTGGAAACTTCCCCGAAGTAAAAATTGCCGAAGCATTTCCAGTTCGACAGTTTATCCCCGAAGTAGATACTTCGGGCGTACTTTCCTCCGAGACTCTTTCCCTCGCCGAAGTAAAATTGCCGAAGCAATTTTTTTGTGACCCGAAGTAGTTTCTCCCGACGCGATTTAAATTATTTCCTTCACTATCAGCAACTCCAGTGCGTGTGTTCTAATGAGTAATGGCTATGTCTGGCTGCTATCACATCATATGTGCATGTTTATTAGCTCGCTCCTCTTCTTGCATGAAACGGTAAACCTTATTGATGAGGCAGGCTGAGTCGAAATTGTGCTTACTGCCACTCCGCCACTGCCAAATCGATCCATGTCACCACTGTCGATCTGTTCACCATGGTCATAACTAGGTATAGGCCTCTATCTATATCCAGGTATAGGCCTTTGTTGGACCTGTGTATCACTAAGGTATCCAAGCTGTTTGGTGTGACGTGCCTTAGCCATTGGGCTGCCCTTTTTTATAAGCTGCGTATATTAAGTCAGCCCTTAAAGCTAATTCTAAATGAAAACATTAGTCCAAACTAACGTCAAAGTAACGTATATTAAACTAATTTTAAATGAAAACATCAATTTAATTACTAACATTAAGTAAAAACCTAATGTCAAAGAACATACAAGTGAAATGAAGATGGACCACTATCATTATTATTATCGTTTATAATATATATATATATATTTTATATTTTTATTATTTTTCTCTTTTTCTTTATTTAAATTTGATTTAATTAATTTCAAACATTTGGATTAGCTTAACTAAAAAATTTAAAATCAACTAACAACAACACTAAACCTTGGAACCTATCTAAATTAGCACTTAAAGAATACCAAAAATTCAAAAAATTCAAAATTTAAGGTAAGTCCCCAAATTTGGGGTAAGTTGTGCAATAGTCACAACACATAGATAAAAACATCTAATGAAGAACAACATATTGAATCACCCATTGAAAGGAGGAATCAACCAAGGAATTCAAGGGACACCTCATCAAGTGATGACAATGGAGGAACCCCACCTATGGTTAACATAGCCACTAAAGCATTTTCCTGTCATGGATAATACTTAGATTCAACCTTCCAATATTAGAGCTCATTCCACTTGGACTCCTCCTTCACCAGGTTGGCTTAAATTGAATGTTGATGGTGCTACTAAGGGTAATCCTGGGTGGGCTGGAGCTGGTGGTATCCTCAGAGACAACAGAGGCAAGGTTATCCTTACTTTTGTTGAATTTTTAGGAACCCAATAAAATCAAGTTACTGAAGCTCATGCTATGTGGCATGGCCTGGTTTTTGCTAAAGACTATTTTGACAAAATTTTGGTAGAAGGTGATTTCCTCACTATCATTAATTATCTAAAAATTCCAAAGTTCCATCCTGGAGGATAAGGAATTGTATCGATGAAGCCAAAACTCTTAGTCAAACTTTCCAAGATTTATTTTTTCAGTACACTTTCAGGGAAAGTAATAAAGCTCCTGATATTTTGGTAAATATTGAATCCCGGTCCACAAACATGATGATGTGGACCACTAGCTTTCCTCAGAATTTGGTACATGTCATTGATCAAGAAATATTGTCATCAAGTATCATTGATGCTGACGTGGAGTAATTCAGCCCATTTCCAAACAGATCTCATGCTTGTGGTTCCTAATTGCTTAATTGATAGTTCTCATTCTACCTTAGTACATGGGTTTCTCATGTTTTTTGGTTTTGTCAACCTTGGTTGTTGGACGTTCATATTTTTAGGAAGAGTTAATGGCGGTTTTTCTTGTCTTGATAGAGTCCATATTTTCATCTTCTGACCTCTCCTTTCCATGGTCATCACTCCCTACCATTTTTGCACTGCCATATTTTCCTCTCTTCTCATCACCCATTCCTAACTCCTTTCCTCTGTCCACGCTGAGCCTTTCCCTCGTGTCTCACATTGTGATTTTATTTTCCACTTTACCCTTTCCATCATGTGGGTAATTAGTTCAGATTTCCACACAATCCTTTCAAACATTTGTAATTGCCTTTTCTGTCATGAACACCTCGGTTCGTGTAGTCTTACTCATCCCCATCCCATTTGGCATGCTTGTCGAGAATGTCATTGGGATGCTTCTGTTCTTGTTTTTTTAGCCATTTTTTTATATAGGTCAAGCTCTGGTTCTTCTCCATTGCTGCCTTCCTCAATTGCTTACCCAAAGGTGTCCTTGTCCCTGTGTTGTCATCATGAATTTTGTTGAGCCTTCCAGGGTTTGTATGGATTCTATTACTGAAGGTATCCTTTCGGGTAGGGCTTTCCTTATTTTTTTCACAAATTCGAAAGAGAGGACCCAAAAAATACCACAACATTCATGAATACATGAGATAATGATAGGGTCACCATCCCTAACAAAACTTACGATGTTGACATCAAAGTTCTGGTTGAGTTAATTGGCCAACCTGCTAAGGGAAGATCCATAAGAAGAGAAAAGCATAACTGGGATGCCGAGTTGAAAGATGTCAAAGATAAGGAGATTTACAATAAAGCTCATGTGGGGATTCATCGTGATGAACTTCCTTTTCCTTGGGGAAGTGTTTTAAATCTATAATAGATTTCATCACTGTTGATGACCTAGATAAGGCTCTTTGTAGTTTCCATTTTGCTTTCTTCAATAATTTTCGAGATGTCAGTGCAATTAACATTCCTTAATTTTTGTTTAACTCTATTGGCCACACCATAAAGCACTGTATAATGAAGAATGGGTCTGATTTGCCCACTCATCATGGACTATTCAATATCCTATATAAGCATTGGCTAATTCATTGTCCTTAGGGCATTACTATGTCTCCCCCTCCTACACCCAATCTGAGCCCCATAAAGCCTAGCTCTTCTCAAACTACGCTGCAATCCTCAAGCACCCATAGGCTCTTTTCTAAGAAGCAAAAAATAATAGAAACGATATGTAGATTAAGGAAGAGATCCAATAGTGAATTCCCTAAATCTAAACTTGAGCCTGAGCAGAAAATCGTACGCTCCTTTGTCTGATTGAAGAAAATAGCCCAACAAAAGGAATCCCTGATCAACAAATTAGAGGATGATGAAAAGGATAACCTTGAACACTACATGTAGATGTTCATCATAAATTATATCACAAACTGCATATCCCAAATTGTTGATTTACGTAATGCACTTAACTTGTGCTTCTTTAGGAAATCCTTTGCTGAAGGTGTGGTCAATGCTCATGCTAAAGATACAAAGACTATTGTTGTTCCTGAGGACATCCATGGCAAGGACAAAGATGCTATAATAGATACTTCCAATGACAAAATCCAAGAGGTTGGTGTTGAACTTGAAGAGGAGGCTTAAGAGTTTCTTTCCTATGCGAGGGGGTCATTGGCTGTATTTTTTCTACATGCATCATATGTATCCTGTTATTTTTTAGTTCTATTTAAGGGTATCCTTTTTATTGTCTTGTTGTAATGGCTTCTTCCTAAGGATAGCCTTGGTGGTTTTGTTTTTTTGTGGATTGTATCCTATTCTAAAATCTCTTGGTCTCTTGGCTTCTTCAACCTTTTTGTAATCAGGTTTTGGGGCACTGTTAAAACCCATTTGTAATTTAAAATTTTTAACCGATCAAAAAACATATCCACTAAAGTAGGAAATAAGAGATTTTCACCCTTCATAGGAGAAATTAAGAAGGATTCAATTAGATATATTGGTATATGTATAACCATCTAGAGAGCAAATGGTGTAAATCAACTAGATGAGTAGTTGCAACTATTTCCTCCCACATTGCAAGAACTCATAATAGATCGGTATCTGAAAGGAGAAAATACACCAATATTTTAGGTTTGGAACATGATGGAAAATACCTTCATTGAGGAATTTTATCCTTTGATAAAAATATATATCACAAAGCAAGGAAAATATGAGGATGTTAAAATATGTAACCATCGATTAAAACAACTAGTAGACAACATGCAAATGCCACCAGTAGATGGACTTGTTAAGTGATGGTTTCTTTATGGGTTGTTACCTAAGTATAGAAAAAAGATGAATGTAGTACTATCCTCAACATATGAAGAAGTGCTAGAAAAAGCAAAAAACTTTGAAAGTGAGGTAAAATAGATAGTAGTAGGAATTGTGGCACATGCCACAAATGAGGACTCAAATAGCAACGAAGAGAACATGATGCATCACACCATTCAATCATTTTGAAAGGAATTTGATAAGATACTAAAGGAGGTAAAAATATAAACAAGGAGAGACCAAAAGAATATCTAGTGTACAAAGTGCAAGACCAAAAGGTATACAAATATAAATTATCCTCAGAATGCATACTATAATATATGTAATGTGATGGGACATGAAGTGAATTGTCCATTCAATTTAAAAGTACGACATCAAAATTTATCAATTTAGAAAAATGGGGAAACGACAAAAACTCAAGGGAATGGACAAGCTACAACTAGTGGAGGTTAAAGAAATAACCATAGAGGAGGAAGACCATATCAAGGTAATTGACAAGGAGATTAAAGTTGGTTGTAGTATGATTTAGAAGGAAGAACAATCATACAATGTCGCAATTGCCAAGAGTGGGGGCACTTTACAAAGAATTACCCTTCTTCCCAAATACAAGAAACAACACAAAATAACACACGTGTAGATGGTGTGGTCCTAAGAACCATAAGGAAGTTAATTATCCTAAGAAATCGAGTACAAGTGGCTTGCATAATGTTAATTTCTTGGACATTGATGTATTTTCAGTTAAGGAGGAAGGAAATGAAAGGAAGTATTAGTCATGACACAAAGTCAGGCCAAGAAAACATTTACCTAGTACCTGCTAAGGAGAAGGAGAGATGGTAGGAGGTAAAAAGGTAATTATGGAAGAAGCACAAAAGGTGAAATAAATAATATTGGAAAAGTAGAAAGAATTAAAGAAGCCAAGTGATCTAGAAGATAAAGTATTAGTGAATAATCTGACAACACAAGTTTTGAATACAACAATATAAATTAAAATAACTATTTTTGAAGTCATGCCATCCTTACATAAGGTGATAGGTGAGGAAATGGAACCAAAAAAAATTATGGAAGCCCAGAGCGAGCCAATACAAGAAGTAGAAAAAAGGATTAATTTATGGATTTGATTATATTGATGATTTATTTAGAAAAGAAACCACCATTGGTCCATATAGAGGTAATGGGGCATAAGTTAACACGAGTTATTATACATGGAGCATCCAATGTTAACATACTACCAAAACAACTTGAAGAGATATCGGGACTCCTTTTTGTGGGTATCTAGTTTTAAGTTGTATGGTGCTGATCAGTATGACATTGAGACAAAGGGGGTGTTGACAACATAGAAGGTAATAATAGCTAAACAAGAATTTATCTTGGATTTCATTGTGATTACAATGTAGAAGCCTGCATATGATGCTCTACTAGGGAGAGGTTGTCTACGAGTGGCCAAAGTAAATCACAACTGGGAAAAAAATCAGATTACATTCAAGAAAGGATAACATAAGTATATGATCAACCTAAAAATCAAAGGATCAATGAGGATATCACTATACCAGATAAGTCAGGTAGTTCTTTAGGTGAAGAAGAACAACATGAACCCAATGAAGAAGGGATGTTGTATCTTGAGGAATTTAGTGAGGACAAAGATCGATTTGATAGTGGACTTCTCCATTGGTAGATGGAGGAGTATGGACTATTTCAGCCTAGCCACCTCTATATCAATACAAAGAATATCATGAAAAGACAATACGAGAAGGTTAGCAAGAAAATAAAAGAAGAGGAACAAGAGAAATGTACATTTCCTAAGAGTTTCACAGAATATACAATTGGACATGCAGAGGTAGATGCTATACTAGAACATCCAAAAAATGTGGAAAAGGCTAAGATAGAGCCCAAGAACATTAAGTACAAAGGACCCTAAATAGTGAAAGTGAATTTGGGAACTAAAAATTAACCAAGAATGATTAATTGTAATAAAGATTGGGATCTGACATTGAAAGGAACAACTTTCAAGATATTTTTGAAATATAAAGATATTTTTGCATGGAAATATAAGGACCTGAAGGGGATACCATAAAAATTATGTGTCAAAAAAATTACATTAATACCTAGAGCATAGCTCATGAGGACGAGATCCTATAGGATGAACCTAAAGTACGTAGTTTTTGTAAATACAAAGATAGAAAAAATGTTGGATGCTAACATTATTTTTAGAGTTACCACAAGTGAATGGGTTTCCCCTATTGTGGTCACATTAAAAAAGAAAGTGGATAAGATTTGTATTTGTAGTAATTTCCATAGTTTGAATGAAGTGACGATCAAAGATCCCTTTCCTATTTCATTCACGGATTCCATCTTGGAGGAAGTTGCCAGTCATTAATTTATTCATCTCCAGATGGATTTTCTGGTTATAATAAAATTAGTATAGCTAAAGAGGATAAATTGAAGACCACATTTATTGTGGAGAATAAAATTTATACATATAATAAGATGTCATTCGGGCTATGTAATCCATTGAATATATTTCAACGAATTATCTTGTATATATTCAACCAATTGACAACAAGGAAATTCAAGGTATTATTGGATGATTGGTCCATCTACGATAAAATAAAGGATCATATACCAACTCTAAGTGAATGTATGAGTTGATGTAGGAATACACAAATTTATCTAAACCCAAGAAAATATTACTTGATGGTACCTTATGGAAAGTTACTAGGATATATAGTGCGCAACAAAGGATTGAATATAAATCTTGATAAAATTCATGGTATTTTGCATATGGAGGAGCCATATGATGCGAGTTCATTAAAAACATTCTTAGGATCCATGAGATATTATCAAAGGTGTATTAGAAATGATGTACACATGTCCTATCTATTGGACTCATTAATGAAAAAGAATGTTTCCTTGAATTGGATAAAGGAGCATCAAAGAGCTTTTGAAAAATAAAAAACAAAGCTCGTATGTAGCCCCATTTTGATGTTTCCATATTGGGATAAAGATTTCCATATCCATATTTACACTTTTAATTTTGCAATAGGATGTGCATTGGCTCAAGAAGGGAAGTTTAGGCTAGATCAGCCTATATACTTTGCAAGCCACTTATTATCAAGAGCAAAAATAAATTATAGTACAACAGAGTGAGAGGCTTTGGGAATGGTATATGTAGTTCAAAAATTTAGGTATTACCTACTGGAAAACCCATTTTCCTTCTATGTTGATCATCAAGAATTATTGTACTTAATAAATAAACCGGTGATACAAGGGTGAGTCAGCAAGTGGCTCATGACCTTGTAGGAATTCATATTTTGGGTAGTGATGAGATATGAAAAGAAGCATGTGATTGTAGACCATTTGTCTTGGATTCGATTAGGGGAACCTACAGGGACAAGAATTCTAGATGAATTTCTTGGTGCATAATTATTTGTAATTGATATTGTACCATCATGGTACAAATTAATTAGAGAATATCTATCCATAGGGGAATTTCCACAAGAGTTGGCAATGGTAAATAAAAATAAGGTGATCATGAAGTTAGCACATTTTTAGTTGATAGTGGGATTTTTGTACAAAATGGGTATAGATGGCATATTAGGATTATGCATAATGTATGAAGAAGTTAAATTAGCATTAAAGGAAGCCTAAAAAGCCTTTTCAAGAGGACACATGGGGCCAAATGCTATTGCTAGAAAAATACTTCTGAAAATATTGTGGTGGCCTACATTGTACCATGATGTAAATGAATACATACAAGCATGTGACACTTGTTAGAGAGTGGGAAACCAGTACAAAGACTTTATGCCTTTGCATCCATCGTAACCATAAGAGTTGTTCAAAATATGGGTTTTGGATTTTGTTGAATCATTGAGAATAATCCATTGGCAAAAGTATTGATATATCATGGTGTTAATAGAATATCTAACCAAATGGGTAGAGACATGTGCATTACTAGATAATATAACAAAAAGTACAACCCAGTTCTTGTATGAATAGGTGATTACAAAATTCAAAATTACACTATGAATAACAAGTGATAGAGGTGATCAATTTGTTAAGGAAGTTATTAAGAAGGTAACAATTAACTTTAGGATTTTGTATTCATTATCAAGTTTGTACTATCCCAGAGCAAATGGGTAGGTGGAGGCAACTAAAAAAGTATTAGTATCTGCGTTGTATAAAAGACATGGAATAAAAAGAGGAGATTGGGAAGAAAGGTTGCCATACGTTCTATGGGCTTATAGAACAATATTTAAATCGACAATAGACCATACACCATTTCAATTAATATATGGTCAGGAGGCAGTAGTGCAAGTAGAATTTTGAGTACCTAGTTTGTGCTTAGCTATAGAGATATCTTGGGTGACTAGGAAAGTCTGGAGGAAAGAATAGTAACACTCATCAAGTTGGATGAGAGGAGAATCATGGCACAGTGGGAAATCAAGGTGGGACCAAAAGTGAAGGAATTTGTGGCATGATAAAAACCTCTAAAAATTAGAACTTAATCAAGGTGATCTAGTTCTAAAGTTTAATAGTATACAAGAAATCAAGCCAAGGAAACTAAAAATATTATGGCTTAGTCTCTTTAGAGTTGTAGAAGTAATGGAAAATGGTGCAATTAAATTACAAAAGCTGGACAGAATAGTGATACCCAAAATAGTAAATGGGTCAAAGTTGAAACCCTATAAGGCACAATGTATGTTAATTGCTTTGCAAGAAATATAATGGAAGTGACAACAAGAAGAAAAATCTAGTGAACCATGACAAACAATCCAAAATAATTAAGATCCGCTAGAAGAGGAAAATGACCTAGGGATTACATATCTATATGCAGAAGGGGAGGAGGCATGACCAATCATAGAACAACATGAATTGACACCACATATTGGTGAAAGAAGAAGGATGTGAGTACACATGAGGTTCACGGATGGAACGAAATGGATTGAAGAAGATGAGGAATGGATTCCTACAAAAAAATAAGAAATCAAGAGCATGCATCACTAGCACTAAATTGGGAGTGATAATAAGAAGCTACCTAATCAAAAGAAGTGGTAGTGTATCCCCAAGTAGAATAGAGGGAGTTGCCTTAGCAAGTATAAGGATGATGTAGGATGCGACTAATGGTACAATATGAAGATAGAATGAACACTTTTGATATGGAAATCCAAAATTCAAATAAAAGTAGCATTGTAGAGGAGGAGTTAGTAGGGATCATCCCATTAGCTCAAATATGTATGATACAATAGAGGATGTGACATCAAGCATAATAGTTGCAAGAGGAGTAAAAAATATTGCAAGTCCATAATGTATGACTCTATGAGAAGATCATTCAAGAATTGGATGATACAATGCAATGAATTGATGAGCAATAGGTTGTAAGGCAAATAGAATTTGACTCAAAAAATGATGGGAATAATAAGGAACCTCGGTATCCAGGGAGACAATAGGAACACCAAGTAGATCCAAGTTCTAGTGAGGATGAAATATCACAAGTAGAACTGAGGGACCCAAATTTGGATCCATAAATCATGAATGAAGTGACAGAGATAGTTTAGTGGGAGATTGAAGAAGACCTTACATCACCTGAACCTCAAGGGAATCTACACAAATATTCAAGTGAATCTAGTGATGAAGGAATTCCCTTACTCATGAGGAATAGTAGTCAAGAGAATAGTAGTGATGAATTCTTGGTACAAGTATAGGAACCTCATGACCATCCCAATTCGGATGCCTATGTGATAACATATCGATAGTTAATAAGGCAATAAAATAAAGTGAGGAAACTCTTGAGAATAATGGACTTGAAAATGGAGTGGTCAATGTAACATGAAGATAATTATAATGATTCAAGCATGGCTTTCAATTTTTAGAAGACTATAGAAAAGAATTAGCTAGCTTCACTCCTCAATGTCATTTTGAATAATATATATGACTAAGGTGACTAAAGCATGCAGAGAATATACTTAGAATATTATGAAAAATATTTCTAGGAGTGCAATGCAATGAAGGACACCTAGCCAATGTCGAGTTTGTGTATGCGACCCCAAATAATTGGGAAATAGAGGAACCTATACAACAATAGGATCGCTAACAAGGGATTCCAAGTACTACAAGGTGGCAAGAAGATCATTGAATGGGAGTGCAATGAATGAATGAGGGAAAAAATCAATTAGATCTATTACTTAAAGGTACGAGAGGAAGGAATCAACCTCCTACTCCAAGATGGCTTAAGTAGCCTTGGAAGACATGACAAACACCATTGAATGTGACCAGGATTGCTCATTGAGGACATCATTAGTGAGGTGGATTATTTCTAAACCTTAGGGGATGACACCCATATAGAGGATATCTAGGATAACCACTAATACCCCGATGAGGACCAAGGGGAATAGAAGTAGGAAGAGGATTGCTTCAAGGGATATAAGGCCTATCCAATACTCAAGGAGGTTTTATAACAAGAAGACAAATCCAGGATAGAAAAATGCGAGGAAGAGAAATTGTTGGCATGGAAATAATACAATTTCATGAGGAAAGAAGTCAAAGTAGACAAAGGACTCATTCATCAAGTTTGGAAGTTGATTTAGTCTAAGGGGATAGAAGTTAGAATCACCCAAATGAGAACCACAAAACAAGGGTATCTCCTTCAAATGATCATCCAACAAGGCAAAGGAAAAGCCTTGAATGATTGAATATAAACTTAGAATGAGGGAATTGTGCAAATTTAAATCATACAAGTTGTAATTACACAATTTGAAATCATACATTTTGTAATTGTATGGTTCCAAATTTTACAATTGACAATTGTATGGTTAAAAATCGTACAATTGACTAGAAAGGGCAAAAAATCATACAAATGATCGTTTGAAACCAACTTGTAGGATTACTCAACCATTTATTATATGGAATGAGATGGTAGAACCTTTGACTGGCACATCGATAGAAGGAATCATACAAGTGAATGTCACTGTACGATTCTCTTGATGGTAAGTTAGAAAAATAGGCAATTTTTAAAAAATAAATAAAAAAAAAAAGATATAAAAATAATATTGATTGTGAAAATCTATTTGAGAAATAATTAGGATAGGGGATGGTTGAAAATAAAAAATGGTGGCCTCTTATGAGAAAAATAAAAAGAAAAATACAAAGAAAAACCAAAAGAAAAAGAGAAAGAAAAAGAAAAGAAAAAGAAAAAGAAAAAGAAAAAGAAAAAGAAAAAGACAAAGAAAATAAAGAAAAGGAAAAATAAAATGAGAAAGAAAAAGAGAAATAAAAAGGGAAAGAAAAAGAAAAAGAAAAAGAAAAAGAAAATAAAAATATAAAGAAAAAGAAAAGCAAAAAAAATAAAATATTAGTGAAAAAGCAAAGAAAAGGATAAAATTGCATGAAAAATGAGTGAGTTGGTTGTCATCTATACAAACATACAAAAACACATGCAAAGAAGGTTGAGGTGGCATATTTTTATGCAATTGTATGTTTTTGCTATAAAATAGAGTGCCATGCATATTTTTTAACTAGTTGAATGAATTGAATAGTTAAAATTAGATGATTTTAGGAGCAAGGAGTAGTGCAATTGTTATTTTTTAGAAAAATATACCATATGGGCATTCAAATAAATACCATTTAACTAATTTTTTACACCCACTATGAATTTTCACAATGGAGTTTCCCTACCTTGAAATTGCAAGAAAACACAAGCATAACGTAGAGTGCATTCGAACAGACGAAAGACTTTTTTTGGAAAAAAGTCAGGGTTGCTTTTTTTGGAAAAGCTAGGGTTTGTCAGTTTTTTTGAAGAACAAACTCTAAGTTGTGGGTTATAGAATATTTATACAAATATAATGTTTGTTGGGTTATTTCAAAAAAATCAAGGAAGGAGTACGAAGTTCAAAACCCTAATCATGTATAGGAAAATTTCCATAGAGAAGATGTTTTAGCCATTGCATGCATTGGAATACAAAGGAAGAAGGTTGTACATAGTCAAAAATTGTACAAATTTTAAATTATACATCTAAATAAGTGCACATTTAAAATAAGAAAATTTCATAAGTAAGCCAAACATCGTACCAGAGAAGCAAAAATTGCACACGATAGTAAAAAGCAAAGGGGAAATCATACAAATTCAACCAATTTAGGGTCAAGAGCAATTTTCAATAGTATATTATATGATTTTGGGAAGCAATTGCATGAATTGAATCTAATTGTATGATTTGGAAGTGAAATTATATGATTTGGCATGCAATTGTATGATTTCAAAATAAAATTGTATGATTTGGCATGTAATTGTATGGTTTGGAGGTGAAGTTGTATGATTTGGTGTGCAATCGTATGATTCTAAATACAATTGTATGATTTCAAGTGTAGTTGTATAGAATTACAGTGCAATTGTATGATTTCTAGTGTAGTTGTATGATTTGGTGTGCAATTGTATGATTCTAAATACAATTGTATAATTTCAAGTGTAGTTGTATGATTCTAAAGCAATATTTTCCTCTTGATCATCAACTATATCAAGTTCGAACCACTCATTTTCTAAAGTTTTATCTATTTTAGGTAACATAGGCATTGTAGGATTATTGGGTGGAATAAGGATTTTAATTTCTTATGCCTCAAAAGGGAACAAGGTGAGTGGTTTTCCTTTTTCCATACCATCTTTAGTTTCTTCTTAAGATTCAAGATCATTTAGGCTACCACTCAGGATATGACCTTCTTCAAATTCTTAAAGAAATTATTTTTCAAATTTACCTTCAACGATTTTTGGTGGCTCAAGGGTTTCTACAGTGGAATCAATTCTTGTATTCAGATTTATGTGATCACCATAATCCTCATTTGTAACCCACCTTTGTGAATTGTACTTTGATGGATCACTTGTTTCTAACAGGGGATCAATCCTTGCATTTAGTTTTCTATGATTATCCCAACCCTCACTTGTAAATAATGACTCTAAGCCTTTTATTTCTAAAGGTTCATATGTTTCCAAAATTGAGCCAATCTCTACATTTTGGTTAACTTGATCATCACAATCCTCATTGATGGGTAGTGACTTTGAAAATTGCACCTCATTTTGGATGACATTTAAGGTGGTGGTAAAATTTGGATAGTTAATTTTATCTTGTTTATTGCTCACATTAGATATTATTTGATTCAAGGGTGCCAGATTGGATGGTTGGTATTGGTTGGAATCCATCTCCAGAAAAATAGTTCATCATGGGAGAAGGTTGTACCTTATCCTAAATCATTGGTGGTATCTGATTGTGAGCTTAAGGTCTAAGAAATGCTAATTGACCCACATTAATACCTTTCAAAATCCACCATTTTTATAATTTTATTGCCTCACTATAGGGTCTAGGCAAGGATGGAATTTTAAGAAGTCTCCCTAGAAACATAGAAGTAAAGGGGTCTAAGGCCCCATGTATATTTTAGTGGCTCTTTCTTCTAAAATGATATAATGTGTCACCACATCGGTATACAATATATGGAACATATCATTGAATAATCTCGTGGATTCATTAGGTTATTTATAGATAGACACAAACAAATTTAATATCATAACTGGGTCAACCAATTTTCCAAAATGGTTGAGATATTTTGCTTCTAGTGGATCCCAAGAGGTGATAGAACCTAGAGGTAATTTGATGTACCAATCATACACAACCTTATCCAACATGCATATAAATATTTCACATACAACATATTCATGCATTATTTGCAAATGACTCATACTATCTTTGAATGCATGAATATGTTCTTTAGTCGATCTCATTCCATCATACCTAAAATGAGGTAGATAACATGCAAGATCTATAGGCTCACTATGTGAAGGCCCAAGTATGTTCAAAGGAATTCCTATCATCATTGGAGTAAACGTTGCCATTAGTGGACCTTAAATAATATAACTTTATTACCAATTTTGTTAGTCAAAGAAATATATCTTGCAAAGATGTGTGAAATGACTAAATTTTTTGAAATGTTTAAATGAGTAAATCAACATGTTCATACAAAACCTTAACCATCAAAAAAATTCTTAACTTTGTAATAAAAGTTAGAATTAATGCATCAACAATTAGAAAATTCTCCAATCAAATAAATATGATCATCTATCAACAAGATATTTTAGTCGAGACCAATACCTTCAAATAACCTTTCAAATAACAATGAACAATTCAACATTTAAGTAAAAATAAAATGACCAATTGAAGCCCTCCTTCTAGCACCAATTATGTTGAGTGATAATTTTACCCCATTGCAAAACCACACTCAAATTTAAGATTTTGTTAGAAAACCCTCTCTTGCAAAGAAATAAAAAATTCTTCAAGGTTCCTTCTACTTAATGTGTAATTGTATGCTTGTTCAAATACATTAAAATAAGTGCTTAGAATACCTTAGTGATTTGCAAGTAACTATTAACAAGGGGCCATTGGTTAAATTGATTTGCAATGCTTTATGTTCATCAAAGGGGTTTATTTCCCTTACGTGTAGAAATAAAATGATGAATGAGTGCTTGAAATTGATCCTAATTCATTTTATCTCTGATTTAGTGTGGAATTGGAGTCAGTACTTGCTATTAGCAGATTATTTTTATCTCATATTAAAATATTGTTGTTAAAGTGTTGTGGAAAACTATTTCATTTTATATTTTTGCGTAAAGTGTGATTGAAGTTAGTAAATCCCTCTCATAAATGCAGATTTATTTTATCTTGGCCTTAGTTGATAAAAGAAATGCTGAAAACTTAAGAAGTGTTAATTCCTTTTTTATTTTGGCTTTAAATGAAAACCCTATGGAGTGCGAAAAATGAATGCTTCGGAATCATAAAATGAATGCCTTAATCCAAAAAAAAATTGTCCAAATAATTTAATGTGCTAGCATTAAACAACAAATTACTTGGATATCTAATTACTTCCAAAATCCTAACTTAAGTACATAAAATTATAAGTTAGGATTTTGAGTGCTTGATGGAAAAATAAAATGAAATGAAATATAAAAAATAATAAAAGCTAGGGTTAGAGAAACAAAAAAAAAAAAGATCTGGAATATGGACAAAAAAAATGAAAAATGACCAAAGAATAAATACTAGAACTAATCCCGCCTAAGTTGTAGAAAACGTGTTAGGTCTCCAACAAAAAACACAACCAGGTTAGACCTGCATCCACACAATCTAAAATATGGTTATGAAGAGAGTCTAAGGGGTAAAATCATGCATTAAAAATATCTAAATGATTACAATACATGTAGAAAAATGTGCAATAAAATCTTTAATGTGTTCAAAACCTCATTTTTTCTGGTGAGAAAAATATTGGCAGTAGTTTGGATAACCTTCCAGTCTTCTTCCACGCCTCCTGTTACAAGATTTCCAACACTCATTTCTGTGTTCGATGAGTATTTACAGTCTTACAAATAAACTTTTCATTTCCTCTTCCCTTCGTTTGGTTTCCTTTCAAATTTTCGTTTGCATTTTCCAAAATTTGGCTTTCACAATGTTTCTTTTCATAAATTCATTTTCTTCCTTCTAGAGCTCCGAATGCTGCTCATAATCCAACTTGATAACAATAGCAAAGGTTTTGTAAGCTTGTAACATCTCCCAAAATAAAATTACAGAAAGTAGCATCACAAGAATACACGACCCTTTACGAATTACCACAAAATTTCCTCACTGTTTGAAATTGTTTTCATTAATTAAAATATTACGTCAGCATGGTCTTTGTCAATGATGAATGATAGAGTCTCTTATGCCCTATTATTTTTTTTTGATGTGATAATCTAACATTGTTTCACCCGATGCTCCTTATGAATAGGCAACTATTTTCCTCCAAGATGTTCATTGTGCGCACTGGTCATGTAGGTGGCTTTCACTCCACTCTTTTGATGCTAGCACTCGGTCTTCTCTCTTGTTGGTTGTGCTCCACTGCGCTATCACTAGTGAAACCTCCTCCTTAGCTTAGTCCATTCTGACGTGGTGTGCATAGTGCTCTCCTGAATACCGTATGATAATTTTGGTGGTGATCTGCGCTAATGAATATTTCAGACATCATTTACTACTTGCTAAATGATGCCCTTAATAGTCTAAGTCAGTGTAGGTTTATATAAGGGCTAGGAAAAAATCCTTATTGTTCAGATAAGGACTAGTTTTCATAGGTTTAGATGTGAAATGGGGAGATGAACAACATCTAAAGAACAATGGTAAGAAAGGATATGTATTCTATGGAGCACAAGGGCAGTAGAGACATAAGAACACTTCATCTATAAATGTTCAGAGTTTTTCAGATATCCCTAGAAAATATGAAGAAACACTTAAAAACAGGTCTATGAAACACTTAAAAATGGGTCTACGGCAGAATTATCTGATATTAAAAACAGGATCATATGATCTTTAATATTAAAAATTATATGAAAAATGGATAACCTTCCAGTCTTCTTCCACGCCTTCATAGTTTGGATAACCTTCCAGTCTTCTTCCACGCCTCCTGTTTGGATAACCTTACAATACAATTTTTTCAAAGATATTAAAGATCATATGATATAATTTAAGTAATTGTACTTCCATATGATCATTTTATTTCATCCAAAACCAATGTAATAATGACTCTCTTGATGACGTGATACCTTCTTTGCCAAGTGGCGATGCTCAGCCCATTATCAACTCATACGGACTGTTATTAATTAACCTTGCTGGAAGTCTTTGATGGCTACTAATAATGCCTTTAGTGTGTAATGGATAACAACTATTTAGCGAGTTAAAAGAATATCCAATCCTTTCGTGATTGCTTAGCTAGCGATGTAACAGAACTCAACCTACATGTTTCGAATAGGAATTATTTTAATGATTACCTAGTAACGCTTCGACAATTATTTTCTAACATAATAATTCGTTCTCTTGCGCCTAAGGATGAGCCTTTCTTCCTCATCGAGAGGTTACTTGTACGCACATGGTAATGTGCTGGTCTCTTAGACTTTTCAAACAATTTTCCATCTATTTCCTATTATAAATGTGTCTCCTATGTGGAATAGATGCCATATCACCTGTATAATGTCTCCTTTGCAGGTTTTGGTGTTGTTTGAACTGTCAAAAGCCAAACAAATTTAGGGTCTTGAAGACAACTTTGTTATAGGCAAAAACACACATAGGCGGAGGCAAACATAAATAGAGTGATTATATTAAAATAGGGGATGGGGAACAAAATAGGGAAAGCGGCTCTGCTAAGCCTACAAGACCACGAAGGGTCATCCAAATGCTTTGCTGAGCAATACAAGACCACGAAGGGCCATATGCGGAATACACCGCCAGAATTGCAGCATACGCTGAGCTGCTACCCAGATTACCCAAACATCACACACATGCATACATTTATAGGCGGTCTAGGCCCCCAAACCCTAAACCAATTTCACAAAACGATGGGCAAAACAAGCGGTAGGAGCTCCAGACCGATGGTATTCTGCCTTCAACGGATTTTGAGACGCGGTACCTAGCGGAAGTTGGGATAAATTTCCAACCCATGAACCATCTATTAGCAACTCCAGTGCATGTTTTGTAATGAGTAATGGCTATGTCTGGCTGCTATCACACCATATGTGCACATTTATTAGCTCGCTCCTCTTCTTCCATGAAATGGTAAACCTTATTGACAAGGCAAGCTGAGTCGAAATCATGCTTACTACCCCTCCACCGCTGCCAAATCGATCCATGTCACCACTGTTGATCTATTCACCGTGCTCATAACATGTCATCTTCCCGTCCACCTCATCCATCTGCATTTCCATGTAGCCTTTGTCATTGTTCGGAGTAGACTCATCGTTGCACCAGTCTTCATATGCCACATAGCCAATGCTTGCTGTGTATATCCAGGTATAGGCCTCTGTTGGAGGTGTGTATCACTACGGTATCCAAGCTGTTTGACATGACTCACCTTAGCCATTGGGCTGCCCTCTTTTATAACCTGCATATATTAAGTCAGTCGTTAAAGCTAATTCTAAATGAATACATTAGTCCAAACTAATGTCAAAGTAACGTATATTAAATTAATTTTAAATGAAAAAATCAATTCAACTACTAACATTAAGTAAAAACCTAATGTCAAAAGAACTATTATTATTATTATCTTTTATAATATGTATATTTTTATGTTTTATTTTATTTTATATTTTTATTATTTTTCTCTTTTTCTTTTATTTTTTCTTTATTTAATTAATTTTAAACATTTGGATTAGCTTAACTAAAAACTTTAAAATCAACTAACAACATCATAAGATTAACCAAATATTAGACACCCAAAAAGAAGACAAGAAGACATTAGCCAACACTAAACCTTGGAACCTGTCCAAATTAGCACTCAAAGAATACAAAAATTCCTAAAAATTCAAAATTTAAGGTAAGTCTCCAAATTTGGGGTAAGTTGTGCAATGGTCACAACACATAGATAAAAACATATGATGAAGAACAACATATGGAATCACCCACTGAAAGGATGAATCAATCAAGGAATTCAAGGGACACCTCATCAAGTGATGACAATGGAGGAACCCCACCTATGGTTAACATAGCCACTAAAGTAAGAAAGCAGATATATCCACCCTTCATAGGAGAAGGTAAGAAGGATTCAATTAGACATATTGGCATATGTATAACCATCTAGAGATGAAATGGTGCAAATCAATCAGATGAGTAGTTGCAACTATTTCCTACCACATTGTGAAAACTCATGATAGATCGGTATCTGAAAGGAGAAAATACACCAACATTTTAGGTTTGGAACATGATGAAAAATAACTTCATTGAGAAATTTTATCCTTTGATAGAAATATATATCACAAAGCAAGCAAAATATGAGGATGTTAAAATATGTAACCATCGATTAAAACAACTAGTAGACAATATGAAAATACCACCAGTAGGTGGACTTGTTAACCAATGATTTCTTGATGGGTTGTTACCTAAGTAAAGGAAAAATATGAATGTAGTACCATCCTTAACATATGAAGAAGTGCTAGAAAAAGCAAAAAACTTTGAAAGTGAGGCAATACAGATAGTAGTAGAAATTGTTTCACATGCCACAAATGAGGACTCAATTAGTGATAAAGAGAACACGATGCATCACACCATTCGATCATTTTGAAAGGAATTTGATAAGATATTGAAGGAGGTTAAAGGAGAAACAAGAAGAGACCGAAAGAATATCTAGTGTACAAATTGCAAGATCAAAATATATACAAATGTAAATTATCCTCAAAATGCATACTATAATATATGTGATGTGATGGGACATGAAGTGAATTGTCCAATCAATTTAAAAGTACGACATCAAAATTTATCAATTTATAAAAATAGGGAAAAGACAAAAAATCAAGGGAATGGATAAGCTACAACTAGTGGAGTTTAAAGAAATAACCATAGATGAGGAAGGCCATATCAAGGCAATCGACAAGGAAATTAGTTGTACTATAATTCAAAAGGAAGGCAAACCATACAATGTCATAATTACCAATAGTGGAGGCACTTTACAAAGAATAATACTTATTTATAGACACAAGAAACAACACAAAATAACACACATGTGTAGATGGTGTGGTCCTAATAACCATAAGGAAGTTAATTATGCTAAGAAAGCGAGTACAAGTGGCTTGAATAATGTTAATTTCTTGGATATTGATGTACCTTTAGTTAAGGAGGAAGAAAATGAAAGGAAGTATTAGTCATGACAAGGAGTCAAGCTAAGAAAGATATTTACCTAGTACCTGCTAAGGAGAAGGAGATATGGCAAGAGGTAAAAAAGGTAATTATGGAAGAAGCACATAAGGCCAAATAAATAAGGTTGGCAAAACCAAAAGAATTAAAGAAGCCAAGTGATCTAGAAGATAAAGCATTAGTGAAGAATTTGACAATAGAACTTTTGAATACAATAATATAAATTAAAATGACTACTTTCTTTAAAGTCATACCATCCTTACATAAGGTGATAGGGGATGAAATGTAACCATAAAAAGTTATGGAAGTCTAAAGCGAGCCAGTACAAGAAGTTGAAAAAAAGGATTACTTTATGGATTTGACCATATTGATGATTTATTTAGAAAAGAAACCAACATTGGTCCATATAGAGGTAATAGGGCATAAGTTAACAAAAGTTATTATGCATGGAGGGTCTCGTGTTAACGTACTACCAAAAATAACTTGAAGAGAGATCGGGGCTCCATTTTTATGGGCACCTAGTTTTAGGTTGTATGGTGCTGATCAGTATGACATTGAGACAAAGGGGGTGTTGACAACATATAAGGTAATAATAGCTGACCAAGAATTTATCTTGGATTTAATTGTGATTACAATGCAGAAGCCTACATATGATGCTATATTAGGGAGAGATTGTCTACGAGTGGTCAAAGTAAATCACAACTGGTAAAATTATCATATTACATTCAATAAATAATAAAATAAGTATATTATCAACCTAAAAATCAAAGTATCAATAAGGATATCGCTATGCCAGATGAATCAAGTAGTTCTTTAGGTGAAGAAGAGCAACATAAACCCAACGAATAAGGGATGTTGCACCTTGAGGAATGTAGTGAGGGTAAAGATCAATTTGATAGTAGACTTCTCCATTGGTAGATGGAGGAGTATGGCCTATTTAAGCCTAGCTACCTTTGTATCAATACAAAGGAGATCATGAAAAGATAAGATGAGAAGGTTAGCAAGAAAATAAAAGAAGAGGAACAAGAGAAATGTACATTTTCTAAGAGTTTCATGGATATAAAATTGGACATGCAAAGGTAGATGCAATACTAGCACATCAAAAAAATATGGAAAAGGCTAAGATAGAGCCCAAGAACCAAAAATGAACCAAGAATGATTCATTGCAACAAATATTGGGACCTGACATTGAAAGTAACAACTTTTAAGATATTTTCAGAATATAAATATGTTTTTGCATGGAAATATAAGGACCTGAAGGGGATACCATAAAAATTATGTGTTAATAAAATTACATTAATACCTAGAGCATAGCCAGTGAGGAGGATACCCTATAGGACAAACCCAAAGTACGTAGTTTTGGTAAATACAAAGATAAAAAAAATGTTGGATGCTGAAATTATTTTTAGAGTTACCACAAGTGAATGGGTTTCCCCTATTGTGGTCACCTTAAAAAATGAGGTGGATAAGATTCATATCTGTATTAACTTCCATAGTCTGAATGCAGTGACGATCAAAGATCCCTTTCCTATTTCATTCATGGATTCCATCTTGAAGGAAGTCACTAGTCATAAAATTAATTCATCCCTAGATGAGTTTTATGGATAATCATATTACTATAGCTAAAGAGGATAAATTGAAGATCATATTTTTTTGTGAAGAATAGAATTTACACATATAATAAGATGCTATTCGGGCTATGTAATGCATTGACTATATTTCAACGAATTATCTTGTATATATTCAACCAATTGACAAGAAGAAAATTCAAGGTATTCTTGGATAATTGGTCCATCTACGATAAAATCAAGGACAATCTACCAACTCTGAGTGAATGTATGAGTTAATGTAGAAATGCACAAATTTCCCTAAATCCAAGGAAATGTTACTTGATGGTACCTTATGGGAAGATGCTAGGACATATAGTGTGCAACAAAAATTGAAGATAAATCTTGATAAAATTCATGTCATTTTGCATATGGAGGAGCCATATGATGCGAGTTCAATAAAAACTTCTTAGGATCCATGGTATATTATGGATTGCATACTAGAAATGATGCACACATGTCCTATCCATTGGAATCATTAATGAAAAATAATGTTCCCTTGAATTAGATAAAGGAGGATCAAGTAGATTTTGAAGAGTTAAAAACAAAGCTTGTATGTAGCCCCAATTTTGTGTTTCCACATTGGAATAAAGAGTTTCATATCTATATTGACACTTCTGATTTTGCAATAGGATGCACATTGGCTCAAGAAGGGTTGTTTGGGCTGGATTAGCCTATATAATTTGCATGCCACTTATTTTCAAGAGCGAAAATAAATTATAGTACAACAGATTGAGAGGCTTTGGGAATGGTATATGTAGTTCAAAAATTTAGGAGTTTTTTATTGGAAAATCCATTTTACTTCTATGTTGATCATCAAGCACTATTGTACTTAATAAATAAACTAGTGATACAAGGGTGAGTCAGTAGGTGGCTCATGACCTTGTAGGAATTCATATTTTGGGTAGTGGTGAGACATGGAAAGAAGCATGTGATTTTAGATCATTTATCTTAGATTCAATTAGGGAAACCTACAGGGATAATAATTATAGATGAATTTCCTGATGCATAGTTATTTGTATTTAATATTGTACCATCACGGTGCAAATTAATTAAGGAATATCTATCCATAGGGGAATTTCCACAAGAGTTGGCAATGACAAAGAAAAATAAGGTGATCATAAAGTTAGCATCTTTTTAGTTGATAGAAGGATTGTAAAAAATGGGTATAGATGACATATTACGACGATGCATAATGAATGAAGAAGTTAAATTAGCATTAAAGGAAACCTACAAAACCTTGTCAAGAGGACACATGGGGCCAAATTCTACTGCTAGAAAAATACTTTTGGAAATATTGTGATGGCCTACATTGTACCATGATGCAAAAGAATACATACAAACATGTGACACTTATCATAGAGTGGGAAAAATAGTATAAAGACTTTATGCCTTTGCATCCATCATAACCATAGGAGTTTTTTGAAATATGGGGTTTGGATTTTGTTGAATCATTGAGAACAATCCATTGGAAAAAATGCTAATATATCATGGTGGCAATGGAATACCTAACCAAATGGGTAGAGGCACGAGCATTACTAGATAATACAATAAAAAGTACAACCCAATTCTTGTATAAATATGTGATTACAATATTCGAAATTACACTACGAATAACAAGTGATAGAGGTGATCACTTTGTTAATGAAGTTATTAAGAAGCTAAAAATTAACTTTAGGATTTTGTATTCATTATCAATTTTGTATTATCCTAGAGCAAATGGGTAGGTGGAGGCAACTAAAAAAGTATTAGTCTCTATGCTAATTAAAATATATGGAATAAAAGGAGTAGATTGGAAAGAAAGGTTGCCATCTGTTCTATGGGATTATAAAACAACATTTAAACTAAAAATAGACCATACACCATTTTAGTTAATGTATGGTCAGGAGGAAGTAGTGCAAGTAGAGTTTTGGTTGCCTAGTTTTTGAGTAGATGTAGATATCTCTTGGATGACTAGGTAAGTCTTGAGGAAAGACTAGCAACACTCATTAAGTTGGATGAGAGGAGAGTCATGGCACAATGGGCAATTGAGGTGGACCAAAAGTGAAGGAAGTCATGGCATGATAAACA